>CM020516.1:10335000-10705000 GCA_009823395.1 Thamnaconus septentrionalis
TCAGCAATGATTTGCGCTACGTGAGCATCGGCGCAAACATTCGCTCAGGGTAAAGAGCGCTGGCGCTAATACCGGGCGTTAGCCAGTTAAATAACTCTCATCTGTTCTAATCTGTGCTTGTAATGGAGAAAACAAATAATAAAAGGTTACTGCTGATCAATAGCCAACACAAACACAAGCCATGTGTCTGAGAGATTAATAAATTATGGTTTCATTGGAAGAGAAGGGATAGATTTTCGAGTTGTGTGATTTATTTTGTTCCCGTTTATTAACGCCATGTGTTGTCCCGGCACATAACTCTTTTTTCATCAGGCCCTAATTGACTGTAGGATTTTGCTGAAGTGTGTTATCAATCTCTATCTGTTTTGTGTGGAAGGACATTGATCAATGGAAATAGCGTCCCTTTGTTGACTGGATTGGACAGTGTTGCCGGCCACTGCTTTGGCCTCGTAATGGAGCTCATGAGAAGCCGAGCCAGCCGGATCAATAAGGCATTGAAATAAAAAAGATGAAATTCCACCTTTTTTTTTCTCCGTGATTGCGGCCTCGATGGCTGAATTTGTTAGATACCAAAAAGTTTTCATTTTCCTCGTGGTGCAAAGTGATTTACTTAGCGGAGGGGGGGGCAGAAAAAAAGGGGCAAACAACCAACCCCAAAGATTTTTTTTTCCTCTCTCTCCTCCTTCTCAGCTTCAAGCCCATTAAAATTCCTCAGAAGTTTTTTTTTTTTTTTTTTTTTTTTTACATATCAGTACATCAAGTGCACATAAATTATAAATGTCTCATATAGCAGCAGTCTTGCACTTGTAGCCCCCGGGTTCCCTTGAAACTGATTTGGTGTCTATGAACTTTGTTGTTACAAGGCCCAGAGAAAATTGGAGTAATGCGCTGCCTCTGTGATTCATCAGTCACAGCTCATAATGCAGAACCAACCATAATACACATCTACACCTTCATCTGTTACTTTAAGACGATGTTCATCTCAACATTAATGAGTTTACTGTCATAATGCCGCCTTGAATACATGCGCCGGATCGGCTTTGTCATAATAAAGTGGTTTGGGTGCCCGGCGGTGATATCACATGGTTCTTACAGACATCAGAGGGAAGCTGGGAATTTCTTGTACATCCGGAAGGTCACTCCAGAGCACATTTTCCGTCTCTGTTTTCCTTTTCCTTTAAAAAAAAAAAAAAAAAAATAACATGACAGCCTCCTTACTTTAAATATAGTGAGACCTCTAATTTGGCTGTGATGTATTCGAGGAAGGGTCTGGTGTTTGTGTTGTTACAGTGTGGGAACTGATGAAAAGGACACGGGCTTGAAATCTGAATGAGTTCAAGTGGTTCTATGAAGAAAATCAGCGTGACTGCTAAACACTATTGAATAAACACAAATACAGGTTTAGTAATATTCCAAAGACAGTCAATACGCACATAAATCATCTTGCTATATGATTCCCCCTCTTCTCATAAACAAACAAACAACATCCAGATAAATTGATAGATGCAACATTGACACACGGTGGTCTCTGGTTCAACAACAACAAACAACATGCAAGAGCAAAATAACATACGTGTGTCACTGGCAGCCCAATAGTCATTAAAAACCTCATTCATAATACATGACTGAAAGCAGTGTTGGTCACAGGGTTTGTCAAGGATCGTCAAATGCTATTTTGTTGGCATGCTAGCAGGTCAGGCATTGTTTTCCTTGTCCGCGTGAACCTAGGCCCCCTGATTTGAAGTGATTCACTCCTCTCGTGTCCACAGACTTTTTTTTTTTTTTTTTTTTCCGTCCAAAACGTTTGATTCCCAGGCTCGGGAGAAAGCGGGCCGTGCGTCCTGCTTCCCGACTCACTTCTGCTCCAACTCGCCCCTCCCTCTTTCTAAACTTGTAACCAGCTGCACATCAAAAGGAATATGATTTATTAGGGCTGCAGCTCCCCAGGACTTTGAACGACCATCGACTTGTTTATCCAAGTTAACATTCTTGGCCATATCCATATATTTTGTTTGCCCTTTCATGTGGTTCTCGCTGGGATGTAGTCGGCTAATGCTGAAAGTATGTCAGCTGCTGATGTCACTCAGGCAGGACTTCAGGTTTTTCGGGGGTCTGACGGCGGTGACACGGATCACTTCTGTAACTGCTCCTTGGAAGAAAAAAAAAAAAGTATTACATAACGGATGTATTCTCATGGTGCGGCGGTTAGCTGATGACACATTGGGGAAGATTCCGTCGAGAGCAGGCCTCATTGACTCCCTTCCCTTGAAGCCGCCCGTCTTTTAGCTGTCCAAATCCCTCTGCCTTCACTATTTTTTCTCCCCCCTCCATCCCCCCACAACTCCCCAACCCTTTCCTCAAAACCCCAGCATCTCCCAAATGGAAAACATGTGGCAGGACTTGTCATTTGTTAATGTATGGTAGAAAGAGTGAAACAGGCCAGGGGACGGCTCATCGGGAACACTCATTCAGGATGATGAATGTAGCCAAACACACATTTGTCCGTAAAACTCGCAGCGCGGATCAGCATCATTAGGCATGAGGAATAGGTGGAGCCCGCTGAGAAGTGAATGCGGCAAACAGATGTTGCAGATTTTCACCGGCATCTTTCATCCAGAGCGCCGTCATTAATAAAGCTGAAGGTGATCCCCTTGTTTTTTATCTAATAGGGGGGAAACAAAGTATGGAGGCAAATGTTGTTGTTTTTTCCTTTAGAAAATTGCTGAATAAACCGAACATCGCCGGGTCTTTAGTAAACAAAATGCCGAGGTGCCTTGGGGGCGCTGTTGTTAGTCGTGTGAGTATGAAGTGTGATCGTCCTCAAAAGTCTGTTCCTCGCTAGGGCGGCAAAGGAAAGGGAACTCCTTGCGCCCAATCTCCAGCCGCTGCCCCGCGTTTCTTTGCACCGTGCCGATTGGTTGGTTGGAGCGATGCTGTGGCGGCCCGGGCGGGGGGTGGGTTTGGTGTTTGCGTGTCAGGTGACCCAGCCCCATGTTCAGGCAGCTTGGCCCCGATGTAGAGGGCCTCCATCTCTGTCAGCCTTGTCTCATCGTATAAACAGAGCCAGACAGAGAAGCTTTACCATGAATAATGCCTCGGGTCCATAGAATCCCAACACCTATAAATCTTAATAGAGCTTCCCAGATTCCGCCGGGCCGGCCGCGTCCCAACCCCCCCCCAGCACAGCCAGCACAGCTCTATTCCAGCTCTCCAATCTTCTCTCTCCACACACTAAAACCCTCTGCGACTTGAATTTTGCCCGCGCAATGATTTACCCACAAAACAGGATTACATGCATATAGTTCATGCAAATCAATAAAAGACGTCAGGAATGCTTAGCCTCCCGCCGCTCGCTAAATGCAATTTATCACTGGGGGAATCGCAGGGAGGGGAATGGGCTCACAAATGGAGTTAGATCATTTGCATGGGACTGGCTGTTCCGCACCTGAAGAGTGTATTTTTCATCTCATTTCTTTACAGTAAATTGCACTCGTTTTTTTTGTGTTTTTTTTTGCACGTATCCCTTGTTGCGCCTCCTCTAACTGAGAATATTTCGGCGGCCCGGGAGGTTTTATGAACTGTCGCGCATAACCGCGGTCCCTGTAAATGAATAAGCATGGAAATGAGGAGGTTGGAAAATCTCGGAATGCCGAAACACCTCCGATATGAAACGGGCGACGCCGAAATCCGTCTTTTGCAGTCCGACGCGGTGCCAGTTTGTCTCTTCACAGTCCAAAGGAGTCGCGCCGCTCATGTATTCCCGCTGTGTAGCCGCCTGACCCTCAAGCTCAGGCACGGCAAGTGGGCTTGATGTAAATTAAACCCTGCATTTTTCATGTTCGCCAACTGAATTATATTAACTGGCTTTGAAGTGAAGGAAAATATACTTATGAATCAACCGATCTCATGTATATCAACCTTCTCATTCTGTAGACAGTCATCAAGGATGCCGGGCAACGTCTAGACGAGATTTAATTTTTTATTTTTTTTATCACTGGGAGACCGTCGGTGTGATGAGCCCAGATATTGACACTTGGAGAGACGTCTGCCTTTGATATGTCCATCTGTGCCTTTGGGCTGAGGCCGGTCAACATGATGCACGCTGATTCGCCAAATTGAGCCTACTTGAGATTCATCGTTCATAAATTGGGAATATGTCACCTTTGAAGTGCAATTACGGTTGCATGCTGAGGAGGTGGAATTTTGCGAATCCAATATTTTACTGCTCCTCCCTCTCGTGCTTTAGTTAAACACCGCAGATAAGCAACAGTCCGGCCTGTGATCCCAACCAGCCAAGTTCTTGGTCTTTGCCCTCAAAGACAGTGTTTGATGCAGAGGGACTTTGCCATTACATACTTAGTTGTTATCGTCCAAGGAGCGCTTTCCAGCTAGTCTGCGAGCTTGTACATTTTCCTAACTGCTTTGGCCACAGGCTGCGAGTTCCCCCCACAACTTTGCCTCTCGGTTGGTTCCAAGATGGATTAGCAGCCCCTAAATAATGCAGTGAACCCTAATTCTCTTTGATTAGTGGCAACTTAGATGATAGCGACCCATTGAAATTGATCATCAGCATAAATAATGACTGGATGAACTGATAAAATGCAAAGTTCCCGGCCGTCATAAATCAAATGGGAACCACTCGGTGTGGAAGCCGTTGGAATTAGAAGTCCATGGTCCTATTAATTATGTTGCCTAGCCACGGCGACAGTGTTATAAATCAGTTGTGAAAGGTACTCCAGCCGACTGGCCTGCCCGGCAAGGCCTGCTGCCTGCAAATGGCTCTGTGTACCCCTCTAATTGTTTCTTAAACAAGCCACCTCTCGAGGCGAGGGCTGATGGACGGAATGGAAAATGTGGAAAAGGTTGAACTGCGCACGACGGTGGGTCTGCGTTTCATTTCGTAACATCTGAAAAAAAAATACAGTAAGTCGACAGGATTGTGTAAATGTCCTTGTAACTTCTCAGCTCCACTGTACTTTTTCAAACTATGTGCCGTCTGTCTGCTGGAACTGCAGCAGTCTTGGAGATTTTCTATGTCATTGATTATGTTTTTTTGATGGGTTCAAAGACTTTTGTTGAAGCTGACTTCAAATACAACATATATCAGAGCTTTGTTGTGCTCTGCTTGACTTTAAAACCCCATTTTCTCATTAATCTTGTTACAGTAGCAAGTGCTAGCGCAAGGCAGCTGTGAGCCGGTTTGTTTACGCGTTTCTTTTGCGTCACGTTAACATTCACATCACATTCACAACCGTGCTAGCTGCGGAAATATAGCAGAGATATGTGGGGTGCATGTTTGAAAAACCACTCTCTTCCTTAAACAAATAACTCAGTTCATAGTAATTCTGAGAATTTTTTCTTCATTTCCAAATTAACTGTACTTGTACATAAGGCGTCTGGCTGATAAAATGAAAAAAGAAAATCAATTTAGTTGAAGAGGCGGAATACATTTAAAGAACAAAGAGCATCGAGGCAACAGTTTTATTTTTTTGCGGCCGAGGGGGAAAATTCTCCGCATTGAACTCATGCTTGTTTTGCACTGACGCACTGCTTTTGCTTTACAGCGCGTTACCTTTGAAATCCATCCCGCGTCTCAGACGTGTCATATTTCCTGGAGGTCTGTGCGCGTCGCTCTCATCCCGGAGGAACCGGCGGCTGTTTGCAGTGCGCGCGCGCTCCCTCTATAAAGGCTCCGTGATCCCGCCATCCATCACGCTCTCCTTATTAGGTTGTCTTTAACTGACTGGGCTCCTTTTTTTTTTTTTCTTTGCCGGCGATGCTATTAGAATAATTGCATTCCCATGCAGTCGGGCTGCTCCGCCGGATTTATTTGTGCAATTTTTTTTTTTTTTTTTTAACACAGCGGTGCTCTTATGAGGGTGGACAACAAGTTGCAACGCCTGCCTGTAAACGGCCCAACGTCGCTAATGTAATGGAGCCGCCGTGCAACGGGACGAGCGCCAACGGTGGCAGGAAGAGGAAGTGCGGCCAGGTCCCGCAGCCGAGGGGTACAGCGGGGGTGGCGGCGGGAGGGTAAATAATGGTATTATTTAGTTTGAAGTAACTCTCACCTGCCGTAATGGGTCCCGCAACCTCTGCACCTCGGCGAGCGCTCCTCTCTTAGCCGCGCTGGTTATCTGAAATGGGCTTTGTAATCTCAATCATCTCATTTTCCTCGCCAACTCCGGACTCTTCCACTCTCTTTACATCACGAGTGAATTAGTTCCTGCGCCGGGTGACACCGGAAGACTCTCGCGGCTCACAATCTATTACATGGCTCAACAAAATAGCTCTCTCCGCTTTAAATGAGGCCTTTCCCCCGCCAATCCATTACCCATCTCTCTGTTTCTCTGCCTCTTTTTTTCTGTCTCTTTTTTTTTCTATCCCTCCTGTCTCTATGCTGTGCTCTCTAGGTGTGTGTGTGTGTGTGTGTGTGTGTGTGTGTGTGTGTGTGTGTGTGTGTGTGCGTGTAGGAAAGTCCCCAAGAAACCATTTAGAGCGGTAGAACTGGAGCGGGCCCAGGCCTCAGGTGTCCGTGTCACAGTGATGAATCACACAGAACACATATTAAACCTTCCTCGTGTGAGAGGGACCTGTGTTGAGCTGCTCTCTCTCTCTCTCCTCTCTCTCTCTCTCTCTCTCTCTCTCTCTCTCTCTCCCTCTCTATCTGTCTATGTCTCGCTCTCTCTCTTCCCCTCGAAAAAAAGAGAGAGAGCGAGGGAGAGAGAGTGATCCGCTGATGAAAAAAAAAGAAGAATTATAAATATGACTGTGTGCTCTGCACATAAAGGCCGGCCTGTCCCTGAGAAATTGATTTATTGGTTTCCCTGACATTTTAGTTGTGGTCGTTATGTTATATTTATGGGGGAATTGCCGGAGCCTCTCATTATGCTCTCCTAATTTATTTTACATACTTTTATGGCCGCTTGTGCTCAGCAGGCCTTTACGGCAGCTGTTATGGAAAAAGGGGGTGGGGGGGGGGGAGGCAAGTACATATCGATCAAGATTTGCATGTTTATTGCCGCGGTGGTGATTTATTTTTATTTTTTATCATTATTTTCTTTTTTTTCTGCAGCTTTTCAGTCACTCCTAGTAGTGGGTGGCACCCGGGGAGCCTCCTCGACCCCGAGTGTTTACATTTGGGGCGGCCGCAGCCTCTGGTGTAGTAAACACTGAATGTATAGAATTAAAAGTTACAGGGTGCGAGAGGGCTTGCGCACCGGGAAAGCAGCTGCTTTACGCCACGGCTTGTCGTACAATAAAACGTAAATGGCACGTTCCGCAGTTGAATGTAAAAAAAAAAAAAAAAAAGTCCAGTTTTAACTGCGCTCAGTAAAAGAATATTGAGATTTACATCCTGTGATTATTCCTAATTGTCTTTCTCTTCCAAACCACGTTCTCTCTCTCTTTTTCTTTCTTTTTTTCCCATTTCACTGCAGGGTCCGCTTGGTCTGTTTGGATTGTGCCTTTCATATTTGTTCATATTTCACAGACAATTGCAAGCAGTCCCCCCTCCCCCCAGAATGACACCTTGTTCAGGTTGTTCTCCGTCAAGTTCCACAGCCTCGGACACGATTAAGTAATAAAAACAATTCAATTAAATTACTTAAACTTTTGCCGCACTAAACGCCGTCCCGAGATCATTCGTCAGCATAAAGAATGTGTAATTAACAGCTGAGATGAAGCGGTTATGAGCTGCTTCTTATTAAATTAAAGTCTTAAAAAAGGTGGGAAGAGGAGAGAGAGAGAGAGAGAGAGAGAGAGAGAGGAGCTTGATATATGCCCGCGCGGCTGCGAGCGTCACCTACCATGAAATTTAGTGTTTCCAGGATATTTAACATTAAGATGTAGTTAAAATTAATTCCATGGGCAATTCCTCAGAAGGGGAGCTGATAGCCAATGTCAATAAATCGCGCTCGGGGTGAAGCGGGGGTGGGGGGCGGAGGGGAGGGGTCGTAAATCTGGAGCCCGGGCACCGCCCCCCTCGGCATGGCCGTCCGTCGGTCGGTTGAGTGGGGGGGCGGGGGGTCGAATGGGGGAGGGGCTGACGCTGCGGCGTGCACGACGGCGGGAAGATGGATTTGGCGTTGGGGTGGGGTTGGGGGGCAGTAGAAGGAGAAAGGGTGATTTGAAAGCGCGGACACTGATTGGTGGCGATGAGGCCCCGGGTGTCCTTGCGGTGACATTCACTCGCTTTTTTTTTTTTTTTTTTTTCCTCCTCGTTGTTGTTGTTTGGCTTTAAATAAAACCGCCGGACAGGAGAGTGATGGCCACAGGGTCAGCTGACATTGCAGCCCCGTGCCAAGGTGAGCGACTCGCGGCGGTGGCGGCGGAGGGAGGGCTTGGGGGGTGGGGTGCACTTCCTCCGCCCGTCCCCTCCCCCCCACCTTCATCTTTCTGCGGCTCTCTCTTCCTGTCTCCGGCCTGTCAATACGCATCCATTTGTCTGATGGGTCCTTCTGAGGAGCTTACGGCTGACACGCTGGTGTCTTTATTTCCAGCAGCAATCCTTTTAGAGTTGCCCTCTGTAATCAGTCATGCCACTGACAAGCAGGCCAGGCCTCAACACCTCGGCAGCCCCTCCGTCCTCTCCTCCTCATCACTCTGTGTCATCGCCGGCGACAGGCGGGCGGGTGGGCGGGAGGGCTCGGCGAGCGGCGAGCCGCGGCGCTAGTTCAACTTTAGTTGCTCAGATGTGTCGTGGCGCCGCGTTTACGTTGTGTTTATTAAAGCTTAACGATGTGCGCGCAGCGGCTCCAGGGGTTTACGTTGTTCGACTCGGAAGGACGGACGACGGAAATGCCGACTTGAAGACGTCGAGATTCCGGTTTTGCCGCTCCGATAAATCGGCCGACGCGTAACGGCTGATTTTCCCAATGAGCTTAAATGAAATTGCATATTTTTTCTTGGTAGCCGGTGAAGGTGTGAGACCTGCTGGACGATTATAGACAGGGCAGATTTAAGGCGCTCTGACCTTTGACCTCCTTCCCAGACAGGATGCTTGGACCACAACTTGAATCCGAAATCTGTCAGCTTCCCACGACCTTTCATCTGTGTGTTTGTAGGCACTGATGCTTGTTTTGGTCTTGGTCATGGAAATAGACAACAGATGCTACACTATTTTGTGTCTTTAGTGGTGTTGTGTTGTGTTGTGTTGTGTTCTTGGGGTCATGGGTTTGAAATGATCATTTACTAAAGTTATTAGTGTCATTCACATCGTTCTGAAACGTTTCATCCCAGACTCCAGTGGATTTATTGTCTAAAAAAAGAACGTCTGCACATTTCCAACAGGACAGAAAAACATTTAGCCCTCTGTTTGCAGCACACTTCAAAAGGGCTTATTTCTCTAAAACTTTGCAATTGCCTTAAGTTTAAAAGGGTGGTTCTGGGAAGGCGGAGCAAACACACCAGTGGGATGTCAGTGCCCTTTGTGACATCATAAATAGCTGATTTGAAGAACACCCTTTCTGAAAAGCAGAGGAAGCAAAATGTGAAAAAAGGGCTTTTGTCATTTCTGGGTTATTCCCTGACAGCTGACACGCTTTATTTTAAATATCATAACCCCCCCCCCCCCATAATTTGCATTTTAAAGTTGTAAAGTAGTTCAAAAGTTTGACTTCAGAAGTGGAATTTGTAGCCATTCAAATGCGTTTCTGTCCTAACCATTGCCATCTTTTTGTACTCTGTGAATAAAAACAATGTGTTTAAATCATCACATATGTCCAGATGAGACGCAAGGGAATTTATAACTTTTAACTGAGATGTTTACTGCACAAATCGAGCCGCTGGATGCTGGTGGGAGAACAGCACACAACACAACACAGCACAGCACGGCACAGGACAGCATAGCTGCCTGCAGAGTTCCTGGCTGTTTGTGTCTCTCAGGATGTGGGATCAATTCATTATCCCATCACCGGCGTCAACACAGTGATCAGTCTGGGCCGGAGTCGGCCGCGCCGCCGTCGGACGCCACTCGCACGGACACACAGACACTCTTGTGCCAGCGCGCACACTGGGTGGCTGTTCCCTCGCTCCTTAGCGCAGAGAAGTGTTAGCGGCGTTCCAGCTTGTAGCAAACGATGTGGTGTTGATTACCCTGCACCGCAGTAATTAGGGGATAGGCCCGGTCCCAGGTTATGGCCCCTGTGATTACTGGCTCAGTGTAAACGATGTATTTACAGCGTTGTTGATGCCTCTTTAGAGAAACGCACACAAACAGGTTCTTTCACAGCTCCGGTCGTCTTTAATTAGGACGACTTTGGTGGAAGTCAGATTTACTGTGCGGAATGTGGTCCCAGACAGCCAGCCAGGTCTGATGACAGATTGGTCTGAAAAATAGAAAGAAGAAGAAGAAGAAGAACATACAGTGTGGTCCTTGAAGCACGCAGGGAGAGCGAGAGAGATGCACAGTGTGAAAGTTGTTCCCACGTTGGTTGAAATAAGTCTCTTTTGTCGACGGTCGGCTCCCTGCAGCCTGTCAGACGCCGCGGGCCCTTTTTGAAGAAGCTAGCACGTCGACGGCTTGCTGTCCATATGGCACCGAAAAAAACATACGGGCTGAATCTGTGCTATAAAATGTTTGCTCAGATAGCTTGTAATTAGCATCCCTCGCGCAAGACAAACATTTTTCCCAGGGAGGAAAATGTTATCTCAGCGTGGCGACGGCGCCGCCGCCGTTAGCCGTGAACTCTGCGCCACCGCCTCTAATAACAGCCGTGCCGAGCGCCCGCCGCGCCTTAGCTTTAATCTGCGCGGCGCTAACGCTGGACTTTAATGTATAAATGAGGGCGCTGTGGAGGCTTTTGATGCAAAATTCACTTTTAAGCGTTCATTGAACAACGTCCCTGAGCTCCTCCGAAATGATGAAAGCCCCTCCATGCTTGTTTTGCTTGTGCTTTAAACGCGCAGAGGTCACATAATTGCATGATGTCACAAAGGGCCACCTTCCAAACAGGTGTTGGGGTGTCAAAACTGAGCTTCTCGATGGAGGCTGTCAACAGATGGTTAAAGATGTTCTTTTTAATCTACACTTTAGGACGCAATTATTCATACAAAAAACAACATCAAAAGCAAAGATTTAAAAATGGATTTAAATATGGGACCTCAAAAAAACAGAACACTTATTACTATTATATAATGATAAACACATTTGTTTATTTCTTCATGCTGTCTACATGTGAAGACGGAATATTCATGAAACGGGATTCATCCGTCCGGAAACGCCGGCTTTCCTCCGGTGCCGTGTGGGAGCAACAGGAAAGCAAGGAGCCGCTGTGACTCAGTGGTTTCCTTGATTAACAGCTATTCTCATACTGGAATGACAGACTCCCCCTTTGTGTGTCTGTCAACAGAAGTTTGACACCCCTTCCTCTCCCCCACCCCCTCCCTTTTGTCTCTGACAAACTGGCCAATCACTGCGGTCACAGCTTTAAAATGGATTTTTTTTCTCTCTCTTTTTGGAGACAAAAACAAAATAAAGGCTCTTTAGCTGAGCGAGCGAGCAAACACACGCAGACACAGACACGCACACGCGGGCACGCCGGAACGTCCCGCTGGCTTGACAAGCAGAGATTACACCGGAGTGCTTAGTGCATATAATTACAAGTAATTGGCAAATGGTAGGGTCTGACTAAACAGAAATTGTTTCATTATGTCTAATTAACACCTACTTGATTTTGGCTAATTACCAGTGTTTGATAATGGAGCGGCGAAGTTGTCATTCTAAAGACAAGCAGGAGCCATCTGGATCATTGATAACCATATGCCGCAGCGTCGCTTCCCTTTCGTCGGGACCGGAGCTGTCAGGGCCACTGACGGCGGCAGCAGCGGCGGCAGGTGCCTGCAGTCTAACGCACACACACACACACACACACACACACTGCACATCTGCACCAGGTAGCAACATGATGCATCTCTCGCACAAGTCATCCGTGCGTGCACACACAAACTGCAGAAGAAAATGTACGGCAAAACCTCATCCGTCCCCCACGTGCAAGACTGTTTTTGTTCCCGTCTCCAGAACCTCGTACCGTTTAAGTCATACATGCTAAAACCTCAACCGGCTCCTGTACACACACACACACACACACGCAAAACCCCTCTATTATTAAAACACATCCATCAGGGGCGGAATTGACAGCGCGGAAATTGTCGGAAAACTTAAGGCGAGGTTGGATTAGTGCCACTCTGGAGGGGAAATATAGTTTCCTGAGAGCCCTGCAAGTGATTCCAAACAGAAGGCTCCCCGCTGTAAACAAAAGAAATTACCTCGCGCTTAAACTCACTGTCTGTCCTTGTTAATTAGCCGCACGCGCGATGTGAAATTAGCTATGACGCACCGGGAAAGGGGGAAAGACAAATAGTCCTGTACAGGGGGAAGAATAAAGTCAGGGCTCGCCATATGTAGCATTTGTCATGTTTAATTGTGGGATCAATTAAGATTTGGGTTGGGGGATAATGATGATTTATAAGTGTTTGCGCGTAATTTGATATTCATTAAGTCGGCCAGACGCACGCTGCTATCAGCTTGTTAATTGTGTTTCCTGTTTGTTGAAGGGTGGATTCTGAATGCAATTGGCCCCAAAAGTTTAGAAAACTTGCTCGGCTGGCTGATTTTTTTATTTTTATTTATTTTTATTTTTTTTTTGTGTAGCCAGAGCGCTTTTGTCACTTCTAATTTGTGTCATGATCAAGTGCGAAACAAACTTTTTATTTATTGATGTGTTTTACTGTATTTGCATCTTTGCAAGCAGCTTTTTAATGTCCTCAGATGGGCTCTGTTTTCATTATTATAGGAGCATATACACACACATACATACATACTTTAATAGGTATATGTTGTTCGTGCCACATATATCATATGTATATATATACATACCTTATTTCCATTTGACTTCCTGTTGCCTATATATGGTCTACAGCCATTCTGACCATTGTGACCTCTGACACCTGATCTCAACTTGGTCGCTCACTGCATACTTGGTACCACTCTCTGCGAGCTCTTGAGATGAAATATCACAGGAGATCAGCTGTGTGTGTGTGTGCGTGTGTGGCAATCAAACATTTATTTGTACCAAATAAAGTGGGCCTGTGTGTGTATGTACAATACTCTTCCTCCAGACCTTCAAGCAGCTGCTTCATTAGCGTGTGCTCACCACACGGCTCACACAGTTCCAGTCGCCTCAGCAGGAAGCTGCGGGGGCCATTATCTCACATTCAGGCCTGGCGTGTCCCGCCGTCTACAGTAAACACCGTCTTCAAAACCCCGAGCGTCGGTCAGGGGAGGAGAGGACGCTCGTTTGAGCTTTGCATAATGCAGCCGATTCTTCTGGCGCGTGTAATGCGCGCTCTTTGAACGCAACCAGACAGCAGCAGCAGCAGCAGCAGCAGCAGCAGCAGCAGCAGCAGCGACGGGGAGGGAGAGCACTTTGTTGTCACGAGCCCCCTACAAAACAACCCCACTTATTTGCTTCTCCTGCCGAGGCTAAGATGTAGGCCAAGTGCTGGAGCGCCAAATGATCCAACGCGGGACGAGATCTACCCGCCCCCCCCACCCAGAATCCAACAGCAACGACCCCTCCCCCCTCCTCCCACCACCATCACCACCACCCTCTTCCTCCTCCTTATTCATTTTCTTAGATTACCGTCAAATTTGTGTCACCAGCACGGCGCCGCTATTGACTCGCAGCGATGCGCTCCCCGCGCTCGCCTTGTTATTAGTTGACACGCTGACATTTTCATATGTGTCTTTGCTAATGCCCGCAAATTGCGCTGACCGGGGGAGGAGGACGCAGGAGTCGAGCAGATAATTTTAATAAGAGCCAAGCGCCGGACGACGGGGCCCCGTCGCGGAGGGAGTACCAATCCTAACCTGTTTCCAGAGCAGGGGTGGGGCGTGCGTGTGTGTGTGTGTGTGTGTGTTGGGGAGGGGAGGGGGTGCTAAGGGAGGCCAACCCTAATGGGCTCTGACAGCATTGTATTAGGCACAACAACTACGCATAATGTACCGAAAAATTGGACGTGAAATTGGAAACATAGCCGAGAACAAAGTAAATTTACATGGTTTGGTAGCTTTGGTGATGTCTGATATCATACTCTCTCATGCAAGCTCCGTCTGCACGGGGCTTTGGAGGGGGTGTCGGGCCAGGCAGGAGCTGCAAAGGCGGGTTTAACAATGGATATCAGTGGAGAGTGCTTTTAAAGTTAAGGCTGATGGATGGCTTGTCAAAAAAATAATTGCGCTGGTATGGAAGTGGGCTCGTGCAAAAGGGGTTGGGTGGGTACGGAAGGGTGGTGGTGGGGGTGGGGGAGGGGGGGTGTCAGAGCGGAGCGGCGCATGGAGGGAGGGGGAGGCGAGTGGAGGGCTGGGGAGGCGCGAGCAGCAGTAAGCATGATGGGAAGTGACAGTGGTCTGTCAAGAGGCAGTGGCTGCCCAGAGAAGTGTGAAGCCGGAGCTATGAGGTGGCAGGAAAGAGCAGGCTGTCAGAGCAAGAAAGTGGCTTTAAAACGGCAGAAAGGAAAGGAATCCGCCTGTCAGGCCCGCTCAGCCCCGGCTCAGCCCAACCCAGCCAGCCAGCCAGCCAGCCAGCAGCCGAGCGGCGGCGGCGGCGGCGGCGGCGAGGAGCGGATACGGTGCGGAAACAAAAGGTAGAGAGGCGGCGAAGACGGAGGAGCGGCACGACAGGAAATTGCGTGGGACGGAGCCAACGGCCAGCAAGCCGTCAATTAGAAGTTCCCGCTGAGAAAAGGCTTTGGAAGGGAGATGGGGGGGAGGTGGGTGAGGTTTGATGGACGGACCCGTCTGGCTCCGCCCCCCCTTCCTGCGGCCTTCCTGCGTCACATCGCGCCTTTAAAAAAAGGAGACGATGCTTTTCTGTCGCGATCTTGAGCCTCGTCTCGCAAAGACAAAAGCCGAGAGATAATTGCCGGCTTGGGGGGGAGCCACGCCCCCTTCCTCTACCCGCCGCCATCGACACGAGGTGGCGGAACATATTTAATAAGGCTCGTCTGCTCCGTCTCGACCTTGCGCTGAAAGGCACTTCTAATTCCGAGAGACGGCGCCAGGCCGCGCGCGCTGATTACCGACGCCAGCGTTCACGCTCAGCCGCCCATTTTTCCCCCATTCCACCCCCCCCACCCTCCCTCCTCTTTTTTTCGGCCAATCGCTTTTGTTTTCAGCCGCCGCCGCCGCCGCCATCTATGTCCGTCCTAGACGGCGGCGGGTGATTGATGCGGCGCGTCCAGATTCAATAACGACAGTGTCACTTTTCTAACAGCCGCCTCGGCGTTACATTATGATTTTGGCCCCCAATTTTATGGGCTCCAGTTTTAATGACGTTTTAATGATGTGCAGTTATTCACAAAATTCACTCGCCGCCGCGGCCGCCACCTCCACCGCCGTGCTTCATAACCAAAAGAGTGGTGGCTGGTAAAATGCACGGCGCCGCTCGCCGTGCTGATCTGCAGCGGGACCCTTGCAGAGCTTCTCCGAGGGTGCGGCAGCGGCGGTGCGGCGGCGGCGGTGCGGCAGGAGCCGTGATCTGTGTCTTCACATTCATAAGCAATTAGTTTTGCCATAATTTATTCGTCATTAAGGCCCCGTAATTAAACTTCTCTGTGGCTTCTTTCGACATTAAATCGCACTCAGTCATTTGCTGCCAATACAAACTGCGGTATTTAAAGGGCCACTAACCGCTAATTCGCATAATCAAAAAAGAGTTATTCTCAGAACTTATCATTAGGCCGTGATTTAATGACACAGTCACTTGTGAACTCTGTCAGGCCGCCGCCGCCGCCGCGGCAGCAATGTGCAGGAGGAGCCATTGATTGAGAGACTACGGCGGGATTTTAATGAGGGCGTACAGGCTCATTCTGACCGAAATGAATACCAGAGGTTAATGACTTTCATGCCTTCTCTGGCCAATGGTACAGCACCGCCGTTAGGTTTCACAAAAAAGAACAAAACAAAAAAAACATGGGAAACTTTGAGAGTCCTTGAATGATTAAAAAAAAGACATAAAATGGAAAAAGTCAGTTTGACATTTCGCGGAATGCAGTTATTCACATTTTTCGCTGAGAGTTTAATGAGGGTTCACATTAAATGCAATTTAACAATAAGCATCTGGTCTGCAGGCGCGTAAACCCGGCAAGAGATTCAGCCTGCAGCCTGCAAACAGCCAGTTCCTGTACAAAGGCAATAAAACAAAATAAAGCTGGCGTGTCCGTGTTGAGCTTTAGCTTTATTAGTTCAAAATGAGGACACGAGATGCAAACTTGACAATTTAAAAACCCAATATATCCCCTTCGTCAAAAATACCTTCCTTTAAATGTCTCCTCGTGTCAGAAATGAATGCAAATCCAAACAGTTTTGAACAACTATCATGCATGTGATATGACACCACAGATTTCAACTCTGGCTAGCTAAGCTAAGCTCTATCAAAAGCACAATGTTCCATTTTAATTAACCTTTACTTGTGCAGGAAATCCATTTCACAGGCCTGTTTTGTAAATCAATTATCGCTTTGCCTTTTTTTTTTTTTATACACAGATATTTCAACCCCAAAACAAGACAAAAGACTCTTTTGCTAATTGGTTAACGTGCGGCTGCGATCTCACACCGCTGCGTTTTTCTCCACCTGATAGAGAGCCTGCGCGCGAGCAACCACTCTCTTGAAAGGATATAGGCATATGGACCGCTCAATTAATGAACTGACTCGGGAGTGCGTGGCAGAGGGAGAAAAAGGGGGTGCAGATGGAAAGCAGTATGGATGGGATGAATAGGCGGGTGGAGGGAAAGCCTCATTTAGCCAAGAAAAGGCCGTTTGACTGGCCCATACAACAGAGGGGGAGTCCGGAGCCATTGATCTCCTGCAGCCAATGACAGGCCAGGACTCAGCAATAATCATGACAAATGAGCGGAGCCTCCGCCAGATGAGAAAATGCCGATAATCACACAACCCTCCCCACCGCCGCCGCCGCCCCCGCACCCGCCCCCGCCACCAACCGAAAAAAAAAAGAAACTAGCAAGGTCGCAGACAGAGAGAGCGGTGGAGCTCCGATAGCTCTTAATAGCGAGGAAGTTGAGTTGTTGGAAAAGGAGACAGAGCCGACTGAGAGGGAGAATTTTGCGGCTGCGAACTGAAAAAGGATGAAAGCGACTTTAAAGGTCCCTGCTGCAGCGGCATGGAGACATTAGCGTTGCTATGCTAACATAACATGATGTAAGAAACGAACAAATCCAAAGAGCATGAAAAAAAACAAACATCATACACAGTTTTACATCTGTAGTTTTTCATTCAGTGCACATATAGACACAAAGTCAGCTCTGTTGTTTAAGGCCCTCTGCTAAAATGCTCAGTTTTAGCTTCATGCTAACACTGCTTGCTGTAGCACACACACGTACTGGGAAGTGGAGCGAGCGAAGTCATGGATGTCTGTCATTCCTGAGAGAGTCGACTTATTATGATTGTTCGTAAACGTTGACAAAGTGAAATTTTGGCACCAATTGTCACCTTTAATAGTCTCGGCGGTGTCCGACCAAATTGCAAAAGTGATGCGTCCAAACGCCGGCTGCAATCTTTCACGTGGCGCAATTTTAATCCACGAGTTTGTATTGATCTTCGCATGTATGCCGTGTTGATATTTGAAGAAGGACCCCCCCCCAAAAAAAAAACAAAACAACAAACCAGCAGCTGGAGAGAATGGATGAGACAGACGACACGCTCCCTCTAAAGACATCCGCGCCTGAAGTGTTCCTCTTTGTGGATGAGAGTCGAACAATAATGATTAAATTGCGGCAGCCAGTCAATGTGCGCCCTGATAAAGTGTGACTGCTGGCACATTATCCCTCCGCCGCCTCGCTGTGGAGGTCCCCTTGTCTCCGACAGCAGCCCTGACTAACGGGCGTCTCCGCCTCCCCCGGGTGAACCATTTTCTAATCAGCCTTATCTCGCACATCTGAATTTATCTTATTCGCGGAAAATGCCAATATATTAGCCGCCGTGTATGATACACAAGGTGACCCTACTGACTTAATGACACAATACATTATCCTTAATGAAGTCAATATCTCGTCTTTTGCGCTGTCTGTCTGTTGGGCCGATTAATTGCGGCGCCATTAAAGTTAGCTCTCTTTTCATTTGAGCCTTGGCAAGTGGCATAAAACTAATGTTCTTAGTTATCGGCCGCTGAAATGGGATGGAGGGGGGCCTGGTGGGGGGGTCGGAGGGACGGGGAGGGGAGAAGGCAGGGCTCGTGGTGGCCAACGCCAGTGGTGCGTTTTGCTGGGACGGCGTGCGCTGATGCGGACGCCGATGCGGACGCCTGGGATTCAGATTTCTCTTGCGTGAACCTGAAGGCAACTGTTTGGCAGCATATTTAAGGTGTTATTAATTAATACATTAGCTCATTCATCCATGTATTCATTTACCTGCTGACTGACAATTTGACACATCTAATGCTATTCCCATTCAACTCTCAAATAAACACCGGGCGTCTCAGCTTTTATTTTAATTTTGTAACGGAAATTCCGTATTGCAAGCACCCCCCCACTTCCCAAAAATAAAAAAATCAATGCGTCTCTCTATGATGAGGTGTATTGTGCCGTTATAAGACACAATAGGGGCCTTGAAGTGAGAATAGTGCCCCTGTGGCTGACTGTGGGTTTTAAGTGCTCCACTCTCAGCCACTTGCAGGTCTGTGTGTGTGTGTGTGTGTGTGTGTCAATGGCCCGAGGGTCCAAAGTGACATCAGCTCTGCAAAAAGTAGGTAATAAAAAAAGTTTCCGTGCACCCTTTTATCATTTTGCACTATCTCAAATATTATCTCACAATATGTGTGTATTTTTTTTTCTTTGTTAAGAAAAAATGAATGTGTACACATGATGAATTTTTTAGAATGCGGGTTGTTTATTAAAATAAATTGTAGTTATAGAGACATAAGAGAAATTGCGACAGACCACAAATGCACGAGGTGTTCACAGACTTTTATTTTTCAACGCTATGGTTTTGTCACGGTGCATTTTTTTGGGGGGTGGTGGGGCGTTAATGGCCCTCAGAGTAAGTGCTCTTTAGAAATCCTGAATTTAAAGGTGCAATGCTTAAGTTCCATTTTCAGCTTTCAGTCTTTGAAGTTTGGGTTCGGCCTCTGTTGGAATTTCCAGGTGTGTAACGTTAGAACGCGTCTGTGGAAGAAGAAAAGTGCGACGAGCATGGGTGCATTTTCTCTCTCTCTCTCTCTCTCTCTCTCTCACTCACACACACACACCTGAGCCCCCTCCTGCTGTCGCCACCCCCCCACCCCCTCTCCCAGCCCCCCTCTACTTCACGCCCCCCTCCCACCTTCCCGCTGAAACAAGCTGACAGAATGCAGGGAAGGTAATTTACAATGTGTTATCTTTGTCCGTAGCTGCGAAATGATATGACGTAAATCACGGACGGGGCCATAATGAAAGACGGAGAATTCATCCCTGTGAGCACATTTTAAGTGCAGTATCTGTTACGGTGGCAGCGGCTGAAGAGGCTGGAATGAGGCGGGCGCGGGGGGCCATAAAGCAGCGGCGGGGCCCATGTTAATGCCGTCTGTCGGGGGTTAGTAATTGGGTTGCACTGATGAGTTGCTCGGAAAGACAAAGTGTAAATCCCCCGCGCCGGCTGTAAATCTCACACTGTTGGAACAAGGTGCAATCCCAACAAATATTGATCCTGCCTAGAGGCCTGCGGGGCGTGTGGGCGTGTGTGTGTGTGTGTGTGTGTGTGTGTGTGTGTGAGAGAGAGAGAGAGGAGAGAGCAGACCCCCAAATGACTACAGCCAAACCAGCACACCCTGGTGGGTTTGTTCTACAGTGCAATTCTGTCCTCGTCGTCCTCGGTTCTGGCACCTGTTGTTAAACCGCCGAGTTGTCGCAGCCTCACCAGCCGCCTTGTTCCTGTGCTCATGGTCAATTTGTGGTGATGTTTTGTTGTCGTTTTTTTTCTTTCTTTCCCATCTTGACTTTTCCCCCCTGAAGAAACGACAGCGTTAGCTTCTGTTTTGATCCAAATGTATCTGTGCTTGATTTGCAAGCAGAGCAGCAGCTTGCAGACACACTGTTGCACTTTAACAGACCAATAATCTCCTTCGTCAGTGTGCATTGTAATACAGCGAAACATGGTTGAGTGGTTTCATTGTATGTTTTTTTTTTCTTTTTTCTTCTTTGAATTTACAGCCAGCCTTGATGTGATTATTGCTGGGCACAGTCGCGGCTCGTTGGAGCTTATCACACACAGAGGGCCGCGTTCTGGATTCAATTATCTTCCACAATTATTGACAGTTGGATATTCACAAAACAAATCCAGTCGCAGCTAACCTCTGAGGTTTGGAAATGTCATTGAGCTGCGTGTGCGTGCGCGTGTGTGTGTGTGTGTGTGTGTGAGCCGAGCAGACAGCTCATCGATAAACACATCCTATCTGGCTTGACAGGTCACTGTCAGGTACAGCTCCCCTCCTATCTCACCCCTGCTGATACTGGGTGCCACACACAGAAACATACCCACACTAATGCTAATGTAATCTGATTGGAGGAGGTGGGAGTCGGGAGTTCAAACCGCTATCCTTTTTTACTTTACCCTATTTGCGAGCTGGAATAGCCAAGTCGCTCACAGTGGAGTGATTAAAGAGCAAAGAGATGAATGAACGGTCGTCAGCGGAGGTGGGAGAAGATGACACGCTGCGCTGCAGTGACGCGCCGGTGACTTTCCCCCTGAATGTGTTTGACTCACCCCCAAAAGGTCACGTCACTTCAGATGGGAAACGGCGCGTCATGGTAACCTCACCTGTCACGCCGCTACGCTAATCACGCTAATCTGCACAAGTATGTTTTGCACTTTGTCACCCTGGATCCTCCGCGTTTGGCTCGTCAGACTCCATCGCTGCTGTTATTTCATCAGTTTTGCTAATGAAAGAGTAGCTACGCTCCCGACTTTTGACCCAGTACTTTTAGTTTCCCTCAGAGTCCTGCACACATCTCCTACGGATCATTTTGTTTTTAACATTTACCACTTCAACACTTTTACAACTATTAATCCAGCATAATTACAGATGCTGTAATTTTACCAGTAGATGTCATAGTTCTGCACTGCATGCACGCCAAAACAAACCGGTGCAGGCACATCCACAGTGAACAAACACAACAAATCCTTGAATTACAATTGCAAAAATATAAATATTTCCTGAGTTTATGAACTAAATAAATAAACTATTAAAAACTCCTGGCATTATATTGAGTGACTCTGACGGCCATTAACCCAGAATGCCAATTCCACCAATTGCATACCTCAACATAAAATAGTCTAATTCCAATGAAGCATTATTCTCAGTGCCTCGTCAATACGAGTCACATTCTACCGTTGATCCAGGCTCTGGTGATTCGGCGTGCAGCCGATGCATATTTACGGCTCCTCCAGAAAAGAAAACAGGTGTTTGAAAGTTTCCCAGGTAGCTGAAATATGGTGTTTGCACTGGGGGACCTGATATTGTTTTGTTGTTGCCAGGTGCTGTGTGGATAACTCATAGCCCCTTTTCTCTGTGCCCATCTGTAAGAAAAAAGAAAAAAAAAAAGCGGGGAAGGATGGGGGCTGGAGCCGGTGTGATGGTACAAGATAAACCAGCGCCAAGGAAAGCTCCATTAATAATTCTCTTATTTGGGAATGGGGGCTCTGTGCTTACAGGATACAGGGCAGTCCATCTCTCTGAGCTGGAAGGAGGGAGGGCGGGCGGGTGAGGAGGGTGTCGAGGAGGAGGAGGAGAAAAAGTAAGAAGTATAAGGTCAGCGGGAGAGACTTCCTCCACCCCCACCCCCCACCCCCCTCTTTAGAGTGATGGGGCCCAGGTTTTCCAAGGTAGTGCATTTGTCTGTCAGGCGTCTTGGCTGGCTGGCGTGATTTAGCTGCTGTCAGTTGATGCCGGTGTCCAGAGGATGATAGCGGCTGGCTGGATGGGGGGAAATTTGTTACCTTTAGCTCTGACAGGGAGATAATTGCTGATGGTTAACAGAACGGTATGAAATCCAAAAAAAAAAAAGAAGAAGAAGAAGAAGAAGGAGAGGGGGGTTGGTGGTGGTGGTGTTGGTTG
Source organism: Thamnaconus septentrionalis (assembly GCA_009823395.1). NCBI lineage: Eukaryota > Metazoa > Chordata > Actinopteri > Tetraodontiformes > Monacanthidae > Thamnaconus > Thamnaconus septentrionalis. Next base: position 10,357,108 of record CM020516.1, read on the forward strand.
CCGTGCAGGGAGGTGAAAAGAAGAGGCAGATGCGCGGGCCAACAGGTTCGGCCCGTATATCTGCCCGCGTGCGGCTAATCTCACGTGCAATCCGTCTTCCTGCCTTTGCCTTTTCCCTCTCGGAGCCGCAGCTAAAAACGTCAGGCGGTCTGATTTAAGGCGGAGGATAAAAGTTGATCACCGCTCAACTCATTGCACAAGCGTGCTTAAAGTCCCTCCCCGGTCGACTCCCTGGTCGGGTTGGGGCTGGGTCTCTCTCTCTCTCTCTCTCTCTCTCTCTCTCTCCTCCCTCCCTCCCTCCCCAGGCCTTCAAGCCTCGCCCTGATCATCACAGTGGCAGAGACCCTCTGCTGCTTTCGCACGTCTAATTAGGGTATAATAGCCAAATTTCTGCCACTCCCCCTTTGCTCCTCCCACCTCCGGCTTTTGCCCATTCACTTCAACCTCCCCGCCACCTCCATCCCCGACCCCCCGCACCCCGCCGCCGCACGTCCGCCCCAATCTCCCGCTCCCGTGTCCGAGCTGTCCGCCGAGGCGCCTCCCAGTGCCAGGAGCGACGACTGGTGTCTGTCAAGCCGTCCGAGCTGCCAGCAGCATATCACAGGGGGAGTTAAGTAGGAGGCGGAGCAGCCAGTGCCAGTGTGATAGGTTGACAGGACATGATTGGCAGGTTAAACCCCTGGTTAATTGTCTCCTCCTCCTCCTCCACTTCCCCAGCGATGTGGCATCTCGCAGGGCTGGAATGCCGCGGGCGGAGTCGAGTCGAGGCGGCGACTGTTGCGTCTGCCCGTCATTTGTTTGTTTCGGAAATTCTTTCACGGCGGCCAAGTCGGAAATCGGCATTTTTTGAATTCCTGCCGATGATTTATTGCGCCGTGGAGGCGTTTGGCAGCATTTTTTTTTTTTTTTTGTGTAACCCCCCCATTTCACCCCAACCTGCTGGACTGGCATCATCAGTGGGCCATTTCACCCCCACCCCCTCCACACACACACACTTTTTTATGATGGGCTATCTGCATTAATAAGCAGCAGTGATAGGACCCTAATGCCTTGTCACTCCAGCGCTGACCTCGACATCATATTTTTATTTTCCGCCCGACAATGAGAGTAATAGGAAATATTGATTGGCAGCACAGTTAAGTTGTCAGCGCAGTCATTTAAAGTGCCAGGAGAACCACTTAAATTGTCAAAAAAAAAGGGGGGGGAAATCAGTGGAGGATTCTGCGGCTCCTTAACGGCTTTCTATAAAAGCGTCTCCGTCAGACAGGAAACTACGCCGTCCTTGCTGAATTACACAGCTCTGTATTGACTTCTCGTGCTGCAGTCGCCTGGACATGTCATCTATACCATCCAGTGTTGACGCTAATGCTTTTTTATATAGTGGAAGAGTAATTCCACATATACCGGAAAAAAAAAAAAAATGCAATAAAAAATAATCATAAAAGTGGTTCATCGTGCAGGGAAACTGATAATATCATGGAAAAATTCCTCCTGTCCGCAGCAGTTTCACAGGGGATTTTTCTTTTGATCGGTCTGACAGGTTGTTTTTTTTTTTTTATTAAGCATTCGGCGCAGACATGTTTGCGGTTGCAACTTTGTTTGGATTTGTCTGCTAAATTCACAATGGTATACATTTTGACGCGTTTGATTTACGGCAGCTTTAAAGAAAATCCGTTGGCGAGATGTTATCGCTGCTGATGTAAGGTCTGTAAACATTCCCCATCAAGTTGATACGTCTGGCGGGGTGTTTCCTGGGCGGCCTTGCCTATCAATTAGCTGTCTCTTTAATCTCCAGCCCACAACACTGCAGAACGTATGACGCAATATCAGATCTGATGGTAATGTAATTATCAAGTGAACATTGATAGCAATTTGGGAGGGCTTGGAGATTAGAGGCAGGTTATTTATTATTTTATTTATTTGTGAGATTGTGATGGCCTCATGTTGCACAGGATCACTGTAAAGGAAATGTTGTTATGTTGTTACTGTTGCAACCCAACAGCAATCGTGCTCTGATCTGTTTGGGCTTCCAATGATTTTAGAAATATGTTGTAATTTGGGTTCCAGCTAACTTGCTACAGCGGTGTAATGGTTGTGATGAATACATTAGGATGAAATTACATTTTAGTTTATTACTTCCTGGGTCCAAGACGACTTTCTGCTGTTTAACATGCAATTCTCTTACTTTGTAAAGGCCCAGAGCTCATGTAGTGGCTGTTAAACGGGGAAACAAACATGTTTTATGTGCCGTACAGCTGTTCACTGTTGCTATGATTAAAGAATCAAACTAACTATGATAAAATACTGGAACACCACCAATTTTTTTGTTTTCTAAATCATACGGTGGCTGGATTGCTGAGATTTCAACTCTAAAATCCAGGTCATTTATCATTCATCAACCTACAATGTCGGTCATAACATTTCTCTCCATATGCTTCCATCATGGATCAAGGGGTACAAGCTGCTTAAAAAAAAACATATGTTCGAAGACCCAAAAGCAAAAAGATACTACAAGTTGTAAACAATGATTGCTGCTAATGTTAGCTTGGATGCTAATGATCGGTGTTTCATATTTAAAAGGTAGCATCAGAAACAGATGGACACTTGACTTCAATCCAAAGCCTGGGTTACTGAGTTTTAAGCAAGGCTCTTCTCACAGAAAAGTTGAAATTGTGAAATTGTGACAGTTGAAGATTAGTTTTGTATGAAAGATGAAGAGTTTTGAAAGCAATTTTGAAAAAGTGATTCCCTTTGGGTCCAGTTTATCTTGCTCAATCTCTGATCTTGGCCTTGGCTTTAATGCGTGACCGTATCAACACTTCATTCAATTTCAACATCAACAATTTTCACTTTTTAAGAAACTTGAAGTTTTTTTTTTCATTGAATACTTTAGTGGACGGCCTTGATTGATTTTGTTTGGCCTTTCACCACCGACTGGGAGCAACAGAGAGACCAGCTAGAAAAATAAGGAGCAGCCTGCCAGTGCAGTTTGGCCTGCGACCCAGAGCAGGGCTTTAGGGAATAAAGCTCCATAATAGCAGGTCCAGGGTCAGATGGACAGGCTTCCCTGGGCTTTGTGGGTTAAGTAACATTTGTCAACCCACTGCTTTAAGCCCAGGAAATCAGGGATGCTGGTGGGGAAGAGTCGGGACTGACAAGCGAGAGCTGGTTTGTTCAGAAAAATTTAAAAGCGGTGTACGTGTCATCATCGAGACAGTGCAGTAATTGCATCTTAAACTCAATCCGTCCGAGTGCCTCAGCGAGTTTGGCATTTCTGATTCCGCCACTGTCAGTCACTGACTTGGAAATTGTTTGTGACAGCAACAAGCTGCGTAATGACTTGATTGATGGATGGGTGGAAGACTGTCTTATTGTTCGGTGGACATTTCCATGACAGTGAGATTGTTTTCAGAGTTAATCAGACTTAACTGACTGGCAGCACCACCCCAGCACTCCTGCCCTAGATTTTTTTATTTGCCTGCTGCGAAGACGCGTCCCGCGGCCCTCTTTTACTGTTGGACCTGGCTGCTCCTGACAGCCGGCTGTCTTGGTGTTTTATGTACCTTCAGTCCCAGTGTGTATCTGGCTACAGCGGCACCCTCCTTTTATTTTCTTCTTCTTTTTTCCCTCTCCTCTCCCCCTGCCGGCCTTTTGCCCCTGGCCTCTATCTCCTGCTCTCCCTCACAGTAATGAAGCCTGCCTTTAAGGAACGGGGTGCGGGCAGCGAAGCATCACAGATTAGGTCAGTGAAACGGCTAGCGGGCTGAGCATGATGGATGAGGGCCAGAATGAGTTTCTGCCGCGGCTGTATTGTGAAATCTTTTCATTGTCACCGACGGGCCTATGAGGGCCTGATGAATGAGGGAGCAAGTGTCAGAAACACCCTTCCACCGCTTCCCCTTCCACCCCTTTAATATCTCCCTAAGCTGCCTGGCCCTATGCCTTCCGTGCCTGCCTTGCCCTTCTCTGACCAGCCACGCCGCCCGCTGCACCCGCCAGCCGCCTCGGCTGCAGCCGCTGGTTAAAAACGCGCCAGTTTTTTTTTTTCTTTTTCCGTTCGTGGAAAGCGCTTAACGCAAAGAAAAACCTGCAAATGGGACCTCGTGGCGTCGGCCCAAAAAGCTGGGCGTGCCGGTCTGGAAGTTGTGCAAAACCTCTGTCGGTACTTTCCTCTGGTATGTATAGACCTCCTGCCTTCACGCGGCAAACAGCAGCAGCAGCAGCAGCAGCGAGATGCAAGGGAGGAGAGGGAAGGGGGGGGGGAGCTGCCTTTATGGGAAACGTTTGTGACCAGCATGACAGCTCCGCTTGATGGATGGGCCGCCTCCATCTGGTTGCAGTGCATGTAATAAATATCCATGCTCGTGTTTGACCTCTCTCACTTACCAGACACATCTTTCACTTTTGGGACATCCAAGGGGGACTCACAATTATGCTCTGCACTCTCCGCTAGCCCGGGTGCGCGTAGCCAGCTTCTCTGTTTATGGGCCACAGCCCAAGGGCAAAGAGTCAAAAAAATAGATAGCTGTAAACAATGCTCTCCGCCGCCAGGAGAATTCCACCGCATTCAATAACCTTTAACACCTCCTAAGCCTGCGTCTCCCTGAGCTGGTTGCCTCCTGCCCCATAATGCACTGCTGCTCCACGCACAGGAAGGAAAAAAAAAACGAACAAAAAAAACAAAACAAAACAAAAAGAAAACCCTGACTCCATCTTTTCACTGCCGGTTTGGAGTGTTGTCCAGGCGTAGGTCGGGGGTGATGGTGGTGGTGGTGGTTAGCATGTAATGTGTTGAAGAAACATCCCAAAACCAAATGGAAGAAGAAGGAGTGACAAAGGAGAAGCAAAGTCCGATTTTCACCTCCTCGAATTTCGCCGCTTTCTAGAAAAAGGATTTAATTATCCGGCGTGTGCGGAAAAGGTTATTACAGGGAGCAAGTAGATATGTGTCCGAGCTCTCCTGCGGGTCAAGCCGGCCCACTTACGCTTCCATCACAGCTGGGTAAAAACACCGATAAGACAACACTCTGAGTAGCCATTATTATTCCTCTTTTGCCGCTCATAAACAGCAGTAAGTATGTTTGCCCTCGACGGTGACCCGTTACATTAGGCCGGTCAGCTCCTCAGTAATAGAAACAGATAGGCAGCCATTGGATTTTAATAAGGCGGGATAATAATGAGGCTGAGGAGCTGAGTGAATTGTAAAGCAGGAGGCTAATGAAGTGCCTATGAGAGCAGTGTGTGAGAAATAACCTATAACCTATTAAGAAACAGCCCAACTCCCTCTGCCTGAGTCCTATAGCCCCTGATTGAATTAGTGCACTGTTTAATTACTGAGCATCCAAGATGGGAGCTCTGAATCTAATTGAACTTTTTCATGCTTGCTGCACCCTTGGCCAAACAATTTGTTCTGTAAAAATATTGAATTAACGGCGCTCGCTCTGTCTCCACCCGCATTGATTTTTATAGCGCCGGCCCCGTCGTTGGGCCGCAAAGAATCAAAACGCGGGGCATTATTCACGATAACGCATATGTTATAATCACAGGGAGAACTTACTTAAAATTCAATCCACTTTGGCATCATTATCATGTATCAACATAATAAATGAGCCCTTCAGAGCATGGTAATTATAATTTGATAAATCATCAGCAGAAAATTAACTGGATGTCAAAACATTCATTGGAAAGGGTGATGAATGGAGGATGATTGTGGTGATGAATTGTGTTAATCTGCGCAGTATGAAGCCGGCGAAATGGCTAAGCAGCCCAAGATGGATGGGCCGTAGAAGCTGCAAGGTCAGGACACACAACTGCAGAACGGAGGAGAGAGTGTGGGAGAGAGAGAGAGAGAGAGAGACAGAGAGAAAAATAGGAGGGAATGAAATGTGGAGAAAAGAAGGAAGGGCTCTCGCTCGGCTCGGCGCTCCATCTTTTCCTACCGCCGCGGCTCTTTGTGTCGGTTTTTACCGGGAAGTTTAGCTCGTCATCCTCTGAAGCGACGACTTGACTGAGGCTCACTTGGATTGTTTTAAAATTATATTTTGGACACGGTTGAAAGTTCTTCCTCTGCCCTGTTATTAACTTTTATGTTCTGCTAATTTAAAGTACAAAACTGCCAGTACAAGATGCCCTTTAGTATTGCTCAACAGGACCACATTATTACATGTGTATGGTTGTTCCCTCCCAATTATGCCTGCTAAATCTTTGCCATCCATCCATCCATGCTAAATTTATTGTTCAGAACTAAAAATCCAAAAATGAAAAGGGAAGATTTATAAAAAGGCACAAATCACATCTCTACACCCCCCTAACGCACATATTCAGTATCATATAAAATCTTTTTTTGTTGTTGTTGTTGTAGGGAAGCTTACCTCATCTCATCTCAAGGCTTTTTGGCATTAAACTCACTTGGAGAGTCAGCTGCACTTCCCAATCATTAAAAGGAACGCATATGAAGCATGTGCAGAACCTATGTAGAATACAACAAACATTAGGTTAGCTGGAAACTGCCTTAAAGTAGCTTGTAATAGCTAAGCTAGCAAACCAATGAACACCATATAGTTTATCTTGCACGATCATGGCTGTGATGACGTTAGCTTCAGCGGTCAGCCGATAAATTGCTGTCAGACTTTCTGAGCGATCGGCCCAGCAGAAAAGATTTTTGCTTCACCTGGTTTGTGAAACCCCTCCAAAGAAGCAACAGTTGCTAATAACTTATTGCTAAGTTTTGCTACCTAAGCTAGCACAAATGATTATCTCATTTTGGGACATGTTATTATTGTTCTGTTTCCTACTATGTATATAATGTTTATATAATAATATCTTCTTAACTTGAAGAAGCATTTCTGCCCTTCCTTCCATTGCACCACAATATCGTTGCATATTTCTATCAGGCAGCTGCTGAGCTTTTTCCAGAGGCCCTTGCCGCCGATAATTAAGCTTTTTTTCGCCCCTACAAATAACTGTAATTACACTTTGTCACTTTGGAAATGTGACAAACCAGACAGTATTTTCTTTCTATTGAATTAATTACGCTGACAGCCGCTCCCCTCCTTCCACTCTGCCATCTCCTCGTCCTATGGCCCGAGAGCGAACACGCGCATACCGACAACAATCCTAACAGCGTCGCTCGCACTTTTAGGAATGTCGTGTTGCGTGTTTACCTCTGCTCGGCCATGACCTCGGCGGGAAGTGCGTATCTTTGTCTGAGCTTTTGTTAAAGTGGCTTCACCACGCAGAGATCAGAAGCCCCCCCCTCCCTCTCACCACCGCCCCCAGTCACATCCTGTGGCATTTGCAGCCAGGATGTATTAATCTCCTTCGGAGCTCCGTACACCTCTTATCTGGCTGGCAGGTTGACATGTAAGGGGGATATTTCGCCTCGATTCCGCCAATGAATGCGGCACGCCGGCTATCACTTGGCCCACGCTTGCATAGGGGAAGGAGAGAAATCACACCTCTCTTTCTTGTGACTTTCATTTTCATTTGTGCTTCCTCCGATCGCTCTTTAATGTCGCTCTTTTTTTCCCCCTCCCCTGGAAATTATCACCGGCCGTGACAGGAGCCCTGTCGGCTGGAGGGGGAGAAAAGTGGCGCGCTGCCTCTTAAGTTTCTGATTGTCTAAATGACACAGAATCTCATCATACGGCTGTCTCCCTCTCTGACACCACAATTACCCATAATTCCCTCTGTCACTCACTGTCTAGAGGTTAGTACTTTATGTCTTGAACAGAGGGCAAAGACATTTACATTGGGACACAAGGAGGGGGAAAAATAAGGTTTTTCACTTGTGTTGCGATTCATGCAATGTATATTCAAAATAAAGCAAGAACAGCGAATGACACTGTGCCCTAAAATGGAGTTGTGTAACTACTTCCTGTCCAGAATGTGGAGATGTGATCTCAAGATTCGCAACCAAACTTGCATAGGCCAACATATTCTGGTTGGAAGTATTGTGTCAGAGGCAGATGGATTCATTCCCTGTTTTAGAAAGCGATGGCGAATAATTAAAAATTCAGGTTAAGAAAATTCCTACCTAATGATTCAAACTAGCGTTAGCCAACAAGCTATCACTGTGTTTTTATAGTGCTATCCCGCAGAAGGCGGTTGACAAAGTCTGCATGGTAAGAAAAAAATAGAGGCAGTATTATCGCACCATGTTTTCCTCCATCATCCCCGGTATTCTTCTGTGCCTCTGCAGGTTAAACAGTGCACCTTGCCATCCTTTTTAGCCCATCCCTCGAGTAAAGTGTTCTTCAAAGGTATATATTTCATTACTCGCTGACAGCGCTGACACCATAATTGACCTGAGAGCTTCCATCTCACTCGTTTGAAATTCTCCCTTGTAATGTGTGTCAACCAGATAAAATGATTCCCATCTTCACCTCGGCCCGGATTTCCATTTGCAAAGACGTCTGGCTGACTGACTGACTCACTGACTGACTGGCTGGCTGCGGCTCCAGTCTGTTTGAACGTGGGGCGGGGGCGGGTGGATTCAGATGCTAATGGCTCCGTTGTTTGAAACAGGTGCTCACGCTCGCGCACGTGAGTACATTAGTCGAGCAGGGCGAGCTCTCAGGTGAATTAAATGGTTTGCGATAATGTTCGTACGCTCGTTGTGAAGAGTGCTTTGCTCGGCCTTGTCAGCGTGCGACGCTTTCACGGAAGCAAAATTGGTTTCAAGCTTTCTTAGGATTTGCTAACGACCTCCGCACAGGGTGGATACGCTCTCAGGGATGCCAGGCTCTCAAGTCTGTCTTCAGGAATGACTAACCTCTTCTTTTTGGCTAGTATCCCACATTAGCAGGAAAAACATTTAGACATGATAATCAACCTTATCATGGTGTTATATTAGCAGAGAGCAGAGTCACTAATGTATAAAAAAAAAAAAATTTCGCTATTCTGCCATTACCCTTGCATTAAAGTCCCATATTCAAAATTATAAAGATGAACCTTAGCAGTGTTCTACGTCAATAATATGCATCTCTTACATCTCTGTGAACGCCCTTGAAATGAAGAAAGTCCACTTGATGCTTGAACTGTCTCGATATCCACAGAGTTTGTTTTGAATAGTCAAAACAAAGCTGCTCCATTGGAACTCAGGATGGCAATAGAAGATCTGAAAATGGACCAAACTGGGACTTTGATCGCTGGTAAACGTGAAAGGTGGAAGTCACCTTGTAATTCATGGATGCAAATTCCCACTATGCAGTGAGGACAGAAAACCTTCTCCGTCCTCATTCCCTGCTCTTAAACTCTGCTGAATTTTCACGTGTGTCTGTGATAAGACCGACTCTGATGTACGTTGTGTCATATTAAGAAGCTCCGTGCACCTGCAACACCTCGTGCGTTCCCTTTGGTTAAATTGAGAGGCTTTAAGGATTGCGCAGAACAATGATGTCCCCAAACATCTGCCAGTGCTGTCCTGCCCATGTTGCCAGGAGACGTGCATTTTCAAGTCATTACTATTTTTTTGTAGGGGATGGGGGGGTAGGAGGGTCGGGCGCGGGCGCAGCTTGTTATTAGATTAATTAACACTGTATTGACAAATTGTTATAAGCCTTCGTGATCCTTTCTCACCTTTGGAGGCGTTCTCCATTTTTTAATCAAAGTGATAATGAAAAAAGGGCCTCTTTTAAGAAGTGCCTGCCCGCCCGGAAAGTAAGAGCTAACACATCAAGCGGCATCACTTCTTCTCGGGGGCAGGGGTGGAGGCCCCTTTGAAGAGCTGCTCGTTAGAGCTGCGAGCGATGTGTTGAACAAATGTTACCCGCGTGTTTATTTTTCCTTTGTGGGCGCCAACAACGGCGGAGAGGAGGGCTCGGTGCGCGGCGCTCTCTCCGCCGAGGCTGTGAGCGAGCGAGCGACCTTTTCTAAAAGACGGTCCGGTGCTGCTCAGGTTCACTGGTAAGCATGTTGGACATCCGGCTTTGTTCCTCTTATAGGCTTCTTATCAGGGGCCTGATGCGGTTGTCCCCTCGCATGTTCCTCTTGTACCTCAGCCGGGGCCAATTCGGTGGCCCGAGTGCTCAAATTGAGCCATTTTGTCTCACTTTGAAACAAACCGGGGCCTATTATGCGTGTGTCCTTTTTTATTCATACCTCCTCCTCCTCCTCCTCCTCCTGCTGTTGTCCACGTTGGCCGCGCTTGCGTTCCCCTGCTCTCAAGTTTAAGGAACGCCGGCCCTTGTGAGGGTCAGTGTTTCCACTCCGGCTGGTGTCAACTCCAATCTGGGCCGATTTGCTGTGAAATGTGTGCCATGGTGTGAGAGGGGTGGGGGCGTGCAGGTCAGAGGTAATTGATGTTGCTTATTCATCCGCTCTTCCCTCCGCCGCTCTCGTCGCAGCGTTTGCCGCGATTGTTTGAAGATTTAGCGCAGGTCTCCGGGGCCCTGAGAGGCTTCGTCCCCTCCACCCCCGCCCTCGGCCGCCCTGGGCCCTGTGTTTCCACCTAGCGGGGGGTTCGCCACTGGGGGAACGCACAATGGGCCCGCCCGCACAAAAGCGCCCCCCCAAGCCCAACAAACACAAGCGCCCGGAGGACATCGCCTAGCATGATACTGAGCTCCGGGGGCGGCGGCACAAAAGGGGGCGATTCTTCTTCTTCTTCTTCTTCTTCTTCTTTTTTTCCTCCTCCGGGCTTCAGGAGGACATCTAGCATGACAAGCAGGGCAGCTCTCACTGTGATTAGACATGGGGCAGCTCTGACCGATGGCCTCGCCAGGTCTGCCAGCTATCCGTGGAAGGGCTCTTTAGAAAATAATTAAATAAATACGAGGCGGCTTAGAGGCCAAGTTTCCTTCCTTCGCGGTGAGCCGACGCTATTATTTTTTTACCTCCACCTGCCAGAGCAGAGAGGAGCCCCGCCTCCTGTTTCAGGCGCAATAGAGGAACGTCAATGACGAAGCGAAGCTTTAATCTGACCCCTGGCATGTTTCGTCGTCTGCCTGGGTGGTACATGTCCTCCAGGGACAGAGAGAGCGAGAGAGAGAGAGAGAGAGAGAGAGAGAGAGAGAGAGAGAGAGAGAGAGAGGTGAGCCCGGCAAGGAGGTCTGGATCATTACACAATGAAGAAGACTTCTGAAGGAGCCGCGAGTGGGCCGCACAGATGACGCTTAACGATGTTGACAGCAATTCACCTCTGCCGAATTACAGAAAGATTTGACTCGACTTGCCTTCTTTAATGAGGCTCACTCGGCGAAAGGTAATGGGCCAGCAGAGAGAGAGAGAGAGAGAGAGAGAGAGAGAGAGTGAGGGAGCCATTTGTTCCTTTTCCCCTGTCAGTCACAGCTGTTTGTTTTTTTGTTTTAAAAAACAGCCAAGTTTGTGTCATCTTTTTGTTTTTTTTTTTATAGTTTTTACTGTCCGCCCTCCTCCGTCTGTGTGTTTTGGCCTCACATTAAAGCGGAACGTGAGTCATTGCGGTGCTATAAAGGCCCGTCGTACGCAGAGCGAGTTTCCATAAAGCCTTTTACTGCGTAATAGGAAGACATCGGCATTAGTAAAATTTATGCAAACAGCAATATTTGCTCTAATTTGCAGGAAGGTTTGTGTGTCTCCCTGGAGGTTTCGGTCAAACGGGTTTGTCGATTTCATCCTCTCCTCTGTGTTCTCCTTCCGTAGCTTCGCCCCTTATGTGGCCTCGTTAATGTGCATCAAACCACTTAATGGAAACGGCACTGGCTTTTCTATTATTATAAACTGTTATTTTTCATTTTTTACCCGGCGTTATAGGGAAACGCACAATTTTTTTGTTTATTTCTTTATTTATTTCTTGCCTCCGCTCCACTCCAGCGAACGTGCGTGTTGTTTACGTGCTGCTCCCGGAGCAACAAGACCGACTCCAGCCAACAGCTCACTTGCTATTTCTAATCATGCGTGAGTTTGTGTGACAAAGAGCTTAACTGACAGCACGACGGTTGATTTGCAGCACAATTTTTTTTTTTGTATTTCATTTTTACTCCTCCTCCCTTCACTCCCACATCTAACTGTCATTCCATCAACGTGGCGTCTCCGTCTGGCTCTTTGAATGTCTCTCGCTGAGCGATAAGCGTGTACATCCGGTGCCAGTTATGCACTGACGCCGCCGCCGACCTCGAAATATGAACGTTTAAAAGTGAAAAATGACGACGTTCGATTTCGCCAATTCTCTTATCTCCTCCTCCCGAAGGCGCAAAGAAGACAAAACCGTCCCCGGAGGTCAATTCGATAACTTTGTTGTTACTCCGCTGGTGTGACTCTTGTTTGGCGCCACCTACTTGTCAATCATCAAGGCTATTAATAGGCCCGACGGGGCCAAAACAGCTGCTGCCTCCTGAAAGCAAACAAGAAAACAAACAAATAAAAGTTGAAGCAAGCAAGATTGTGAGATGTAGCGCGGGTGCGTGCGTGCTCCGTGAGCCGCGCGCACGTGTAACGATGTTAAACGAGTCCCAGTCGGATCATTTTTCACGCGGCGGCGTCTGAAACTCCCGTCGCCGGGTAGAACTGACGGCTGCGGCGTCTAATTATCACATTGCGCCACACTTAGGCATGAATCATGCACCAATATTGCTCTTTCTGGCTCCCTCTCTCTTTTCTCTCAATGTACCTGACACTCAGCAAACGACTTAATAATATGCTAGAAGGGCAGCTAATTATATTGTGATAACGGTCTGATGAAAGCAATAAAGGCGGGCCGGCGAATGAGCGATGAGCGTCGTTGCGCCGCTCATGTTATATCTGAATCTTTAATTATCTGAACCCCCCCACTCCCCTCCCCAAAACAGGAAGCAGTGCTTTCGTCACCGCTGCGTTGTATTCTTCATGCCACGAGAATTTTACAGTTTGCCTCTTTTTTTCTTTTTTTTTTCTCTTGCTCCTCCCTTTCTGAATCATTATGCAAATCGCGGCCGGCATTAAATGATATGTTTCTCTGCGATGATGTTCCCGGCAAATTGAATCCCTTATCAAGTTAATTACTCCGTGTTTGCGGGGTCCGCTGCCCCCCCCGCCTCCCCTCCCATCCCCTGCTCCTCCTCCCCCAAGCCGGAGTCTCACCATTTGCATGCGACACCTGTTCCGTTGTTTTTTTTTGCGGGATTTAGATTTCCTACATATGTCATTACACGTCCTCCTGCGGAGCGCTGGTTTGTCGGGAGGAGGAAGAAGGAGCGGCGCTGAGACCACACGCTGGGCCTCTTCCTGTTTCTGCAAAACAGCCCGGGCTGACTGACTGACTGCGGCGTCTTCAGGTGGTGCAATAAGCAGGCAGGCAGGCGGGCGGGCGGGCACGCAGGTTGACACACGCATCCGGCAAAAAGGCCTGCGAAAGGCGGGGGGGATGGGTAGGGGGTGGAGGGAGGCGCCCGAGCACCGGCATCAACACCAGCAGCCGTCGCTGGCTGCTTTTCCAAACTTTTTAATTAGCACTAATTACCTTTGCAGGAAAATGTTGAGGCTTGAAAGGATTTGTGTCAGCAAGTGGAAGATCAAAGATTGTGGTGCTGCGCATTTTAATCTGAGCACTGAGGGGGTAATAGTGTGTGTGTGTGTGTGTGTGTGTGTGTGTGTGTGTGTGTAGTGGTGGTGGAGGGGGAGGGGGAGGGGGGAGCAGGGGCGATATGGCATCCCAGGTGGTACTTGAGCAGTCTACCTCTAGTAATGCTGTCTAGCAATCACACCGCAGGTCCTGTCACATTATAAACATTTCTGCAAATACAAAGCAACCCGACTGCTGCCGCTGCCGCCGCTGCTGCTGCTGCTGCTGCTGCCACTGCTGCCGCCGCCGCCGCTGCCGCTGCCACTGCCGCTGCTACGTCTGGCTTGTTGTGGAGTCGGATCATCGCTTCCGCTCACTTCCTCTCCTGCTCTCCCTCTCCCTCTCTTCCGCCGGCCGGACCCGTCAGCGGCGCGCGCACGTGCCGCCGGGCCGCTTGGTCGGACTGACAGGCATTTCATAGAGGTTTTTGTTTTTTTCCTCCCCTCTCCCTTCCCCTCTAATGCATGCCTGGACATCACTGTGGCAGGGTCATCCATCAGACTTCAAGACAACATCGATCATTTGCCATGAAGAGAGCGCAGCCTAGTGATTATTTGCTATTAGGTGGATGCTGAGGCATACAAATGGCTGGCAGTTGACAGTTGAACTCACTCATACGTAATGCGGGACGGCTCCCTCCCCCTCCACCCCCCAACCCCCATCCCTCCTTCCCTCTCATGGAAACGTTGACAAGTGCTGAGCCCCCGAACGTCGTAATGACAGAGCGGCGCATGCAAGCGGCGGCAGCGGCAGCCGCCACTGACAGATTCTTCCGCACAAATCGCACCATCTATTATTTAATGGCCACTTTATTTTCATGGCCGCGGCGCCCGAGTTGATTCCTGCACTTTTGCAATGCGTTCGCACTCTTTTGTTTGTCCATTCTTTTTATTAAAGGACAATTCACGGTGGAAACGGTGGGGGCCGCTTCTCTCCCCGTCGCCGTGATTCGCCGGTGTTATACGCACTTAAAATGTCGGGGGGGGGCTTCGCTCGCGCTCGTTTGCGCCGCGTCGATGTTCCTTTTTCCGGTGACTTCAGATGCCACAAGCGAAATTGATTTCCAGCCCGACAGAGGAGGCTGTTTGTCATGTGGATGGACAAGTAATCTTTTAATACAAACATCCACGAGACGCATCGGCCAAGACGGCGAGCGCCCGGCCAGAGGGCCGGGGAGGAGGAGGAGGAGGAGGAGGGGGAGGAGGAGGGAGGAGGAGGAGGAGGGGAGGAGGAGGACAAGGAGGAGGAGGGGGAGGAGGAGGGAGCTGTTGCTCCGAGGAGAACTCAGTCGATTCGCTGAAAATCCGGACGTCATCCCTCCGTCCGTCCGTTCGTCCGTCCGCCCGCAGCGGGCTGAAAAGAGCAGCCGTCTCCTAATTCTCAATCAGGTCGGTGTCGGGGTCACGCCGGGGGTCACGCTAGGCTCATGAGGTCGGACCTGGCAGGAATGTCTGTCAAGTGTTTATCCCTCAGTCGATCCCAGGGTCACACATTCAAGGTGAGTCGCTGATGCCAGGCGACGCCAAGCCAAATACAGTGGCTTTGAATTTTTTTTTTTTTTAAATATCCGCCCCTCACTCTTAGCCTGAGTATGTGTGTGTGCGCATGTGATTTTGCAGGATGGGTCCCTGGGTGACTCGCTGCGCTCTCAGCTCCTCTCGCCAGCTCTCGCTAATGACACTGAGACAGAATATTAACCTCAAACACTCAGCGGGAACGCCGGCGGGGGGGCTCGGCGTACAACTCAGGCGCGGCGGGATCCACCGCGGTGATATCATTCACGCGGCACAGGAGCGTAGCCTTAAACATTTAACGCACCATGGTGTAGACACTTCGGAAAATTTAATTTGCAATCCCTGGCCGTAATAACCTCACCGCCGCATGAGGAATGGGAATGACGGCCACGTTGAACTTCCGATTCCGAGGCGACAAGGAAGTTTTACTAATTGCATTATGATCGAATACCCATGTGTACATATATATATATATATATATATATATATATATATATATATATATATATATATATATATATATATATATATATATATATATATATATATATATATATATATATATATATATATATATATATATATATATATGTATATATATATATATATATATATATATATATGTATATATATATATATATATATGTATATATATATATATATATATATATGTATATATATATATATATATATATATATATATATATATATATATGTATATATATATATGTATGTATATATATATATATATATATATATATGTATACAGTGTCTCACAAAAGTGAGTATATCCCTCACATTTCTGCAAATATGTCATTATATCTTTTCATATTCATTAAAGAAATGACACTTTGACACAATGTAAAATAGTCAGTCTACAGCGTACAGTGTAAATTATTTTTATTTATTTATTTTTTCTTGTACTTCCCTAACATGCCGTTTGCGTTTTGTTGCAAAAATGATGTAAACCGGTGTAAAGTTCAGTCTGACGTGCCACTTTCAATTGATAGCTTTTGTGGGCCCCGGTGATGCTCTTACACGCTGGCTGTCAAGAGCAAATGCGCGCAATTTTCAAAGCAGATTAAGAGTGGAAAGCCGCTCATAAAAGGCGAGATTTGCTGGTGGCGCCAAATGTACTCTAATGATTTGCATCGCCATTAATAGTAATTTGCGGCTGCCTAGGAGGAGACGTGTAATCCCCTTCCCATGTGTGAATTGACACGCATGCGGGGAGGGCTGCACCCGCGTGCGCGTGTGTGTGTGTGTGTGTGTGTGTGTGTGTGTGTGTGTGTGTGTGTGTGTGTGTGTGTGTGTGTGTGTGTCCTGGATGTGTGATCTTTAAATGACTGCCACCTGAGGCCTGGCAGCGCGGAGCGAGGAGTGCCACACTGAGCGCTGGCTGTCTAAATGTGAGGCGGGGAGGGGGGTGAGAAAAAGGGAGAGCTGTGGGGGAGATGGAGACAGATAATGACAGTCTAATTCACCGCTGCCATCGGAGACGCCACGCTCGCAGACGTGTATGGGCCGTTAAGAAAAAAAAAAAAATGTCGCTGGAGGGGGCAGAGAGAGCGCTGGAACCGAACCTGATCGGCGCCGCGTGGAGGCAGTGGGAGGGAGGAGGGCGGGGCTCCGGGGGGGTTGAGGAGGGGCTTGAGGGGGAATGGGGAAGGGGGGGGGGATCGCACGGGCATTAATTTGCTTTACAGATAGTGCGGCCTTGTTTACCACCAGCTAATCCTGATAGCATTTTGACGCTTTATTTTGGTAATGGTGTGGTTTTTTTGATGTTTATTTGCGTTTCAGTCGCGGGGCTACGGCGGCGTCAAGCTAGCAGGCAGGGTTTAAGATTTAATCCTAAATTTCCTCGCGATGATCCGGGAATAATTTGCCATTTGAATAAACTGTTCAGAATAAGTCGCCGGGGTTGGATGTTGCCTTGAACAATTTTTATGATCTGACGTCAAAGAGAATTTGCAGATATTTTATCTGCAAATTGGATTAACTAACCAACTAACCAACTAACTAACTAACTTCAGAAAAAGTGCTGCAATGCCGCATGTCGCTTCTTGATGGTGCCTTTATTTTAAAATGTGTTCTAAAACTAAACTGTGCATCACATCTGTCATTTTTGCCAATTGCAACTGTAAAAACTGCATCATTTTGCCAATTCTTTGGACTTGGATTGGGACTGGCCCATCCCTCACTTACTTCCCTGTCTGCACTGAGAACTTTTTCAAGACTATTTTTGGACCAAATGCTCCCCATCTCCATCCACACAGTCGCCGCCTCACTCAGTTTATTAAAGCCAGTCCACACTCTCAGTTCCTCGAGGTCCATTTGTTACGGTGCCTTTTCGATGGCAGGCGTTCGCCAGCGTTCTCTGAAGACTCCATTATGCACATAAGAAGGCCATCGCGGCCGCACTATTGGTCAATTCATCAAACATTTATCTGTTGCCGTCTGAGCAGGACGTCGATTGCGGCGATGCCTCCTGCTTTTCTGCATCGCCGTGATCTTCCAGAGGGAAGAACTGGAAACCCGAAGCCTTGAGGAGGCTCAGCCGCTTCTCAAAATGTCTCTGCAACGCTTTAATACACACTGGACCCTCAGGGGGGAAAGGGAAAAAAACAACTTTTTCTTTCTGTGCTTTGCTAGCTGGGGAGCCTCTGCTCTGAGATCGCTATCGCCATTTCATGAGAAGAATAAAAGCTTTTCCAGCTCGTCTTGCATTATCTCCGGAGCGGCGTGTGCCAATTTTCTTTTTATGTTTTTGCAGTGCAAAATGTGCAGCCTGTGATTCATTTAGGGGAGGGTGTCAAAAGCGTTGGTCGGCGGGCGGGGCGGGGAGGGAGGGAGTGGAGTGGAGGGGAGGCTCCGTCGCACGTGTGACACAGAGCCGAGCTTCAGCCGGCCTCCGTTTCTCGCGCGTCGCCTCGGGATATCTGACATGACACCGGCGCTCGGCATTGGCAGGAGTGACTGACACTTCAGCCAATAATGGCGGAGAGTGTTCTTCCCCCTGTTGTCAGCGGCGGTTTATCAATCACTCTGTCTGCATTAGTATTAGTGTATTGATCTGGCGAGGCCGCTCGCCGGGTCGCCGTCTCCTCTCCCGTGTCCTTGTCTCGCTTTTCTTGTCTTTCTCTCCTCCCGCCAACCCCGGCTCGCTAACTTCTCTGGCCACATGTGCAAAACACACTTCTTTTTTTTTTTCCAGACGGCAGATCGCGGAGACTTGAGCGCGTGCGCGCTGTGCCGAGAGCACTCACCCTGATGCACACGCGGGGCTAAGTGCTAGTCAAAGCGTAAAGACGGGCCGGGTGAAGTATTGGCTCTGACAATGAGGCTGATCATAATTATGTTAACAAGGAGGGGATTCATCGCCTCACCTCGTTAAAGCTGCCCCCGACCCCCTCCCTACCCCCCTCTCCGTCGCCCCCTCCCCCTCTCGCTCTCACCCTCTCAGTAGTTAACGGCTTGGAAAGCGTTTGATGTCCAAATAATGTAAATAAATCTCTAAATATGTGGAATAAGTTCATTTGCTGTATTTTGAATCATTTTCCACTGGTGTGGTAATGATAGTGGTTTCTATTATTTTTGCTATATTCTTACTTGTATTTTAAATATGCTTAGAATGGAACTTTAAAGGCCCTTTGTTTGATATTTAGCAGCATCCCATGGTCAGATAGAATGCAGCACTCATCCTGTCTTGCTGTGAGTTCAGGGTAAAACCATGCAAGCCCCGAGCGGTTGCGTGGTGATTACACAGTGCATACATGGCACAACATGGCTGCCTCCTCTATGTAAATATAATGTCCTTCTTTGCCGTTATTGGCAAATGAAAAGAACAAGCAGCAGTGTAGCTGCGTTTACTCTCACTCAAATTCTCCTTCTAAATTTTACACAATCTGCAGAACAAGTTCTAGCAGTCACAGCACATTTGCAACAGTTCCTACATTTGCAAACGCGGTACAGCCAAAAGTGCATTACTTTACATTTGCTGACTGAGATGACTTTTCAAATCAACTCCTGTCCACTTCTGGTGGTTATGTTTCTTGTCAAACGTGTTGTGTTATTGTTTCCCCCCCATAGCCACCGCTTTGCAAACCTCCGAAGCGAGAGAAATCAAGTCAATTAGCATCAGTCTTCTTAATAGCAAAAGCTGCTTTATTATATTTTTTTCCCCTTCCTCTCGCAGTCAAAGTACTTTTTACCGCAGTGCTTAAACTTTGTTAGTTTTCCAAGCTGCGCATTAAAACACAGAAAGCTTATAAAAAGTAATGAAAGCGGCTCGGTAAATCTGCAGAGGGAGCGCTTGCAAAGCTGGAGAGTATTAGAAGTTCAATCCCTGCACTGTAGTTAATGCTGCATGGGACTCAGTTGCGGTCCCCTGGCTGTGAATTTAACTGATTAAATCAGCCAGTGCACGCAGCAGTGGTGACATGAAAACAACAATTAATAAGGCTCCCTCCTGTGCCACGAGGCTCCCTTTAACCGAGCAGCTAATAACATAACCCACAGGACTGCAGCCCATCATACACACGCACGCACGCGCACACACACACACACACACACACACACACACACACACACACACACACACACACACAGGTGGCAATGGCTGCCAACTCCTGTTCGGCCCTGAAAATCCAGCAATGTTTATCCAATTATGTTGCGGGATTGTGTCTAACTACGCGTTCTGAAACAAAGGTCTCGCTCGCAGATGAATGGTGTCTTGTTCGTAATTGTGTCAGCGCAAGCTAGGTTTAAAAGGTGTACATATTGTTTCGCTAAATGCCAACGGGCGACGCCGCCTCAATTTTTTTTGGCTGATGAAACATGCGGCTCTCGCAACAAAGTGGAGTGAAGCACACATTTGGTTCTGTTTTGACAGCTTTATTGTTTGCAATCCAAAGTGCTTGATTACCCCCAATAATATTTTTCACAAAAACAGCTGTTTAACTATGGGAGCCTTTTCACTCTTATAAATGGGAAGGGAAAAAAAATATATAACTTCCAAAACGGGGTCGTATTTCAAAAACCTCTTCTGGCTCCCCCTTCATCATTTTGTCCATGCATCAGTCACTGTCATGTGTTTAACAGCTTTGCGGGTACCATGAGTGCACGGTGTTACAAAGTGTTTTAAACCGACGCAGGCCCGTGCGAGACCGTGAGAGGCTTTCAAGTCTGTCGTTTTGCTTTGTCTTTTATATACGACTCTGCATCAGGGAGAAACTGAGAGTTTTGCTGCGACCGAGTATTTAGTTCTTATTCAAGTCAAGACTCGGATTCAATCTCGGCCATCTTGATCTGCTGTTACCTCGGTGTGAGTGTTTTTTTTTTTTTTTTTGCCCGTGACTCCGCCGTGCACTCTGTCCTGCCCCTTTGTTCCGCGCTGCTCCCCGCTATCAATTTGCAGATTGTCATAAAGGTGTTGCTTTCCATTAGCCCTCCGGATTGTTGTGTATTGTGACAGCCGCTGACACGAGGCAGATCCAGAAAGGAGCAACACTTCACGCCGCAGCTGTTTAGACCTCGCTTTGTGTCTCCGCTCCACTGTCGGGCTGGAATGTGCGCTGGATTTAATATTTACACAGGCCCCAGCGTCGGTGTTATCCATATGGCTTCTCATACTGCCGCCGTGGATGTATTGCAGAGCTGAAGAACTAAGTCAAAATATTCTGGCTTTGTTAATGGCTGTTGAGTTTCAAGTGTGAAAGTGAAAAAAAGAGAGAGAGAGAGAGAGAGAGAGATTTGCTCTGCGTTGACTGTGTAACGTCCAATGTAGCGGATTTAAATGTCAACAAAGTCAGCGGCGTGTTGAAAGTGTGTCAGATTTGTCGGCACACACATGTCCTTTGTGCACATTTCCTGACCTGAACTTTGCAGGCCCCCCTCCATCACTTATAATGCCTGTGTGAATGTACACGTGTGTGTGTTTGAGTTGAAATGGCCCCTCGTCTGTCTTTTCAAAAAAAAAAAAAAAAAAAAATCAGGAAAGCTATAAATTCCTATTTTCAATTTCAAGAAATCTTAAAAAAAAAAAAAAATCATATTGCTCGATGTTAAAATCCCAACGCTAGCTCGGCACGCCATCGGTGGCGGTGGCGGGGGGGGAGAAAAAGTTTTCCCTTCTGGACCATCTGTGATTGTGAGGGTATTCCGGTTCCTCTGTAAAAATGATTGATGACAAGTTAAATTTGTGTCTGGGGAGTGAAGGTGAACTGTGACAGAGTGATTTGTCTTGGGAATGGAGGGTTAGGGTCAGGCGAAACCGGGCGCCTCAAGGCACAAGACATTGACAAATTCATCCTGCCCGCCGCATTTCTGAAGCCTTTTGTTTTGAATCCTGGCTACTCACAAGTGACCCCCATCCCTCATCCTGCCAGCCGCTGAAGGATGCCTCACCATGCCAGGGGAGCTCAGCACCACTAATTCTTGTCATTCACTCCCCTGACAGGCCCGGGCCTACACTCTCCACACATATGAAAGAGTGAGGCTGTGCTTTTTCTTTTTTTTTTTGCCTGCAGAAGGCCGGATTTTGGAAGTCGTAACACTTTTTTTTTTTCCTGTTGCCTTGTTATTGCAGGTCACTCGCTGGCCTCAGAATGTTCACCGAGCTGGAGGAGCTGGTGGTGGACAACAACCTGCTTGGGAACGACCTCCGCCTGCCCAGATTGCCCAGCCTCCACACCCTGATGCTCAATAAGAACCAGATATCCTTTTCAAATGGACCCCTAGCGTTCCCTTTGCGGGATTTTCTTTTCTTTTTATAATTTGAATTAGACTTACACCACCGTGTGCAGTGACTCAAATGAATCCTAGTTTCTAAAATCTGTTAGTTACCTGTCATTAGTTTGTGTTGCAAATAAACAAAAACGAATGTAAAGGTACTTGGTCATCATATGGCTTCACACAGGACTTGTTTTTGAACCACAGGGACCTCTAGTGGACACACAGAGACGTCAACACAGATCTGGCTGCTTCCCCTTTCAAAACAAAAATATTATTAATTTTATTTTAATTCTGTCTATTTTAAAGAAAGAAAGAAAGAAAGAAAGATGTGCATTTCATTTTCCTTCATCTTTTTTTGCACCGTAAGTGCTGTTGGAAGGAAAAATGACTGTACCAGGGCGTCTGCTCTGAGATGCTGCAACCACCCTGCCTAACTTTTGTCAAATGATCTCTCCTGTACGTCCCCGCTGCACCGCATCTCAGCCCGTTGATTATAACAACCCACATTCGCTCCGCCGCCCAAAGTAAACACAGACACAGACACACACACACACAGCCTCGCTGAACTGCATCACCGCCATCATCGCCGCTTCAGAACAAGGTTCGGCAACGGCGTCCTGTTTTCCCCCTCCAGCTCGCACTGCTGATCCTGCTGGGTAACGATGCGCGCGCTCCACACACACACACACACACACACACACACACACACACACACACACACACACACACACACACACACACACACACACACACATTCCAGAGTCAGACATTAAAAAGTGGGGCTCCTTGAAGTGTGCGCCTGGGACCGAGCGCCGCCGGTTGTGAAGTGGTCGGCACATGCTAATAGGCCAATTATGTACATCCTGTCGTGGCGCGGTGCCATTTTAAAGCCGGAGCAACTGCATTAGTGCAGTTGTATTTTGACACTTTGGGGGCTCAATTTTCCAAGTGAATGTATTAGTGATGAATGCGGCAGCTTTAGAGGCTGTTTGTTTTTGGGGTTTTTCCCCCCCTTGTCCCCCCTCTCCCTCTGCCTCTTTTCTCCACGTTTGGCGAAAAGTTTTCCACGGCACGGCTCGGCACGACTCGGCTCTCGGAAGCACGAGGCTGTTTGAACCGCAGGGGCATCCATCATGTTGTCACCGTTCTGCCGCCCCGCCTCGGCCACCGAGGAAATGAAAGAGACTCGGAGAGGGAGAGGAAAAAAGAAAGAGAGTGAGAGAGAGAGAGAGAGAGCAGGAAAAGCGGCAGCCAAATTGTGTCACGGCTATATGCCAAAGACCCGCACCTTTAAATTGGCCCCGTGTCTGCCCGCCCGCCCGGTCTCACGAAGCCACCGGCGAAGCCATCCCCCGCCTATTTTTTTTGGGGGCACCTCGCGGAAGTTTGACAGCGACGTGTTTTAGCGGCGACAGGCCCCCCTGTGGAGGGAGGAGGGAGAGAGGCAGGAACTGCGCCGCCGGCCGCTAAATGCTAATGTAATTAACAGCGCCAGGTCCTTGACATCCGCCCTCTGACACCTGACTGATATCGAGGGCCTGCTGGAACACTTGGCGGACGTGACCCCGTCGCTCGAGTACCTCAGCCTGCTGGGAAACGAGGCCTGCCCCAACCAGCTGGTCAGCCTGGATAAGGACGAGGACGACTACCAGAGATACAGGTCAGCTCCTGGAGCCGTGCGCGTGCGTGCGTGCCTGTGTACGTGCGCGTGAGCAGCTTCAGTCAGACAGCTTTGACACTGAACCGTTCAGAGTGATAGCTTTGTGTAAGTAATGCATGTGGAGATGTCCCCACCCTCCTTTATTTATTTATTTATTTAAAAGGGGGCATTGAGCCTTCCGACGTTACACAAGCAGCAGTCTGCGGGACTGAACCGCATCACTCTAAAAGCTTTGTCAAGCCGACCCCTCCTCTTCGCGCGCGCACACGCTCCTCGCTTTTGCAAAATGGATTTTATGTGTGACTAGTCAGCACCACAAATGAGTGTTTACTAGCCTGCCTTACCAGAGCAGATGATGCATTAAACATCAAGCCGGGCCCCGAGCCATGCAATATGACCACCATTTGTCAGGGTCCTTTACATGAAATGCGATAAAAGGCGAAAAGCATACTCTCTTTTGTCTGTTTTAGCCTTAAGTGCTTGTTTCAGACTCTGTGTTGCCTATTAATCATTTACCACCCCTGCCTTTCTTGAATAATCTTTTCTTCTTCTTTTTTTTGCCCCCTCCTTCTTCTGCCTCCTTTCCCCCCCATCACCTCCCCTCCTCCCCTCTCCCCCGCATGCCCACCCCGCTGCCGCTGCCGCCGAGCAGAAGCGCCTCTATTTTGACTGACAACGTCAGGGGTCCTGTAATGTAATATTCATAATCTGTCACATAGTAAAACGTCAATTTGAGCGCGATGCAGATTTCATGTCTGACAAGGTTAGGCTGCATGCAGGTCGTGACAGCCCTGGCCTTGGGCAATAAATACCCGGCCCAACGCCTTCGGGAGCCCTTGGTCTCTCAAGTGAAATACCCAGGCGTGTTGCATCGGCGCCCCAATTAGTGCGATGACATAGAAACACGCTATTTATTCGGCGGCGCGTTGCGTCGTCTGCGGGGAGGTTAAGTGTCCCGGCCTCGGCGGAACGCGGCTGTTGCTCCTGCAGGATCACGAGAGCTCACGGCTGCACGCCTCACACGTTCCTAAAGGTTCCTGTGTCTTCTTGAAGGTTCCTACTGGAGTGTTTCTTCAAACACGTTCCACTCAGCCAACCCTCACAACCCGGATGTCTCCTGATAGTCGACGTAACTTGGTCCTTTTTTTTTTTCCCCTCTCCCCCCCTCCTGACCTCCGTCGTGTATAAAGATTAACATATCTTTTGGTGACATTTTAACCTTTTGTCTCGAGGAGCGTTATCAGCGTGTTAGATCTCCTCGCGCGGCAGATCAAAGTGTTTAGCCCGAGGTGCCGCCGCCACCAGCAGCACTTCATGTTCGCTCAGCCTTTATTCTTTTGTTCGGTTCGCCAAAAAAAAAAAAATGCAGTGGCAAAAATAATTACCTGCAGTCTGCGTAAATGCTCACTGTTACTTTTATCTTTGGTAGTGTTTGTTTGCATCACTAGCACGCTCTCTGTTCATTACGCTTTATTTAGTTACAGTTTTTTGGCCCGTGAATGAATGAAACTGATGGTTTCATCGAGTCCTCTTAGTTTTTATGGGATTTGCAGGGTGTTGACACAAACCAAATGTTGAATAATCTAAACTCAACTTTCAAGCTTTCTTCTAGAAACTCTTTTTCCATTGTTTTGCCTCTTAAAGAAAAAACTGAAAAATGAAAGCAGAGAGGACCTGATAGACAAAACAAGTTCACCCTGTAGTCATGTTAGAATTGACATCACACAACAAACTTCCTGACATGAAAAAAAAATCATTTGGTCATTTTTTTAAATTCAAAATATGAACTGATTTTAATTTTGAATTAATGCAATAAAAGTATGATGTTCAAATATTTATTTTCTCTGGCACCACATACATATAATCAAACCTGTCTTCTCAAGCAGCTTCTCCTGTAGTATTAACAAGCTTCTGAGTTGCAATTATTAGTTGATTTGTCGTCTTCAAATAACCTTTTCCAGAGGCTGGGATGACACGATAAGGACAGTAACACCTACAGCCGGATCATTTTTCTCCTGCACGCGTCTCCCGTTTTGGTGTGGTTGCACCATTAATATCCCTCCTGGCTGACAGAGCCTTGTCATTTGCTCTGACCCCTGTGATGGTGGGTTAGCTATGGAGAACGACCTCTCCGCATCTCCCAAGGGCATCTCCACATTTCATCATGGAAATGTCCTGAGCGGAGTCCTTCCACAGGCTGAGAGACACTCGATGCGACGGTGGGGGGGGGCCCTTTGAGTTTGAGTGCCTGGAATTATTTTTCCTTTAAGGAGCCATTTAAAGCCAGAGTCGTTTATTTTCCTTTACTTTAAAGGTCCCACGTTCTGCAAAAATCACTTTATAACACAATGTAAAATACTTCTCTGCCTTGTCTATAAACTCATA
The DNA here is from genome assembly GCA_009823395.1 of Thamnaconus septentrionalis. Taxonomy (NCBI): domain Eukaryota; kingdom Metazoa; phylum Chordata; class Actinopteri; order Tetraodontiformes; family Monacanthidae; genus Thamnaconus; species Thamnaconus septentrionalis. The sequence continues at coordinate 10,382,921 of CM020516.1, forward strand.
AGTCCATTCAGTCATTCCGGGCTACTGATGCCGCTCTCAGGTTAATACAACAAGCCCAGCCCGATGCTTAATCCACCCGCTGAGACCACCTTGTGACCGCCACGTTCCCTTGTCGAAGCACCAACAAAGTAGCAGCTTGATAGAGCTACATAGTTGTCTTTTTATGGAGTTATTACATAGGTGTTTGCACGGTAACTCATGCAAAAATGCACCGGCAGAGTCGGAGGGGGGGTGGGTTGAAAACTGAAGATCCCAAGCTGTGAACAACACGAGGCCTTTAATGCGCAGTTTCTGCTCTTCTCACGAGCGTCAGTCATTTCTAATCTTAATTCCACCGGGGATATTTTCACTTCCATGTCTGTCTAAATGCGTCCCACCCCCGACCCCACCCCCCCACCCCGCCGAACTCCTTTATAATCCTCAGGTGTTGAAAACTTGACACCGGCCTTGCCATCTCCCCTCATCGCCGCCGTCGCCATCGTCAATTTGTCACGACTCCCCCGTGCGCCGGTCTTGTCTGCGCTCGTACGCCGCCGTCCTTTCTCACCCTCCACTTAGGTGATGCATGCGTGTCCTTTTAGGCTCACAGCTCAGCCTCCTGACGTACCGCTTCCTCCCTCCCTGCCTGCCTGCCTGCCTGCCTGCCTGCCTGCCTGCCTGCCTGCCTGCCTGTGAAAGAATCTGTTGTCATCTATGTATTTCTGCCATTATCTTTTGACGTTTCTCTCTCTCTGCCTGCCAATGAAAGACGGAGGGTGTCTGAAAGCCTTAAGAGTTATCTGCGACGCCGCCGGAGTGACAGCTCTGGCAGGCAGGATGCATCTCTTTTCATGCTATTTATATGTCCTACTTATTCTTATCATCTTTTGAAGGTTATTACACGCGAGAAAATATATGGCCATTAAATCTGCATCGCCGATAAATCTCGCTAATCACAACCCCCCCACCCTCCTTTTTTTTTTCTCCAAGTTGCGCTAATGTCTGCATTTACATATTAGGACGCGTGTCACTTTGATTAGTAGCGTCGCCGTTCGCGCGCTCTCGCCGAGATTCTGTGTTTGTCTCCCTGTCAGCAGCACCGCCCGGCGTAGCACCGTGCACTTGATGAGTTCTCGCTCCTTCTTTTCCCACCTCCAGATACTTTGTGCTGCACAAGTTGCCCCAGCTGAAGTTTCTGGACAGCAGGAAAGTCACGAGAAAAGAAGTGATGGAGGCCAGAGCGAGGGGGGCGTTCATGAAAGTGGTCAAACCCAAGTCGGAAGCTGTAAGTTAAAGCGTCCCTTCTTTTCTCTCTCTCTCTCTCTCTCTCTCTCTCTCTCTCTCTCTTTTTTTTTTCATAGTCCCTATGAAGTATTGAGTGGATTTGTCACACTTAGCCTTTCTTCCCATTTCCCATTTGTTCCCTTTATCCTCCTTTTCTTCCTGTGCATGCTTGACTGTCAGCCTACCTTTCCGCCGCAGCGGCCCTCTGAAAAGAACCCCCCAGCCCCCTTTTTCTTTCATTCTTCCTCCCTCCCTCCCTCCCTCTCGCTGGAATTGTGCACGAGCGTGTGTAAATGTTTGTAACCACAGCCTGACCTGATTCCGTGTCCATGGGCCTCAGATCAAAGACGACGGGCGGCTGTCCACTCGGTGTTGTGTTGCCGAGCGTGACGCGGCCGGCGATCGGAGTGACAGCTCACGTACACGCCGCTCACAATCGCTTAATTATCCCGAGCCCGTGCACTTATTCCTCCCTCTTTTGTTATGGGGCCACACAGACTAATTAGAGTGAGGGTAGGTGGGCGGGCAGGCGGGCAGAGGGGGGGCATCGATGCACCTACTTTGTCCTTTTCACCCACGTTTCTCTCCTTCCCCATGGTTTTGAGAACGCCACGTAAATAAAAGTCCGTTTTTTTTTGCGTGAATTAGTTTTCATGTACAATTTGCGAGATCCTGGAATTTTCAAGGCGCCCGATCGGCCTCGGCGTCGTCACTCCGAGGTCTCCAGGGCCCTGACAGCCAGCCTGCGAGGTAGGAACGGATCCAGAGCAGCGGCACTAAAGGCATCCGATGACAAATCAGAAGAGTTGATGTCACAGGTTTAAAAGTGCAGCAGGAGGGGGAGATGGGAGGAAGAAAAAAAAAACAACAACTAAATATTTATCGTTTCAGACAGTCGGATAGGACGGTGCGCTCTCTTTTTGTCAGTTCACACGAGGCTTTTGTTCTCGATTGTTGGTGCAAGCGGCGGGAAAAAAAGCGAGAAACAAAAAGACGCTGAAATAGTTTAACCTCAGCCTGGCAGCTTTTTGCCAGCTGAAGAAGAGTGGAATTAAAATGTAAAAAAAACACAGCATTCATCCACTTTGTATGAAAAGAAACTAAAGGGCCTCTACAATGCTTTTTGGCAGGGCAAAATCACTTTATGAGACATTATTTACATAGCTTGTCAGCGGAAAAGGAAATGTTTGCCTTTGTCACCGCAGCCTCCAGATGAAAGGAGGCAACATCGCTGATTCCAGTTGACATGATGTGTGTTTTTGTGTCTTTGTGGCTTTGTACCCCGCTGTATATAATTATTTATTCCCTGTGCAAAGCAAAAGGTTACAGCTTTGATGAAAAGACGTCTAGTTGCCGCCGAACGCAGCGTTTTGGGCCCCCTGAATTAACCGTGTTCTTTCGCCGTCCCTCGCGGTTTCCCGCATTAGCGGAGTTGTTTTTTTTTTTTAGTCCAAGTCTAAACAGTGAGAGAGATTTTTATTTCCTGGACACCGTCTAAACCCCACCAACCACCTCCCAGTTTCTGGGCCCTGGGACGTTGCGGCGGCGTTTTCCATAACATTTGTTTTGAGTTAGATGGGATGTGATGTGTCAGCCACCACAGACCTGATGAGGCATGAGCGCCTCCGGGCTCTAATTGTCCACATCATCGCAGTGATTGTGAGCTGACCAATAGTGCGGACCCCCAATTAATGGGGACGGCGGCGACAGAATGGGAGAGTGAGGAGGAGACGACGGCATAATTAGATATTTGTGTTTGCTTTTATGTCTGCTGCAGCGGGGTGTTGCTCACAACAGTAGCTCGCGCTACAGTGTCTGCCATTTGCTTCATTACAAAGGATTATAATTAGCTGTCTCGCTGTCACTCGTTGCCACCGCTTGAGTCTCAATTAGCTCGAGTGCCGGAGAGGAAAAAATGCGGGGCTACAGGCGCGATCTGAATGTTTCTGTTTCTCTTTTTTTTTTTTTTTTAGGGAACTGTAATTTAAAGGGACAGAGCACCCAAAATCACCAACGGGTCAGTGGAGACTCTGGCGGTGTTTTCTAATGTAGATAGCAGGAAGATGATTTCACCCAGTCGAAGCCTTTACAGTCACAGATTTAAATTTACCAAAAAAAATAGAAAAAAGAAGTCCTCATGTGGTGCTGTACAGTAGTTACTGCCGTCCCCAGGGTCCATGCTGGCCATATTTGCAAGCGCTAACGTGGAGGCAGCTCCTGTCTAACACGATAAAGTGGATACTTGGCACGAAACATGTAGCGCTAACATTGAAGCGATGGGGAAACGTTGATTCCTTTCACTGACTTGAGCTTGTGTGAGTCACTCACCAAAGAGAATTGGGTTTTTGAGTCATTTGAGTCACCGGGTCAGCCGACCAGAATGTGCAGAAATCCTTACGCGCACGCAGGCTCCGCCCACTCCCAGAGCGTCTGACCGATGTGTTCATTTTGTGACTGAGCTACTGTGAGCGAGTCAGCGATTTGTTGCTTCACAGCTCGGCCTCATAGCAGGGACGAGACGAGAAAAATTGAGCTGTTACTTTATCCTGCAGGGCCAATTAAAAGTTAAAAGGTCTAACAGAGTCTCACTTTAGGCGAACTATCCCTTTAAGACTCTTTTTTTCCCTCTTTTTTTCTTAACCTGGCCCACTTTTTTTATTTTTTTTTTGAGACGTCGAGTCCTCTCACCGAGGATGTGCAACTGCACAAGCATCAGCCACAGTGGCTGTGGGGTTACGGCGCTACTCGATGACAGCGGTAATTCTGCCGCGGCCGATCCTCCACCCGACCGTTCCCGCCGCATGACGTCCACGTTGGAACGGTTAGCGGAGCGGCTGCGGACAAGGCCGGGCCTGAACTTTAAAGACCCCCGTCTCGAGCGCCGCTGCAGTTCTAACTCCTTTTCAATCACGGCGCTATGACACGGCACTGAGTGGCGCCACATGGTTCGGATCAAGCGGTTACGGTCTTTAGCGGCGAAACGCTTTTGCACATAAACCCGGCGTTTTTTTTTTGTTTTTTTTCCACGTCGGCTCAATGAAAACCAGACAGCTAATGGCCAGTTGTTTGCAGGGAACGGCGCGCACACACACACACACACACACACACACACACACACATGCAAAATCTAAGTCTCAGCTCTCGGTCAATGCCGTGCATTCTGAGGTTGTCGGTGTTGCAAACGGAGGAATGTCCTCCAAACGATGCGTTCACACGCTCGTCACTCGGCCGCTGCTTTAATTGTTGTCGTCTTGTCTCGCAGCAATAATGGCCCACGACAGAATAAGTGGGTGGCAATGAGACGTCCTCGACTGTCTGCTGTGTTTTAAGCATGGGGAGGGAGGAGGGAGCGGCCCGACTCGGAGCGCCAGGCAGGGTGGCAATTTTCTCCTTCTCTGGTTTTTTGCTTTACTGCGTCTCTGAGGCGAAAGGACACGGACACCAGGACGGGAATGGATGCGAAATGAGAAAAGACAAAAGAGGGAGAGAAAACAATGTGTAAATACTCGGAGGGCTGGGAGCACCCCCTCACCCCTCACCCCTCACCCCAACGGTTGCGAGTGCGGCGCCCAGTCGGAGTGGAAAGGCCCGGAGTGGTGTTTTGGGAAATTGGGCGTGCTGGAATGCTATAATGTGATAATTCTCTTTAAGGACTCAGAGGTCGCGCAACGGAATGGCGTTAAACCGCGCAGGGCCATTTCCACTGTGTTGGGCCACTTTTGGGAAAGATATATGCGGTTCTCCTGCAGCAGCACCACCCCCCCTGAAACCCCTGGTCAACCTCCACCTCCGCCTGGGAGCTGCTGCTGCTGCTGCTGCTGCTGCTGCTGCTGCTTTAGGTTTGGAAGCCCGGGGTTCAAGCGACCGTATCTATCAAAACAGTCCGACAGCACGGTTCTGTTTTCATATCCCCAGTGCCACGAGTAAATTTAGCAAATCTCACTAGCAGAGTAACGTTCACCCCTCTGGCCACATGCTTACCAGTGCTTCACAGTGGGTGAAATAAGTTCAGGGACCTTCCTCACTCAGCCGGTGGTTTGATGATCTCGCTTTGATTGTCGCCTGGATCAAGTACGTAATTTGTTTTTGTTTTTCCCCCCTCCCCCCCCCTTTTTTTTTTTTTTTACATGCTTCTGCCCATAATGTAAAGCAGATTTGTGGCAGCGCAGGGTGGCTGCAGCCAGGTCCTCCAGACCCCCCTGAGTCTCGGGGCGCACGGTAACAGTTCTTCAAGGGAATCGACAGTGACAGAGCCAGGAAAGCCCTCAAGTGGATCTTTTCACTTCGCCTTGTTCTTCCCAGGATGCTAACCTGTTTCACTCCGTAGCCTTCCAGCGTCCAACGCTCTCAAACACACCGTCGCGCATATTTGTATTTATTTGCTCGCGACACCTTGAATGGACCGTGAATCTATTTTGTGACTGTTGTTTGAAGGGGCCGCGTTCCCACCAGAGCTGTTCGATTGAACTCCAGTGTGCTTGCTGTTCGTTTGGAGAGGTTTGACTGTGCAGTCGAACTCTGACGTGGATCGAATGAGCAAAGTCTAGTTAGATGGACATGCAAGTGACATGCATGAACCAACGGATGAAATTTCTTTGTTATTTTTCGTTCTCGCCTTCGGTGGCTAACGTGTTAGCCAAGAGGTTTTGTTTGTCGCAGCGTCTTGCGTGTGAAAGCCTGGGCTGAGTGTTGCAACCTTAATCAAATGGAGCCTCCAGTCGCACTAAATCTCCCGGACCATTAGGTGTGAAAACAACCTCAGTCACTGGCTGCCCACGTCTCCGCCGGAAACGCACAAGTTTCCCTGCAGCCGCTCAAACACTGGAAACATGCAACACAGAGCTTCATGAATGTGCCTTCAGTGGCCACGCTGAATAATTACACACACACACACATTCAAAAACAGTGTCCTTGGGGAGAAGTTTGTAAATATTATTCTTAAGGTTAACTTTATTGTAATTTATGCTATTCCTCCAACTAATTCCAGTCGCCTATGCACTGACACACTGTACATTCATTGCGTGTGACGCACGGTGGCAAACTGCTGCGCCGCAGGAAGCGATCCGCGCTCTGACGTAAGTGAAAAAAAGCTCTGTGTGCTTCCCGCGCCGCTGTCGTCAAGGTCTGGAAGCTTTTTTTTTCTTTTTCCCCCCCGCGTCTATTTTTTTTTTTTTTCTCCTGCGAGTGCTGAAGTGTGAGTCCGTCTCGTGTTTGGACGTGTGTGACGAGCCCCGGTTCTGAGCGCCGTGGCAGCTTAAGTCGAGAGGTCGGGCGGGGGTCACGAGGCTCTGGAAAACAACAGCAATTAGAGGGGGTGACTCACGCGTCCACATAAATCACCCGCTGCCTGCATATCATAAACACACTGTAAAACTTTAAAGCGCAATTAATTGCGAGTAATAGTGCCAGGATTGATTTATGGCCTCCTTCAAAGCCCCGACGACAGGGGCTGCATGACGTCGTCCTCGCTGGTGGAGAAAAAAAAAAAAGAAGAAGGAAAGAAGAGAGAAAAAGTAATTCCAGTGAGTTTGAGTCGGCTCCATTTTCCAAAAAAGAATAAATGAATTAATAAAAAAAAATCAAAGGCAAGGTTTGACTTTTTTCAGACATTGCATCATTGCAGAGTTTGCATTATTTCACCGTTTGAGTGATGTCATATCAGCTTTCACCTCCACACACAACATTGGAAACACACGTGTTTTTTGTCAGGACTCTTTCTGAAGCAGCAGGCGGTGACGAGACGTCTCCCTCTCTGGCTGTTTAATGCTGCTTTTCACAAACGATGATAAATCACGAGATTACACAACTTTTTTCCCCCCTTTTTCAATGTTTGTCTCGGTTAAGATTTTATTAGCTTAATAATGTTGAGCGCCAGCGACGGGCCAGGCCTTTTTTTAATTTTTTTTATTTACTGCTCTGTCTTTACACTTAACGCTTTCGGGACACACTTGTTTCTTTTTTAATAGCAATCATGTTGTTGTCAGTGTTTCTGCGAGCGGAACAAACCGCAGGAAGAAGAACACGCTTCCAATCGTCTGGAACTGCTGAAGACCTTGAAGCTAAAAGTCAATTCTGAAGATGTGTTTCCTGTTAAAACTGGGCCCTCTTTCATCGCGCGCCAAGCCGCTGCGACGCTCGGCGCAGTCCCTGCGCGCCAGGCTGCAGCAGCAGCAGCAGCAGCAGCAGCAGCAGCATCGGTGGCGTTCCTTCAATTACACTTCTTATCAAAGGATGCTTTTAGCTATTACACAGTGCAGCGTCCCAGTGCAGTGGCCTATCAGCCCCATCACGGTTAATCTTCCCTTTTGGTCTCTTTGGTGACAGGAAGATGTTGCCAGCCTAATGAGAGACAGCTGGCTTAGTGTTTTGTGTTTTCTCAGCGAGGGGAGGATGAGGAGAAGGAGAAGGAGGAGGGGGAGGTAAGAAAAAAGAAAAAAAGCAGCATCTTTCCTTCCCGGGCCCAGAGTCCCACCGGGCGTCTCCGCAGAAAAATGTGCAAACTTTAAATCTCTCAAACAGATCAGTTGCTTCTCTGCCTGCCTGCGTTAGTCGATGTTGACAGTGCGCATTAATCACTATCTCTGCGCTCGGCGCCCACACTTCTGCTTTGAAGTCGGTCGTTGCGTGCGCCCTCGCCAGGCGGCGCTGCTCTAATTCCCCTTCAGATTTTTATCGCTCAGGTCCCCCAAAAATGTTGTTGTTGTCGTCGTTGTTTATGACGAGCATCATTCAGTGAACGAACGTTAGAGCTTAACGTCTGCGCTAGATGAGGCATAAATGTTGTTTCTCTATTTTCTAATAATTTGATTATTATTTTTGGATGTCTTTAGGAGCTGGACAGGAAGTCTGAGATGTGAAATTCTTTCCTTCTTTCATGTTCGTCCAACACAACAGAAATCTGTGTCATGTTCGTCACTCAACGCAGTCGTTTTAATGGACACGGCGCCTCCTTTCAAAAGTGACTTTCGCAAGCATCCAACAGAGGACGGACCCCCCCCCACCCCACCCACCCACCCACCCACCCACTGCACTCCCAGAGTCCCAGCGATGAAGTTTGTGCTCCGGCTCACAGACCTTCTTTGTGGGTTTTTTTTTTTTTATTTCTTTTTTTTTAGGGCTTGTCAGACACGTCAGACACAAGGCAAGGAAAAGTATATTGTTTCCAGCCACTTGGATTCCTTTTCTACCTCCCTCCTTCACTCCCACCACCACCACCACCACAACCCCCTGACATCTGCCACTCTGCCGAGATGATAAATTCTTGCCTCATTAAGCGTGGGTGTGGGATTACAGGCTGACAACACATTAATCACGGGGCTGGGTGGCAGCAGCCCCTGCGCACCGGCTACAGGCATTGTTAACCAAACTTTTCTAATGTGTCACTCTCCTCCCTGACAGCCCATAATCAATCATCCTGATTGGCACGGCTGATAGATTACACTATTTATGCTTTGTGTAATGAAAGCCGAGCGTTTCCACCGACCGTCATTGCCGCGGCGATGATACAGGCCCGCCGGAGAAGGACGGGGCGGGACGACCTCGGGGGGGTGGACGCCGTCGGGGCTTTTTTTTTTTTTTTTTCTCTGAGGCTCGCATTGCCCCCCCTCCCCTGTCACCGTCCCCTCCGCTTGCGTGTGACTTAAAGGCGCACACCCCCGTGCGACATGGTCTTCGTCGCTATCGCTGGCGGGCCACGCTCGGGTAAAACTCCCCTTTGTCCCCGGCGGGATCCGGTTTCACCCGTGACCTCGTTCCACCGGGGTGAGCTTTTTGTTGTCGCGAGGCTCCTTCTCTTTTTTTTTCTTTTTTTTTTTGTCCTGACAGAAAAGTGAATGATTTACACATGTATAACAACAAGACGACAAGACACTTTATACTGTATGTGTGTTCTTGTCAGCTGGCGCGGAGGACGCCGGCACCTTCGGCGCCCGCAGTGCTGCACTTCTTTTTGCATGGGAACTCGCGGATGAAATGACACACTGCCGCTCGGCCCCGCAAAACATAATAAGGTTGTGTTTCTTTTTTTTTTTTTTTTTTTTTTGCTCATTTTCAGCCCGTAACGTCTTTGTCTGGAGTCGGAGGTGTTGTCGGCACGCCGAGGGAGGATATTGAATGTGAGCTGTGTGCTGAGAGGCTGTCAGGAAGAAAAAAACCTGAAAAAACGGTGATATTCATCGGGACTAAAGTTGGGACATTTTCTTATGAGTCGGAAGCGCTGTCACGGAATTAGTTAACTAGACCGTATTATGGAGAGCCGGGTAATTTAGCCTCGGAGGTGCAGTCGCAAATAACTAGCGGGAGGCCGCATCCCTGACCTGACATTGCTTTCTGTATAATGCAAAATGCGGTGACACGCTCAATGGGTTCTGTCAGCTGCAGGATTGAATTCTCCACCTGCCGCGTCTCAGTTTGGAGCGCGCTGGTCAATTATTTCTGAGGCTGTCAGTGCGCGGGGGGGGCGACGGGGACGCGGTTATTTAGTGTGTGTTAACTCGGCATCATTAAGACACTCACCTGACACACAACGGCGCACCTGAACGTTATTTATTTTGATTCCCCAGACAGGGGTAACCTTCAAACAAGATGACCTCTCCCTGTTGTATATATATTTTCTTTTTTGCGATTTGTGCAATCCCGCTCCATCCTTTTTTTAGACATGGGAGCTGTCGAGGCGGCGGGGAATCAAATGGCCCGAGAGTTGTCTAATCTAAGGAGCTAATGTGCAGGAGAAGCCTCCATTTGTTTGGACAGACCGCCTTGATCACGCTGTGGCAGTTCGCCGTCGATCCAAGAGTGCCGAACAGAAATAGCTGTCCAGGCGGCGCCTTAAAAACACACTGGGATATGTCATCTTATCATACAGACCTTGTTTGTCTTGCCAGCAGCGCAGCGGTGCTCACTGCAAGATGGGTGCAGTGATTTAATGTTCTGTCGTCCTTGTAGGAACATAGCTTTTATTTATCTTGGTGTCAGATCTACTACATGTGAACATCCTCATCTTAGATGAGTATCTGATGACCAGGTGCTGGTCTAAGATCTTGAGATTTCCATTGACGGGGATCTCAAGATTTATTAGCAGGGACAGCCAAAGCTGCAATAGAACAGAATCCAATTTTGAAGTTTGGTCTTTTGGATCAGTGGAAAGCTTATTATCCTGGATAGAAAAAAGTCAAATCTGGTGGCGCATGATGGCAGCTAACTAGGAGCAACACCCTTATTGCTCTGTGTATATTCTTATACATATGAGAACCATTCTAAAGGTAGGAAAAACCAAGTAACTTTTATTGTGCTTTGAGAAGACACTTCTATTAATGTATCTATTGGCAGTATGTTATTCTTTTACCAATATAGAAAATCAACAGCCAATTTTTACAAATGTAAAAAAAAACGAAAAATACAAATTGTGATTTCTTGGAAATTGAGAGCCACGACTTCGCCTCAGCCCTCAACAACTTCCAGCACCGATGAATGGGGAACCCGATCGAGCAAAGCCACGGCGTTACCCCTGAATTGCACGATGACATGATTAGGAGGTGACACCTCCTGTAACAACATCTCTCTCTATATCTTCTTCTCCGGCTCTTTATCCCTCACTCATTCTCTCTTTGCCCTGTCTGCCTCCTTTCTCTCAGCGAGTCGAGCCGCTCTATAATTAATGTCCCCGAGGGCTATCCGCGGGTCAGGCGGAGAGGGCCGCCGAGACAGGTAGTCTTGACACCTCCAGCTTTGTTAGCTCACGGGCGGCGGTGGCGGCGTCTGGGAAGGGTCGCGGCAGGCCAGCGCACGGGCCTGCGGTGTGTTTAGGTTGGAGGCCGAGGTGGCGGCGGCGGCGGCGAGCACTGCAGGCTGAGGGAAGACAGTCCCCGCCGTGTGACCTCACCCAGCCGCGGAAAAATATGTTTTTCCTCGGGATTAAGCAGTCAAAACTGCTGCATTAAGGGCTTAGTCTGTGGGGAGCCTCGCGTTTTGAGTGTCAGGTAGGGGAAACCTACATGTTCACAGGTGTTTGGCAGGGATGTGACTGAAAAGCAAGAGTGTGTTTAACATCAACCCAAATGGCAGTGCAGTGTAAATAGTTTGACTTTTCTGGTCGGCAGGAGGGAAAACTGTAAGTCAGATGTGTTCACCAGTGCTCATTTTTTAATTGTAGATACGTTAGCAGAAGATAATCTGGGGAACTGGGAAATAATCCAATATCCTACTTGATGCATTCCAATTACCTGATTAGCAGGCTTGACATCATCCATTCATAGTATAGTTAACACATCCATATATTTTAGCCATGCCTAATATGAGTCAACTCTGACACATGGGAATGTTTTATTTTGTCTTGTCGCCTCTAAGTTCTTTGTTGGTTGACAGACATTAGAAGCTAGTAGTATTTTTTGTGTCATTTCTCTCATTCTCAGCGAAAAAAGGCGACATTTTAGCTACGGCCCCGTGGTGCGCGTTGCTGTTGCACTACAGTATCGCTTTGTTTCGCCTCAAGCGGATAACTTGAGCTCATCATGAGGTTCAAACGCTCAATTCATGGGTTTGCATAGCTAATTGTTGTCAATTCAGGCCCGGGCTTTGAGCTGCGCCGCCTCTTTGTTAGTCTTTTCAGCACAGGAACTGTTAAGACCCTTCTGGTCGTGCATAGATTTGAAGTGTGCCCTGACGCCACCGCGCATCTCATGTGTAGGTGTCCCAAAATCCACACTCTCCGTCCCGCTCTCATTTCGCGAGTACATCACCCCCATTTTCCCAGCAATCACACTCTGAGTAGGCAGCCTCTCATCACGGTGCCTTTTACAGCTGAAGAGTCTTTTCTCCCTCGCTCTCTCTCCCTCTTTGAGTTTTGAATGGGAACAGAGAAAGGGGGACAAGAGGAGCGGGGTGACGCTGAGCGAAGTGGGCAGCGGTGGAGGGGAAATTAGGTTGAGACAATGGGGGAAGAGGCAGACATTCCTGTTTTGGTAGGAGAAATATGCGGAATGGTGAACGCCACCTGGGGGGGGCGCGGGAGGTCGGTGCAAAAGGGGAAGGGGTCAATTGACACTCCAGCAGCATTCTTGGCCACTGAAGTGGACAAAGATCCGAAACATCCCAGTGTTTGTTTGAAACCAATCTGCAGCGAGGCCATTGTCCTGGAGAGCTTCCAGAGGCTTGGCTGCTCTCGGAAACCTTCCGTTTTCTCAATGGTTTCAAGTGCTTATGATGAAAATAAGATGTTACTTATCCATCGCCAACATATTTTCCATCTTTGAGTGGTCAGCTAAGGTGATGCAGGCCGGCCAGTTAGCTGCAAAGGTCGATGGTTTTGATCCGACATCGTGAGCCCGCTCTCCAGATGCGTAGTATTTCTACTTTACAATTATAGTTCCGCGATGATGAACTGTTTGACTTGCAACAGGAAGAATGGCATCCCTGCCATTTACACCGCAGGGCTCTTTTGGTATAGTTTAGGATAATACACCTGCCCAGCACTGCGGGGGGCCCATTTTAAGTTATGTAGTCCAACACCAGGGCAACTAGTGGCGCTAGTGAGGAGCTGTTTCCCAGTCAGAAGTCTATAAACAAATCAAATGATTTTGAAACTTTCATTGTAAAGGTCCACTGTGTAGAATTTGGCCTGATTTATGATTTTTAAATTGGTAAAAGGCTTAATATAATCCCTGTAAATATATTAATAATAGTGTATACTCACAGTACAATGAAAGTATTATGGTTTTCTTACCCCTAGAATGGTTCTTATTTATATTTAAAAACATACATAGAGCAGGCCACCGTAGTTCACTGGCAAGTTTGGGAGAGGGAGGGTGAGTGAATGAGCGCTGCAATGTAAAATCTGACCACTAGAATGCAGAATTTTACGCACTGTACCTTTTAAAGGTTGAAATCTTACTCAGGACTCATATAAAACCCAGAGTGCTAATCTGTAGACCAGAAATTTAATACAATAAGATAAAAAAGTGTCTTCCCAAAGAGCATCAGACAGACAGACAGACAGACAGACAGACTGACAGACAGACAGACAGACAGACAGGGCACAGCGGCCACCAGCTCGCAGGGTGTTATGCTCGCCAACTGGCGGCGTGTTCAGGGTAATTCAAGAGATGGGCGGAGCAAACTTTCGCTGAACCTGCGCGAAGAGCGCAGGGCGGATCAGCCTTCACCTGCTCTCCCACCCTTCCCCACCCCTCCCCTCACCCCCGCTGAAAGGAAATATTGCAGAGTGGATCAGATGGGCTCGCATCCTGTCAGACTCATCCAGTTTCAGCGACGGCCCGAGTGCTTTTGTCAGCCGAATTCCAGACATCTTCTTTCATTCTCTCGGGAGGGTTTTCAAAGATAATGTGTCTCAGGACTCCAAACAATAGCGTCACCGATCCGGCGGCGGCTGCTACGGCCACGGCGGCTACGGCGAACCATAATGGCGCGCGGATAGCAGATACGGCCGTGATCAAAATATGACGCCCTTGTCCAGAATTCAAACCGGCGGCCCGGAGAGACGCAGACAACAACGTCTGGCGCTCCCCCTGTTTTCACGCAGACGCCTCTCATCTGCAGCCGCTCGTCTCTCAGTGGCCTCTGTCACAGTTATCACTCTTGGCTGACACCTGTCTGCCCTTCCCTCTTGTCTCGCCGTCCCATCTCCCTCTCTGTGGGGTGGAGCTGTTTGGGTTTTTTTTTTTTTTTTTGTGTTTTTTTTCGGAGGTTTGTTTACGGGGGGAAGGAATACCCCGCTGTTTCAGGCCGCCTCTAGTCTTTCAGCTCATCACGGCGAACATGACAGCCCTCCTTCTCTTTGGTGCTGAGCCGAGCCGCCTCTCCTGTCCCCGAGGGGAGTCAAAATCTTCTGCCTCGCTCCCTCTCTCTCCGTCTTGAACTTCATCTCAAGGCAGCCGATCAATACCGCGCGCGAGAAGCCGGCGCAATCTGCCTCTGCCCGAGTACACAAACGTTGTGCAATACATAAATATATATATAAATATCTATCTTTATTTTTTTTATTATTTTTTTTTTCCCTCTGGTGCGGTTTTGAGGTTTGAGGTTATCTACCCATTCAGTCCCAAAGACATGAATGTTTCATTAAATTTGCAGAGATGTTTAGGATTTTGGTTGGTTTGTTTATCCCGCATGTAAAAGTTTCTTTTACTGGGAAATGAAATATTGACTGGATTTACATGTGCTGCTTACACCTGCAAAGGTCCATGCTAGTATTGGATGGACATGGATAGTATTGGATAATACTAACACAACAATGTCCAATCCAATCCAATCCTTCAAGGATCATTCAAGAAAATCACCAAATCACTTTTGCGTTGTTTTACTGTGGGTTTTTGCTCTCCTGCACCACAGTTTAAAATGCCAATGTAGGAGAGACCTTAAAGATTTGTCAAGTGTGGGCACTAAAGTCACTACAAACCAGTGCTACTGCCGTAAACCAGGGTTTGTGCTGTAAACTGCCACAAAGTACCACCCAAAACAAACAAACAAACAAACAAAATCTGTTTTGACACGTCTATCATCGTAGTCCTTAAGTCTGAAGGGGCTCATTGTTTACTGTAAATACAACCTTATTCTGATTAAGATGAGGAACACTAGCTTGCCGTTGACATGGAAACGTCTCTCATGCTACGACGACGCTAGCTCTCATTAGGTTATTATTACCGTCGGATTATTGACTGTGCGTGCAAAACCTCCTCGGCGACGTTAAAGACTACAAACGCACGGGTTAGGAGAAAATAAGTGGAGCAAGACAGTGTCGAGCTGTCAACGTGATTAAAACTGTGTAATTACTGCGTAATTATTATTGAAATGACGCGGCGCTCGACTGCTGGTAAACACAGGCGGCCATGAAAGGGAGCTGAGAATGATCGCTGGCAGACTTGAAGTTTTCTGACACGCGGCGTAATTATGCGAGTATCAGCCGTGATGAGTGAAACACTCGAGTGTTGCCATTTGTTATGTGGACGAGTGAAATGTGGATTTCCCATCAGCTGTGATTGTTTTATAACCAAACGGCCAAAACCAGTTTCTTTAGTCTGATTGGTAGAGGGATAGTTCAGCCCAAATTGATATTTTAGCCTATTTAAAACTCTTTTAGAATAGCCTAAGTATATTTATATATATTTGACATCACCATTCTGATGGGCATGTGCTCACTGATCTTGAGCATAATATCCCAACTGCTGGAGTGGATGGTTTTGGCTGCATCAATTGGCGTTAACATCAGCGTCCGAGTCGAATCCGTTTGGGTCGGTTCGCGCGCGACTTCCACGTTACGTTCCTTTCATCTCTGACGGCTCGGAGTTGAAACTGAATCAGCTGTTCACGCCGCCTCCGTGTGCGCAGCCACACAGGTGCACACACGTAGAACAAAACACCCCCAACACGTACAAAAGCCCAGTTGCGCAGTTGCGAACAGCGTTTCCCCGCCCCTTCTTTTCCTTTTTCTGCTTTTTTTTTATATATTTTTTTTTTTGCACACAAAGACACTCACACACCTAAAGAGGGGGCTCTGCCTCCAGGGGCCACGTCAGTTACCTGCTGACACACAGGCTAGTGATTGATGAGACGCCGGGGGCGCTGGAGTAGACTTTGTCAGCCGCTCATAATTTATACATCTTATCTCCATCAGAAGAAAAGACAGAGTGCCGACTCGTGTGTGTGTGTGTGTGTGTGTGTGTGTGTGTGTGTGTGTGCACAAAGATGAAAACACCGGGCTTGTTTAGGCGGCGGTGACAGGGTAGCTGCTAGCTGTTAGCCTTGGCACGGAGTGATAACTCAGATTGCTATCTGTTAGCTCTCTCACCGGGGCCCCTCTGTGGCCAGAGCCATCACTCTTTGCCTGCGCCTCTGTCTGTCACTCACTTTCATTGCCTCTCTGTCTCTCACGTTTCCCTCCCTTTGTGTCTCTCGCACCTCCCGCTCCCTGTTTCTCCTCTCTGTGACCCCCCCTTTCCCCGGTCTGTCTACCCATCCATCCATCCATCCATCCATCCATCCGTCTCTCTGTCTGTCTCCCTCCTGCTCTTTCTGTCCGCCTCTTGTCACGTAGTCGGAACCGACAGTCGCAGGCACCCCCGCCCCTGAAGCTGCTGGCTCTTCCTGGGTCCACCCCCGGGGTCGAGACGGCGGCCGAGCTCGTGTTACGCCGCGATTCGCTCTGTAATGAGAGTTGGGCCCACTTTGCACCGTCAGATTTTTAAGAATCCTCAGATTATCGTCGAGATAATCATCCGCGCGTCTGTCCATCCGTTTGTCTGTCACGGCGTGCCCCGCACTGCAGGGTTGCAGGTGTGCTGGAGTCTGTCCCATTTGTGTTGGGGTGAAGGCGGGGGGGTGACACCCACCTGACAGGTCTGACAGTTCATCCCAGGGGCAATGCAGAAAACCATCCGCGCTCACACCTACAGCTCAGTCGCCCTGGCGTGCCTGTCTGTGGACGGTGGGTGGGAGGAGGCGGGAACGCCGACACAGACTCCAGGGCGAACATGCAAACTGTTCAAACCCACAACCTTCCTACTGTGAGGCCACAGTGCCAACCACCACCACCACGTAGCTCACCAAGATAACCCATTTTTAAAAGTAAAAGCAGTGCCTACTAGTTGCCCAGCTGCTTTCAGTACATATTTGGCACTTTTTTTTTTTTTTGTTTGTGCCTTTTCCGACAGCTGCATTCGTCTAATTTATTCCCTTATTAGTAGGTCAGCCTCCCACAAGAACAAAGTTTTATTGTTCTGATGAAAGGAAATGCACTGTTCTGTCAACTTAAGATTTTCATTGTTTTTTTTTTTACTCTTGTTTTACTATCGTTAAGGCCAGGAAACAAAGAGGCGTCGGCGATGCCGCGCCGAGCTTGTCAGTGGTAAACGAATCTGACTCCCGTTGCCCCGCGCACTCGGTGTTTGATACCTTCTCCCCGACTGCGAAGAGAAAGTTTAGCAGCCAGCAGAAGTTCACCTCGCGCTCCTCCGGTTGCGTCTTCAGCTCGCTTTGTTCTCCCAAATTGTGCTCAGATGTTTATAATCGTGTCAGTTAACTACTGCATCAGCAAAACAACTTTGATTCCGTAACCCCTTCCCACTATTGATCACGCCTCGTAGATAAAACCGAGCGCTCTCTCTGAAATCATGCATTTTTCATTGCGGTATCAATGGCAGCCTTTGCATTTGGCACGGCACTTAGCTTAAAGCTATACTCACGCATGCCGTCTGCTTGCCTCTATTGATTCAGCGGGTTCGCGTCTTTCATACTGGAGATATCAGTCCCTTGGTATCGTTTTATTCTGGCTTTGATCAGCCTGATTGTTGTAAACAGCCACAAAGAATCAAGCAAATTACTAATTAATGCCTTTTGCAAGAGGCCGCCGTTGTTCTTTTTAGACAAAAACAAATTGAGAAAGTGTGTGGTAATTTTTAAATCCCCCCGGTTGTTTTTCTTCCATCTGCTTTGTGTTTGGTCAATTACTCGGGGCCCAAACATCATTTTTTTTTTTCTGTTGTTTGCGCTGTGAAGGAGCAGAATAGTTTGCTTTGAGAATATTCCGATGCTCCTGCGCAACATACACCTTGAAGGGAGGAAAAAAGACAACAACACTGAGAACAGGGATCCAATATTGCCTTTCTCACCAAATAGCAGTTGGCATTGGCGCCGCTGCTCAGGTGTTAAACAACACTTTGGACCAAGGACAGATAAATGAGAGAGTCCTCCTCTCTAATAGAATCTAAAAAGATGAAAAATATAGTGCTGGGGGCAGGAAGGACTAGTCAAAGAGGTGACCATCAGCATCTCAGCGCCGTTGCTTGGCAGCCCACAGCCTGCCATGGTGTAATTGGAGAGAAAACATATATGGGAGCAAATAACCCCCTGTCAGGGGCATTAAAAGGAGATGTTGTGACGACTGAGAGCCCTGCCAGCTGAGCACAGCAAAGTGGAGGGGAAGAATAAGGCCCATCAGATGGAGAGAAGAAAAGAAGGAGAAGGAGAAGAAGAAGAAAAAAAAACACCCTTCTCTGAGCGGCCGTGCATCCAAATATTCCAGATAATTGTTGACCGGTAGAGGAATAAAATGTTGCATGTGGAACTTTTCCCTCCGGGGGTGGGGGGCGATATTTGTCACTTTTTTTTCCTCCCCATCAGCGTCCTTATCCGTTCACCTCCATTGATTTGACTTGTCCTCTTTCATGTGCACTGCCAGAAAATGTTATTTTTAAAAGCGGCCGCCGCATACAAGATGTCGGAGGCAGCAGGAAGCGTAATGTGACTCACGGCTGAAACTAAGAACCAAAAAAACCTTGAAATGTTTGGAGGAGGCAAGGAGGTAAAAGTGCTGCTGGTTAAATATATGTTTCAAGTGAAGCAAACATGAAAGTGACCTTAGTGAAAGGAAGGCAAATTTAAACAAGTGGAATGTTATAACAGAATATATAACTGTGTGTATAACTTACTTGTTTGTTTGTTTGCTTGCCAGATTTTACCATGAAAGAATTTTGCTGGCTTGATGTTTGCTGTTGATCTGGTGGCTATAAAAATGTGCACGGCATTTTTCTTTACCCTTATGCCAGCTTTTTGGATGTTGTATATATACATTCATGTATCTTGCTTGTTAATGTGTATAATCTATTAATTATCAGCCAATCACATGGCAGCAACTGAATGCAGCACGTACATAGGCTGGTTGGGGGCCATAGAAAGGTAACAGTGGCTCCTGGAGACCAACAGCACGTCTGAACGTGGCTGCCCAGGTACTCGGCACTAGCAAGGTGTACATATTCCCACACATTCCCAGTCAGCACCTCCAGCACCTGACATACAGGGACTCGTCTGGGGGCTTCTTGCCAGGCTCTCTACCCATTCATCACCCACGTCGGCCATCACAAAAGGAATCTTGCCACTGCCCAACTTCCCTTTTTGCATCGGGGGGAACCCGGGTGACCTCGCCATTCAGCTGAGCGTGTCAAAATGTTAATGAGTACCCCCCCCGCCTCACTGCCGCTGAAAAGCGCTCAGAGGTTAAATAAAGTCTTCATAAGCTGTCGGTCAAAATTCAATAATTTATTTATTATTACTTGCCGTGTTTCCATTTTCCCCGCGACTCTGCCTCAGCTCCTGTTTCCATCCAGGGACAGGGCTTGCTTGTCTTGTTGTGTTTTGTTTAGTGTGTGTGTGTGTGTGTGTGTGTGTGAGAGAGAGAGAGAGAGTGTGTGTGTGTGTGTGTGTACGCGGCTACGCGGGCAGCCTTTGTCTGATTGCTGCTTTAGCTCAGTGGCCCTTCTCATTAATCATCCGGTCAGACTATTTATAATGCGGCAGCCCGAGCCGCCACCTCGGTTGCCATTGGCTTTTGTCACCGTGGCACCGTGTTTGGTGGCAGGAGGAAGCCTAATTATTAACTGTTAAGATGACAGCCAGCACTGTTCTGTCAACGGCTGCTGGCTGACAGTCAGACTGAGGTGACGGCACGCTGAGCGGCGCCACGTCAACAACAGACCCAACGGCTCGGTTTTTGAATTTTGAAACTATATGTTGACTTAGTTTTTTTGTTTTGTTTTGTTTTGGTTTTTTTAGATAAAATACTAATTATTCTTTTTTTTAAAAAACAAACAAACTGAGAAGTTGTCACGGAATAATCATCGCATTTTAGCTGGTTGGTTAACACATTGTTAATTAGAACTGTTCAGATTGAATTTTTGCGCCGCCTGCTAGAAATTTTTTTTTTATTGACACGAGTGAAATTGTTGTGACTGAGGCGGCACGTCGCGACAAACGACGCCTCGTTAATCAGGTGCGAGCCGGCTAAATATAAATATCAAACAAGCGGGAATAATTAAATCTGTCCCTTTGTCTTCTCACGTGATTCCATACATACGTCGGTGAAGAATGGGTTTGGAAGACGCCGCCGAACCCCCGACGTGTCAGGAGGATGTAATGCGTTTCATTCTGCGGCGGGGAAGAGAAAAGAATTAGTGAAAGCCTCCCGCAAGAATGACAGTCTTTGTTATTTGTCTTCTGACTTCCTGGCAGACAGCTATCAGGAAGAAAGAGAACTCACTGTGCAGCAGCGATGGGAGGGAAGGGAGGAAAAAAAAATGTGAGTCAGACTTCTCCCCCCCCCAACCCAGCCATCCGTCCTTCCTCCACCTCCCCCTCATCCTTCCTCTCCTCTCCCCAAAGCTTGAGATCCCCTCTCCCCCCAAAAAAATGAAAAGGATCAAGTTGCTGTCACTGTCACCGAGCAAACATAAACTTTTCTGGCACCTAATAAATAGGCAGTGTGGCATTGTTCTCGGAGCCAGACAGGTGTGTCTGCCTCGCCGCTGATGGATTCCATTATTCTGTATGGAAAGCTTGTTGGCTTTCTTGTCATATGTTGTCACACATCTCTCTCCGGAGAGAGGGAAAGGTTTGAAAGATGGCCAAAAGTAATTACACAGAGCCGTCCCTGACGCCGTCGCCATGTGTTTTCTCCCACTCATCACCGCTAAAGGTTGGGTGGGTGAGGGGGTGGGGGGAGTCGGGGGGTGGGTTTGAATTCGGTTACCCACAGCTATATTTCACGGGGAAGACGAGCGGCACAGACATGCCGGTGCTCCGCCGCCTCCACGTGTTCATTGCTAGCTCATTAGCCCGTCAGCTTTATTTTCCCCTGCTATGAACCCGGGCTTTGAGGAGGAAGCCCTGGGCAGTTTTACTCATCGCCGAGGTGCGGCGGGCGGGCGGGCGGGCAGGCCTAATCCAAGCGTGCCATGATGAAATTATTTGCACCTGAATGGCAGGTACATCAACATCTCCTTGTAGAGGCATCAGACGGGAGACATTGGCGCCTTTGTTCTCCTCGCAGCCCACTTGGGTTGCTGACAGCCCGCTGATTGATATTATCATCCCTAATGTCAGTAAATACAGCCGCCGCCAGATAATGAATCCGTTTTCCGCGGCTGCTGGAGAGCTCATTTATCTTTCGGCGGCTCGTCCCTGGCATCTCGCAATTTTTTTTTTTTTTTTTTTGCTGGGGGAGTGGGGCGGGGGGGTCGGAAGTGGCCTTTCACTTGGGTCAGACATGTGGACGTGCACTTGTTCCTCTCTGTTTTTTTTTTTCTTCCTTGACTGCTTTCTTCTCGCCGGCTATTTTAATTCCGGGCGAGTGTGGTTTAAAGCGGAGTGGGGGGAGGACGGCAGAGCTTAGTCGGTGGTAATATGTTGGGACAAGTCTTGATTGGATTCTGCACCGCCGAGCGAGCGCCTTGCTTTGCGTCTTTCTTGGAAAACAGGAGCAGCCAACAGATACCGGGGGGGGGGGGCGGGAGAGGGGGCGCTCCCACTCCGGGGTCCCTCTCTCCGTGAAAACACGTCACCGAAATAAGTCTCTTGTTTGAGAAGGTGAAGTGCAAAATTATTTAAATTGTGCATTTTGTGTGGTAGGTGGGTGGGCCTTTAATGAGTGCTCGCAGAGGGTTATTTCTTCATTTTATTTTATTTTGTTCAAACCTGCCCACAATAACCTTACGCTGGCAAGCAAAGGTCCCGGAGACATCACATTGAAAAGGTTAAACACTGACAGTGAACAAGCCCAACATGGTGGGAACACAACCTTCGGCGAGCGGCAACAAACGATGGCATTTGGAGGAAGGGTGGGAGGGAGGGAGGAGAATGTGAATTCTTTCAGACAAGAATTAAAAAGAGAATGGTTATTTTCAAGAAGCCTCTCTGAAATGCGCTCCCGTATGAGGGGGGAAAAAAAAAAAAAAAGGAACCCACAACACATTTCGGTGCGGTGCTGTGCTGTAACTGCACAAAAAGTACCCATTTCCATGTTTTCTTCCCCCTTTTTTTCCACCCCCCACCCCCTCTTCCGCTCCTTTTACCCCCTACCCTTTGCTATTATGTTGACAGACAGCGCTGATATCCTCTGAGCCGCTGATAGATATGTCATATCTCGGGGAGAAACGGGTTTGTCCTCAGCAGGTGAATGCGCGGCTCCCTCATCCCGCCGAGCAGACAGACACGCATGGCACTTTTCGACACCCCCCCTCCCCGATAGCACTTTGGCATGCAGGCGGAATCAAAGGGGGCATCTTTCACATGCAATTAGAGCTGGAAATAAGGACGATGATGTGCCGGCGCACAAAAGGAAAGCCGGGGGATCACAAGGCGGTAATGAAAGGTGATTAGAAGTGGAGGCCCCAGCCGGCGAGCGGCGCAGAGGAAACCGCGGAAACAAACTCATCCTGTTCGGGCACTGAAGACACTATTAGACACTATCAAAGCTGACGATGACAGACGGCCGGTGGCAGCCAGACGTGACTCTTGTGTGCGCGCGTGTGCGAGCGTGAGAAAGAGGAAGAGGAGTATTTGCGGTAACTCTAGCGCCGACAACAAAAGGACATCCAGCCCGTCTCCAAGTGATTATTTTTAGGAGAAATTTTCACCCGGAGGACCGGCAGAGTTTCTCTCCTGGAACACGTTAATTAGCATATGACGGTGAATTTATTCCCCCTGAAGATCTTGAGTTTCTGTTCTTGGCCGCGCTCATTCACATCCCAGTTCCCATGACCTTGTAACCCGGCACGCCAGAGAGAATGTCCATCCATCTGGTAAAGAGCCCACAGGTTGGGCAGAGCTTGAAACGCGGCTGGATGAAAGTTTTTTTTTTTCCCGTCCAGCCGTCCCGCTGGATCCCGAGCGCTTGAGTGACGGACGTCTGTTTCACTTCCACGCTGAGAAGGAGCCGATCCGTCCCTCCGCCTGCCACTGCCAGCTGTGAGCGAGATGTCAAGTGTTGGAGCTGCTCCATCGTCTGCTAATAACGCTGTCTGTCTCCATCAAATCCTCGGGACCTCGAGTCCCTCAAGAAAAGACCTACTGTAAGTTCCAGGCTGCAAGTAGGCACCTGGCGAGAAAGAGCAAAATAGCAAATGAGGCGTAATGGATGAAAGCACTGTGACATTGTAAGTTCAGTTTGTCTTTAAGAGGCTTTAAAAAAAAAAAAAAAAAAAAAAAAAGAGAAGATGTCATGCATTCTTACCGGGCTGAATGTCAGAAGCAATCACCTCAAATGGGAAATGAAAAGCCTGTTAGTGTGCAGCAATTTCTTGTTGCGCTGGTTGATATTGATTCTCATACCGAAAGGAACCCGAAAAAAAAAGAAAAGAAAAGAAGAAGAAGAAAAGGCAGAAATTGTATCGATACCGAGCGGGATCCCAGGGGCTCGTGCAAAACAAACAGCGCAAATTAATTGCTTCTCTGACACAGGAGCGCTGTTCAATCAAGGCAAACCAAATAACATCCCTGTCAAGCGTCCCGCTAAATGGCTTATTTGCCGCTTTAACAACAAGTTGGGGCGCGGCCTCCTTCAGATTATCAGCAGACACTTGGAGTGTGCTGACTGGAAAAGAGAGGCTTATAAAATTGGAGGAAGGGGAGGGGCTGAGACCTGCGTTGTGGTTCTTACAGGAAGTCAGAAAACGGGCCTAATTGAAAATGATTAGCGCCCTTGCAGAAGCCGATCAAGTCGGGGTTTTTGGGAGAAAGCACAATTCTCCGACATGACCGTGCCCGTCGCTGCTGTTTTCCGTCTGGATAAACAGATCAGAAAAGAATAAACTCAGCTCCTTCTGTCCCTTTTTCAAAAGTCACTTCCTGTCTCTTTTAGGAACACACACATGAGTCCTTTATTTTTTTCTTTTGTGACGCTAAAGTAAACAAAAAGATGAAACATTTCCGATTTCATGGAAGAGTCCTTGTAAATCCTGGATGCGATTGGAATTCTTCCGCCTCCTTTCAGTGGACCCTTCAAACTTGTCACTGCTAACCTTGCCAAGCAGTTACAGTTCGGGGCCTCTGACTGCTTGAGAAGTGGCATTGGACGAGCTGTGATGTGCAACAGCATGAAATATTTGAATTGAAACCATCAGAAAACCTTTTTTTGGCTTGTCCTGTTGAAACGCTTCTGTTTCACTGTGACGTCAGTTTACTTTGTGTTAAGCTGTGAATCACAGAGACGAATGTGACAGGTGACACAGCGTTGCCCTTTCAGAACAAACATCAAACAACGACACACAGTCACACACGCAAACACATGCATAACACTACTGGTTACACCTTCACGTCTGCATTTATCCAATCCCACCACCACCACCACCACCACCCAAACCCAGGACAAGAGGCTAGCGAAGCAGTCTGAAATAAAAAGCTAGAGGGGCCCAGAGAGAGTTGAAGTGAGACGCATTCAGACTCACACACACACACACACACACACACACGCACGCACACACAAAGACAGACAGACACACAGAGGGAGGAATCAGCTGTGAAGCCCAGTGGATCTGAGTTGGAGGGGGAGTACGCTGCCCTTATGGCCTCTCTTTGAAGTGAGGCACAGGCCGAATGTACGCACCCCAGAGAGGGGCCGTGTCTACACACACCCCCCACAGGTTGGCTGAAGGCAGCGGTCTGAGCGCCGCAGCGCGCAACACGCTGAAAGAGGAACAGGGCTTCCTCGCTGGGCCGCTTTCTCCCCACGCTTCCGCCTCCAGAGTCATTTTGTTGGCGGGGAGACGGACGGGGCCGAGGGAAAGAAAAAAGAAAGAAAAAAACACCTCTTGTCCATACAGACACAAAAGCAAAATGTTTCTTTCATTGTTGGAAAAAAATTAAGTTTTCTTAAGATGTGCCTGTCCACACAAGAACCGCTGAAAATGCTGCGGTGTACATGCCAGGCCTGCAGGTGGCGCTGTAACGAGACCACAGAAATATACTAAAAACTGAGACACAGAAAATCGCTGTAAAACTATCTGGTGACGTAAACAGACACCTAAAGGAGAAAAGTATGAATAATCGTGTTTTTCATCATTTTCCCCTTTTTGTGTTTATTTAGCTCGTACGATAGCGAGGAAGGAAGGGGAAGTTAGCGTGGAGCGACACCTGTGTAGAACTTGTGCGAACACTGTTGTCAGTTAACAGGGAAGCGGGGCTGTGCGGCACGGTTTTAAAAATTCTCCCAAAGCTACGGTTCCGTCTGCTTACTGTCCTTAAACTCATTTGTCTGTCTACTGACTGTTCTTGGCCGCCCTGTGATCCTGCAGTGAACATAGTTAACATTTATTCTACAAGCTATAGATCTTTCAAGTGGTTGCTCATCTTCCCCCTGTAAAAGACCCCTAATAGCCCCCACTATTTATCTTGAGATTAATGCAAAATAAATCCCGTGCAAACGGCTCGGTGAGTGACGGATGTTTAGCGCCAGTCTCAACAGTTGTGTTTAAGTCGGCGGACGAAGAGGGATCGCGTCCATTTGCGTGGAGTACGGTGCCATTAACCTCCAGCCTGTTAAGCCGGGCGGGAGGGGAAAAAAAAAAAAAAAAAACTCTGAGCAGATGATTTCCGTCAGCCAGACGTCATATTGTTGTTCTCAGCTGTCGCTGGGGCCCTGCGCTCGCGACAACACAAGCCCCAGTAAACACACTCACGAGGACGCTGCCCGAGAATCAGGCCTGTCGCGCGGCAGGCGCGGGCTGTGAAGGGGGAAGACGGTGTGAGGTCCTGTCTGGTCTGGTCCGGCTCGGCCCGGGGGCCTCGGGGAATGTTTGGCGTGAGATAAGGCTGTGTTTGAAGTGCAGCTCCAGATGCTCGTATATTACAGGTTGTCTTGTCATGGCGGCAGATAAAGCCTCGGAGAAGCTCCTGTCGCCGGGGCCGCGGCGCACGCACGCACGCACGCACGCACGCACGCACGCACGCACGCACGCAGCACCAGCAGCAGCAGCAGCAGCAGCAGCAGCAGCACACTCACCGGGAAGATAAATGTTTACAGAAGGAATTCACCCCTTCCGCTGGGCGCTGGGCCCTCGGACAGCTCTGCCATTTTTAGGCCCGTGGCACACGTCTGCACATCCAGTGTATGCATTTTGTATTTTTTGACAGCGTGCTATGTACTGCGCGTCACCTCTTTTTAAGCATGTGATTACATCCCCTGCGTTTTGAGATGCTTCCACAGAGCTTTCTTTTTTTTTTACGGGGGGAGGAAAAAAAATTGTTCGCCTTAACAAACACTGACAGCTAGCTCGTCTGCTAAAGGTCACGCGAAATGTTAGGACATCGTGGACTGGGAGCGCAGATTTAAGAGCTGCACAAATCTCTCCTTTTTTTTTTTTTTTTTTACTGCTGATTGGTCCTCCGATATATTCCAGTGTCTCTTCACACTCTGTAAAACAAATGTTCGGCCGTAAAGTGAGGTTCCTAATAGTGAAACGGCTCCAATACTAATAGAAAAGGCCCTGCGCTGACCCTCATGCTTGTCTTAACTTTATTAAGCTCGGAAATATCTTTTACCGCAGCATAACTCATATCCTTGCTGACTAAGGCGCCGGTTTCGGTTTACTCCCCAACCCATAACATTTAGCCCACCTTCATACCCCTTATTTCTCAGGATCGCCAAGTTGGACCCTTAAAGGCACGGTTCGCCCAAATCGTAAAGTTCCCCCTGTTTTCTACCCACCGCCGTGTCCGTGGAGGCTCTGCTGGCATTTTCTAACCCACATAACACTTCTGGCGTTTCACATAGTGGAAGAATTTAACACAAGCCCAAAGTGTGTGAAGGAAAGCTATCACAGGTCCTTCATTTCCTGTAGCTGTTAGAGTCGGCAGCGAGCACTGCTCCCGGGGAACGGCTGCACCAAGTACCTATGTACATATATGCATTGTTTACTATGTTGTTTTTTGAAATTCCTTTTGATTTCTGCAATTCATTATTTCAATATTTTTGTTTTTATCAATAATTCTTCCTGCTCCAGTGTTCAATTTCCTCCTTACATTTACCATTTAAAAGAGCCAGTTAGTTGGTCATGCTAACGTTAGCATGCTAATGCTCTTGGTCAAAGATTTGATGTAAACGCACTGCTATCGTTAGCTTTTCTTTCTGATGAAGAAACACAGCGTTAACGTAGCTATTTTCCAGAGAAGTTGCACTGCTGAGTCACTTGTGATGACAGCAGACCAGCAGAAACTCCTGCTGTGGGTGAGGGTGTTTTTTTTTGTTTTGTTTTGTTTTTTTATGCATTGCATCCATAATTAATGTAGCTCTCTGTTGCCAATGAGACAAAAAAAGGTGGCTTTGCAACAGACAGGAGCAGATCTGTCATTAGGCTTGGCGCTGCACGGCCCGGCGTGTCTTCATTTGTTGCCTTGTACGGCTCCGAGACAAACGATGTTCAGGATGTACGTCTGAGGGCCCTCCGAGACCACAGTTGAGCGGCTGCTCACTGGTGCGTCTCTCATGCTAATGTCATGGTCTTCCAGTCTATCTGTCACCCCATTACGCTAACATCATTATGCACGGGGGCCTGTCGCCGCCGCCGCCGCCGCTGAAAAGAACAAAATCATTCCTGTCTCATTTTGAAGCAAATTGTTTGGGGAACATTTCTCTTCTTCTCCTCTCCCTGCCTCTCTCTCCCTCCCTCTCTC
Organism: Thamnaconus septentrionalis; assembly: GCA_009823395.1. Lineage (NCBI taxonomy): Eukaryota > Metazoa > Chordata > Actinopteri > Tetraodontiformes > Monacanthidae > Thamnaconus > Thamnaconus septentrionalis. The sequence continues at coordinate 10,410,632 of CM020516.1, forward strand.
TTTGCCACCCCTGCCTCTGGTAATGGCCGGCCAATCATTTTGCAAGGCTCCAGGTATGCAGATGAATAAATAGCTATTTGAGCTTTTTTTTCTTCCTTTTTTTGGTGAAAGGGCTTTTTGTATTATTCATGAGAGCGACGGCGGGACTGAAAGGGAAAGTGTGCATTTGAAGGGGGCCACTGTGTCTCCATCAAACGGCTCATTCACACACAAGTACAGTACAGGCATACATTGTTCAGACGCGTCCGTATCAACCGCTGCACTCTTTGGAAAGTGACGCATGTGCGTTTCACACGCGGGCGTCTCGCTGCCTTCGCTGTGATTTCACGTTTTCTGGGCTGATTTGTGAAACCTCCGTCAGTATTTTTTTGTTTATTCCCCTTCTGTCTTGTGACCCTGCGTCACTGTACATCCCCCATAATCCCACCACGCTATTAAGGCTTTCGCCGCTAAGTCCTCCTGATTGCGCCCATTCCTTTGTGATCTTATCTCCCGTCTTCTCTTCAATTTCTTTCTTTTTTCTCTCTCTCCCCCCCCCCGTCCCTGTTTTCCTGCCCGGCGCAGGTTCAAACTCAGGTTAAAACCTTTGTCTCGCTCTGTACTTTCGCGGCGCTGGCAAACGGCTGGGATTCCAATCTGTCGGCTCAGCAGATTCCTCGCGTCGGCGTCTCCAAGTGTGTGGGAGGCGCCGAGTGCCGCTCGCCGTGCACCCACCTGCTCGTTTAAAAGCTTCAGTCGGCTCCCGCCAAACTGAAGAGACAGCCCTCGGTTCCTTTAATTGCCCGGGCGACGGGGCTGCAGCGAGAGGAGAGAAGAGAAGAGAAGAGGGAGGGGGGAGGAGGGGGGGGAAGAAGAGCAACGTCTGTCTGTGTGTCTGTGTCATCATTTACACAACGTTATGAATAGGTTAATAAAATAAAATACTTTAATTACGGCTTAAATGCCATATTGTTAATGGTGCCAGTGCGTCTCGATTGAGCGCCGTTTTCCACTATTAATTATCCCAAAATGAACTTGTTTAAATGATATTTTACAGCCCTTGATAAAATTGCCGCCGGAGGCAACGCGGTGATAGACAGACAAAGGCCACGCACGAATTATCATAAACTATTAGCTTGTTTCCAAAGGGTTTTATGTTAATCTTTTAGCGCTTAAGTACCCTGCAATTAACATATCAGGAGGAGCTGCCTTCCAGCCAGGCTCGCAAATTGAAGTCCTCAGATAGGGAGAAAAAAAAAGAGAAAAAAAGCCATTGAGATGAAACCCCTGCAAGAGAAGAGGAGCCATCGCGCTGAAGTGTGCTGGAATTTTCACTCGCGTGTGTGTGTGTGTGTGTGTGTGTGTGAGATAGAGAGACTTTAAGAGCGCCGAGACAAAGAATTAGTGAGAGAGAGAGCAAGATGCCGCCAGTGTCTGTGATCAAGGCCGTATAACAATTCCATTATCTCTGGCGGGTGATGACACCAGACGTCTCTCTCAGCTTGCTCCTCTTTTGTCTGATGCCGCGCCGAGCCGCGCCTGATGCTATATAGGAGAACCGGAATGGCTCTGGCAGCGTCTGGCAGTGCGTGTTTACATATCAGGTGAGTGGCTTGATATGTAAATGTGGCGCGTTTAAGAAAAAAAAAGAAAGAAAGAAGGAAGGAAAAAAACCGAGGAAGATGCGGATCATTGTTAGGTCTCGCAGCTCGTGTTCCTTTTTTTATCATTATTAAAAGTACAATTGTATCCGAGCGCCGTGTGAGCGCCGCCCGCTGCTTTTAGTCGGTTCAGCCCACAAAAGGGGACCTGCGCTTTGAGAGATACGTATGCATCTTTTATGGGATAATTGGCAGCTTTGCTTTGGTCGCCTGCCTTTGGTGGCGGAGATACAGTAACTGGCACCGTCGCCGAGGACTATAATTAAATAAAAAGGCATCTTTCTCTCCCCCTCCTGCGCAGACGGTTTCCGTCCTCTTAACTTCCTTTTAATATGTAATGTCTTGTTAAAAAGCACGGTGCTTTTTTTTTTTTTTTCTTGCAAAAAAAACGAGCAGCCCAGCTATGCCGTGGGAATAATGAATAGTCTGACCGTGACACACGGCATTCTGTAGATTCTCAGCCACATCAGTCCTGCCTCAGTGAAACCATATTGCACATAGAGGGCTCCGATATTTTCCTCTCTTTCCAGAGATAGATGGCTCCGCTGAGGCCTTAATCTCATGTTAAAGATTTGTTGGCCTCTAGAAGTCGGGCCCGTAGCATTGAGATGCCTGGCCTGATTTATATTCACTGGCATGGAGGGAGAGCCAAGAGCGCTATCTGCAAAGCAGATGCTGCGGCGGTGCCCTTGTGCTGGGTTTTTTATTTCACCTGAAATAAAACCCCTAAACAAGGTCGCGTCCTCGGACCCCTTCCACCCCCCCCCCTCCCCTCACCCTCCCCGCCCTACATTTCTCTTCTTTATGTTTCCTTTACGTTTCCAACAAGCGTTATTTATCGTCATGTTAATAACAACCCTGCCAAACAAAAAAAAAAACAACGCCGAGCCGCCAAGTGTCTGTTCGCTACGCGTGCTCGCAGTTTGTAATTACCAAGGAAAAGAAAAGGGAAAGAAAAAAAAACCCTAGTTTTTCCCGAATGATGACAAACACTCGGCTTCCACGACCGAAATTCCTCCCTGTCAGCCTCGCGATTTACCGAGCGGAGATTACAAAGCTACCGATACAATAAATTAGCCTGATGGACAGAATTATGCTCGGCGCTTCCTGCTCTCCCCAGTGACGCACACTAACTTAGCGCCGCCTGACAATGAGTGTGATTTAGCACCCGGGCCCAGAGCAGAAATGGGAAAACATTTGCAGGCGGGAGGCACCCAGGCCCTCACTTTGGCCCGCAGCCTAGTGGATAAACCCCCCCCCTCCACCCAACCCCCCCTCCGGCTTTAATTCACCCGCAAACGTGTAGCCGTTAAAAGACTAAGAATGGGGAAATGGGAGATCATAAATACTCGCTGATTTATTAGCGCGCAACAAAAGGCAGAAGCCCCGGCCAAGGAGAGACGCATTGTTTGACAGTGCGTTGTCGGGAGGGCGTGGGGTGAGGGGGGTGGGGGGCGGGGGGGGCACACTCGTCCTCACTCGCAAGGCGCTCTCTAGTTCAATCCGAGCGGGGAGGACGCAGCCTCGGCTCTATCGGAGGAGCAAGTCGTGTCTGCTGCTCTCCCCTCAAACGAGTGACAGACAGAGAAGATAAACAGAGGGAAAAAGGAAGGCGGCGAGGGAGGGAGGGAGAGGAGGAGGGGAGAGGTAAAGGGGGGGGGGAGCTGGCACGGCGCTGGCTAATTTATCTCTCTGAGAGACAGATTAAAGAGAGGGGAGAGTGAAACAAAGTTCCACTGGCTTAATCAGCGGACAGCCTGCTAGCAGAAGACGTGATAAATCAGAGGCGGGCTGCGTCCAGGGGAGACGTCCTCCAGCCAGCCAGCCAGCCAGCCAGCCAGCCAGCCAGCCAGGCAGCCAGTCAGCCCAGCACTATCTTTTTACACGGGGCTGCCGCGAGGAGCCACTCACAGCACTGGCCCGTCGCAACGGTAGCCGTCAGCCCGTCCGCTGCTTCCGCACCGCCGTTATTTATGGCGGGCGATGCGGCCCGGGTGGCGGCGGCGGCTGCGTCAACAGGACAAAAGAGACGAAGAGAAGTTTCCTCCTCCCTCTGGTTCCTCTGTGTGTGTGTGTGTGTGTGCGGCCGTGTCTTTCTTTAGCTGCGTGCCTAACCTGGAGGGCCAGGGCCGGGAACAGGAAGAGGGCTCAGATACCCCCCGCCCACTCCCTGCTCCCACCCCGTGTCATTAGTTCACGGTGGGGTCACAGCTGGGCCACTCACGGCCGTGATTACACCCCCTCTTGATTTATCTGCCGCCGAGCCCAAACACAGATAAATCTCCGGGTGCTCATCCCCGCCGTGGGATCCTCACCGTCTGATAAACGGCCCAAGCTGAATAAACAACCGCGCCCCCCCACCCTCCCCTCCACACACACACACACACACACACACACACAGACTCACACACACCAGCCCCACCAAACACCCCGACCCGCTCCTACACGATGAATAATTCATTGTGATCTCAGGGGCCCCCCGTGTTAAATGTGTGTGCGTTGTTTCCTAAATGGCCAAACTGTGATCTCCATCTCGTCCTCCGCCGCCACTCGGCTCCATGAAATATCGCGGGCGGCCGAAGCCGAAGCTCGCCCCCGACATTTTGCTCCGTCGTTGTAAAGTTTATTTTCCGGGCCTCGCCGCATAAAAATCCGCATTATGCCAACGCGTCGCAGGTTTCAGTCGGGCGCTGGGCGGCGGCGGTGGACGACACCGCCCGCCTCGCCGCTTTATGACAAAGTTTGAAAATCATTCATCAGCGTGACCCCTGCGGTAAATCCACTGGGTGGAAAATTGCCCCCCCTCTCCCCTCCCCTTGTTTTTTTGGCGCGCGGCGGCGCGACCGCGAGTGCATTTTTAACTTAATTAATTGGCCGTTGCCGCTGACAAGAAATTTATGCAGTAATAATTTGCCCGGGAATGGATGCGGAGTGCAGGAAATGAGATATCCATCAGGGGCGCTTGTGTTCCGCCAGCTGCACGCCGGCTAATATGAAAGTATTTCAGGGCCGCTCAGACCCCGCTGTTTGCGCAGTCAAGATTATATATACCCCGCGATCCATCGCCTGCCTGGGAGGCGCTCATGGAGGTCTATGATAACAAAGAGCGCGTGATTTATGGCCTGCTGCGAAAGCACAACTTGATGAGATTAAACAATTTCATAGCGCCAGTGTTTTCTCGGGAGGGCCCCGGCTGATTTGTGGCACCGACGTGCGACGGTAAATCAGCTTTATATATCTGAGAGCGTGCTCAGCAAAGGAGTGCAATTACTGTTTAAGACAGCTACTTTTTATTTAATTTTTATCCCTGGTTTGTCTCTTTTATTCCCGCTCTGTCACGCGGCCACTCACCTTCACGAGTCCTTCCGGGAGGGGAGGAGGCGGCGGCGGCGGCGCTGCGCTAGCTCCCCTCCGTCGCTTTTTCTTTCTTTCTTCCTTTCATTTTTTTTTTTTTTTTGCTCCCTCTCCTCGCCCGGAACAATGGCAACAGCAACAAGCGGGCCGAGGGAACAACAACGACGACAACAACAACAGCGGCGGCCAGCGGCGGAACAACGGCACAGTCGCGCACGGAGCGCCGCTCCATTTTTAATGCATTGTTTGCCTGCTGCTCCGTCGCCACCCCTCACCTCCGCCCCCCCTCACTCCCCAACCAAGCCGGTGTGAGTAAATGGAGTAGGCAGAGTGTAATTAGAGAGCCGGGCTTTGCTCCGTGCCATAAAGATGACATGGTGTAATGATACAGCTTACAGGCCCACAGAGGCTTGTGTCTCGCGACGGAGGATCTGGGTCGTTTGCCCGTGACTTATGATAGGTGTGGGGGGGATGACAGCGTTATCATTGCGACCTGTAACTCAGGGTGTGTGTGTGTGTGTGTGTGCGTGCGCGTGTGTGTATTGGGAGGTATTTCCTGCCAAAAGATTTTTTTTTTTTTTTTTTTTTTTAAGAGGTTAGCGGGCGAGCACACAGAGGAATGTATTAAATATCTGAGTTGATTTTATCAAAAGGAAAAGGAGTCAAACTATTAAACAGCATGAAACTCATCACCTTGTATTTTTGGAGGTGTTGTTTACGTCTGAGAATATATATTTTTTTTAACATCACATGATCACAAAAAATACACACAAAAAAATTAAAAAATATTTCTACTCCACAAGCTAACTTGTCCTTCCGAGTCTTGTCATTGATTAATTTGTGTTGCGTGAGCATGTAAGTACATGTGCATTAGTATTTTATGCATTCAAATCATCCCAGAGAGTCTATGTTAGTTATTTTCACCCCCCCCCACACACACACACACACACACACACCTCCCTGTGCGCACGTGTGTTTGTGCATCTGTCTCCATCATCCCATATCTCCCCGGCAAACATCGAGAGATCAAGAGATCTCATTATTTCGACACATCTCAGGGTTTTTTTTTTTCTCCTCCTACTCCTCTCTCCTCCCCCCCACCCCACCCGCACACTTTTTTTTTTTCTCTCTCTCTCACCCCTTCCTGTACGCCTTGAGTCAAAATTAGTTTTCATTCCGTCTGTGATCTCGCTGACTGAAGCCGGCTCAAAGTAAAGAAAATCGCGGCCCTGCTATCTCCGCAGCGCGGCTGAGTCAAAGACGCACTTCACACGGCGGCAGTCTGAGTTAAGCATTGCTAAGTAACCTTCACATTTCACTCCTGTGAAGAGCTAATTTCCTTTAAGTTCACGTGTCACTTTTTGTGCCTCTTTGTGTGGGTCCTCTTCAAATGTCTCCCTGCGTCTAATTGCACGGGAAACATTCTAGACAAGCCGCTGTGACAGGCCCGCTCCCAGACTCTTCAATTATTAAACATCCTACACTCTAGAAAACAGCTTTGACGTTGGTTGCAGCCCCTAATCAGAACAGAAAGCCTCATGATATGTCACATTCCCCGGCTGGTGCTCGGGGCTGCTACATATATGTTTGTTTGTGTAATCTACATTTTGGAAGGAAAGATTCCAAGAAAAAAAAAATCACACAATTTAAATGAGCCAAATACATATATGTATATGTTTTTTTTCCCCCTCAACCTCCCGCTGTAGAGATTTAAAAAGGCATCGCTGGATCCTAGCGGTGGGGGAAACAACAGCGAGATATAAGAGACAATCAAACAAACGCTGTGTGAATGTTTTAACATTTCATCCTCTGAATCTATACCAGTGGAAAGGTCACGGCGGACCAAAAACACAAAATAGCCTCAAGCTAATTGTGCAGCACAGCCGTAACGCTCCCCCTCTGTAATCCACCTGCACTTGTTCTTATTCCGCGAGACACACGGGGGGGGTCAGGGGGAAAAGGTCGAGCGGCTCCTTAAATTCCCACCCAAAAAACAAAACACGGCCTTATTACCATCCATGAGTCACTGCTACGGGTGATTAACGTCCGGCGGCACTCGCTCAACCATTTGCCTGCCTGACGCGTAGCCGTGCGCGGAGCCCGGCAACAGCGCCGGCTGCCGCCGGTTCGCTCCGTGCGCCTCGTGCCCCCGAGCGAAACATCTGAACTGTTGCTCTTGTGATCGGTGATCATATGATACATTTACTCCGAGCGAGCTCATTGGAGTAGAACTGGTAAATCATTAAGCACACGCTCAGCGGCGCTCCTGCTGAGCGGGGGGTGGGGGGGAGGCTGCTGCGGCGGCGCCGGCGGTGCCCGCTAGTTTGCAGGCGGCGTTGCATCAAATGTTCTTCCCCTCAGCCGCTACCTAAGAAAACAGAATTAATACCTTTTCGTGCGCACAACAGCAATTTAAAATGCATGACAAGGCGCTCGTTACACCCCCCTGAGCCGCAGTTGTTGCAAGGTCGGCCCTGAGAAGAGAAAGCTGCAGCCGTCCAACGCGCTCGTTAACCTTATTTCCCGCCCTCTCGTGACTTTGCACTTTGCAAGCGTTCCAGATTCAATTTCATATTTCAGCGCCGCCAGCCGCCGCCGCCGCTAATCATTTTGTGTGTATTTTTTCATTGTTTATTTCCTCACAAAAGCGTTGTAATGCCGCTAACCCCCGAACTTCAAAAAAGTGCGAGACGCGAATCATGAAAACAACAACAACAAGAAAAAAAATTCCATGGAGCGAAGAACTAAACGTGTCACGCCGAGCATTAAGCGTTGACTCCAATGAGTTCACAAGTTGTGTCTCCTCTGATCTCTAACATGATCAGAAGGCAGCACCAGTTTACAGAGACAAGACGAGGGGGCTGGGGTGGGGGGGGGGGCGAGAAGGGGAAAGAAGAAGAAGAAGGCAAAAAAAAAAAAAAAAAAAAAGTTCCATGCGCAGACACAAAAGAAATATTTTGATATAGACCCAAAGAGAAAACATATCAAAAGACATTTTTATACATGTCTTTTGCAAGCACAAAAAGCAGAAATGGTGTCAGGAGAAAACAAAACAGAAGGCTTGTTTCTTCCAACAATTGCTTTAAGCTACAAAAATCTCCTTGAGTCCCTAGCCTCCCCTCAATGTCAGCCGCCCTCCCCTCCTCCCCCTCCGCCTCCCCTCCCTTCTCCGCTTCTCTCTCTCTCTCTCCTTTTTCTTCCCTCTCCCCTCTCCGAGGCAGGACAGGGCCCTCTTTGCGCCCTGATAGGTTGCGGGCTGATGCTTAGCAACAACATTCCTGTGCCCTAAGTAGCAGTAAGCCTCTGGCTGAACTCTTTGATGTGGCTGTCAGGCCACATTTATTTCCTTTTAACACTTTGTCTACTTGTCCAGATGTATAAGGAGATAAAAAGGCCTGGTGTTTACACTGCTCTCCCTCTGTAGCGCGGCTGTAATTAGATTGTATTGCTGGTCAGTCTCGAGGACAAGGGTGGTGGGTGGGGGAGGAGGTGAGGCCTGGCCGAGCAGGAACCACCTGTGTCGGGGGCGTTGGGTACTTAGCCTTGGAAACAGTCGGTGCTTGTTGTACACGGAGGTGAAAGTGATTATTATTTTTTCCCCCTCCTAGAAAATCTTCTACATTGAACGATTTCTAATGCGAATCCACGGCCGGAACTTTGCAAACTTTTGCCGCAGTGCTATTTTCCTCAGGAAGCGCCGCCGTGGTGTCGGCTAGCGTGGCTCCGCGTGCCTCTCCTTCATGTTTTTTCATTCTCTTCGCCGCTCCCGTCCCGTCCCGTCCCGTCCGTCCCTCCCTGCCTGCCTGCCTGCCTGCCTTCCTTCCTCGCTTCCCCGCTTCTTCCCCTCTCCGCCGCTGCTGATGTGTTGGAGGTAATAATCACCACTGCCTCTGGGTTTATCAGCGTTTACTGGCATAACAACGCACAGAAGTGGGGAGACAGACAGCGCTGGCGTTGATGTATTATCCGGCGCGGGGAATCATCTTTCATGATGACAAGCAACACGGCTCCTTCCCTTCCCTCCCTCTCTTCTCCACCACCACCACCACCCATCCCTCTCCTCTGCCCCCCCTCCCCCCCTTCCTTTCCTCCCCCTTGTCCACCCTTTATCATCCTCTCGTCTTGGCGGTGGTGCTGCTGCTTTCCCCGAGCCTGTAGATCTGCGTCGCATTATCATAAGCTGCGGCGATAACTCACATTGCACAGGGGCAATAATGATGTGAACACTCAGCATATGCCCCGGGCCCGGCAAATTAAAACAATGCTCAGCTTGATGAGCTGACTAATCCGGACAGCGGAGAGACCGGGGAGAGGAGGAGGAAGGAAGGAAGAAGAAGGAGAAGGAGAAGAAGAAGGGGCTCAGAGAGCGTCTTTAATAGACGACACGGCAGCACCTCCCTCTGGTCAGTGTGGGTACAGCTCCGAGAGGCAGAGGGACAGAGGGAGGAAGAATAAGATGGATGAAGTGTGTGGGCCTTTATTAGAAGGGAGGAATTAACAAAGGTCTTGTTTAAAGCTGTGAGGAGAAGAGTTATGAGGACCTCTTCTTCTTTTGCCGACTGTAAGTTTCCGGACTGTTCCGCACTTCACGCGAAGCCGCGGTTCACCCGGGGGGAAAAAAAAGAGGAAAAGCCACTCCGCCTCCTTCATCGTGCAGTTCCTCTGTAACGTCAACTCTCCGTCTCGGTCTTAACAACTCAAGTATTATCCTTCAGCTCAAGGCAGCTGGTGATCCATCTACCTTTTGTCTATTTATTTTTCCTAGAAAAATCAGTGGCAAAAACACCCCCCCGCCGCCGCCGCCGCGGTCCTCTCGTGCATTGACGGCAAAGTCCCTGTGTTTTCCTGTAGCTCATTCATTCGTGTGAAGCTCTAAAATAATCTGTCATCAGTCCCTCGGCTCTCCTCAAGCCGGAGTGAGAGAAATTCCCCCCTCATTTGTTCCACATGCTTTCTCATCGCGAGCCTCTCCCTCCCTCCCTCTCTCTTCCTCATCCTTGTGGACAGGTCATTGACTAAAGTGAAAGAGAGCACATGTGTTGCGGGGGTCCTGGGGATAGTAGGCGGGGGGGGTCTGAGAAGGAAGGGGGGAAAAAAAAGAGTGGGGAGGGGCCGGGCTGATTGATGTTCCGTGCGGGCCGGGGTGAAACGGTCGCAACCGGATGGGACGTCGACGCGGCCGGCGCCGATGTTAAATCGGGTTCGAGTGTTTGATCAGCGGCCGTGATACCGAGGAGGTGAAGCGGCGGCGGCGGCGGCGGCGGTGGCCCGGGGATGGTTCTGAAGGGGGCGGATCCAGGCTGAAGCAGCCTGAGGCTTCGAAGCCCGGCGGTCCTCCCTTCCTCAGCCGCACCCCCCCTAAAAATAGTCTGTGGGTGGTGCCGTTAATAATGTGGCAACTAGGAAGATTAATTGTGTGCAAGCGGCAGGATTAGGCGGGTGTGGGTGGGTGTGTGGAAGGGAGGGCAGGGGAGGGGGTTGGATGCTTTCTGGGGGCCAAGTGGACCAGAAGGGGCCCGGGCTTGTGATCTTTCAAGCAGGCCAGGAAATGAGGCAAAGCAAAGGGGGCACCGCTCAGCGGCGGCGGCGGCGGCTCAGAGGAGCAACGGCAGCAGATCAAATAGAGAGGGATCACTCTTCCTGTCTGCACGCCCGGCGCCCCCTGTTAGCTCCCAGTGTGTGGCGTGGTCGCTTTCTAAATAAGATGCCCTGGAAAAAAAAACAGTAAAACTTTGGTTTGGATGGGGTTTTTTTTAAAGTATGTCAGCATGTTTTTGCTTAAGGTCTTTTTTTTTTTTTTAAGGGGGTGTACAAGCAGGAGAGGAGCTCGCGGTGGATCCGAACTGGTTTCATCCACTGCAGAGGTTCAAAGCAGCATGTCTCCTGTCAAAACAATATTTTCGCTTTTTAACGCGCTCTCTCTCTCTCTCTCTCAAAGCGCCGTCCAGCAGCTTCTTCTTCTTCTTCTTCTTCTTCTTCTTCTTCTTCTTCTTCTTCTTCTTCTTCTTCTTCTTCTTCTTCCTCTTTTTTTCATGTAGGCAAATATAAGACACACGCAGGCCAGACCGTAATGCCTTTCAGAGATGCTATCCGGGAGCTGCATTATGTGGTCGTTTTCCAATTCACGCTTGCTTCTCTTGCCCGGTTCCGTTTAATAGCGAGTAGCGTTCCATTCCTCAAGGTTGTGCGCGGGCATAAAGAGGAACAACAATAAAAGTGGGGAGGTGGGGGGGGGGGCAAATGCCGTCCAAACCACCTCTAATATGTATTTGTCAGCTGGGTCTGCGGCTATGATTAAAGGCCCGGCCGATTCCTTCTTGCAGGAAAGAAAAAGTATTTCTGCAAAGGCATCAGATAGCGCTGCGTCATGATAAACGGCCCGCTCGCTTCGCTAAGAGGCGAGGGGAAGCAGAGAGGCTGTTTTGGACCTTGAAAGTGCGGTAAAGAACAACAAACAAACTCTCGACCTATTTGGAAAAGTGTTTAGAAATTGCTATTTTTGCCATTTCGCTGGACCGACCTCAAATTGAAATCTCCAAGGTCTTTTTTGTTGTTGTTGCACATTCAAGCTAATATATCAGTGCTTAAATGTAATTTCTCTCGCACAATGATTATAAAGTGACACTTATCCTACACCTTCTTGGATCACTGTAGCATTAAAATGAACATGTACGACTCATCCCAAAGTGATGGAAGTTTGGGTCTCCCAAAAAAAAAAAAAAAAAAATCATTTTATTTTCTTTACCACAAAGTCAGCAGTTGCCATAGTGATCTAGAACAGTGGTTCTTGACTGGTGGAGACTCAAGATCCACGTTTTTTCCTGATCATGAAGTCGTGACCCAAAGCACAAGCCCACTTTTTATCATGTCTAGTCAATAAATGATTGAAATTATTGAATTGAATTCTGTGTCCTGCAAAATAAATGCCCAACATTTTCTCTATTTTCTATATGCATATTTTAAAATTTCTTAAAAAAAAAAAAAAGAAGAAGAAGGGAAAATGCCCACAAAGCCAATCAAAACAGCTCCATGACCCACTTTTAGATCCCAACCCACCAGTTGAGAAACACTGATCTAGAATAATCCCACAAAAATTACAGCAAAAGCTTCACTTGTCTTTTCATGGGCGGAAGTGGCTTTAAAAAACAAGGGAATTTGGGGTTTTATTTTAGATGCAGAGGGGCGGCGGTCCACTCGTGACCCCGGGCATGGGGAGGCCACTCGGAGCCATTTGTCAGACTCTTAACGCGCTACATTCGGCTGGCGGGGGAGTGAGTGACGTCTGGCCTTCAGCTGACCGCCGCGGCGGGTCACGGCTGAGTGAAGGTTAAGACCTCTCCTCCCTAACCACCTCGTAGATCACATCATCAAAGCCCCCGGCCGGCGGCTCGGCCGGCGCGGGAGCTGGTAAAATACGAGCTGCCACATTATGTCATTAAATCAGGAGCGGCAGCGGTCGGGCCCAACATTTCCTGCTTCCATCCCCGACGGATTTACCGCTCGCACCGGCGGCTGCGGCGACACTTGTCGTTCTGTGAATGCCACGTCTGTATGCTCCGTATGCTAATTTTGCCGTCCGGCTGTTTCTGCTCTCTGCTAGGCACCGGAGGCCGGAGTGGAGAGTCATCCCCTGCCGTACACCCCCCTGCCCCGCGGAGCCAGAGATCCCCGGAACCACAAAGGTAAGCAGAAGTCTGGACTGAGGCGGTAAGGCGATACCACCCAGAAAACAAACATATCGGAAAAAGCATTGTTCTCGGCCAAGGCGAGGTTATTGAAAAATCAGATTCAGGCTGAAAACGCCCTGGTTGAGACTTTACACTCAGGTGTTTTTTCCGCCTATAAGCTGTTCAAGATGTTCCACGTTCACGGTATGGATTATGTAAATATAAATCAGAGCCTTGACGGTGAGTATCTATTGACCCTGCCAGGGAGTTGAGAGTCATATGATCTCTTCCCATTGATCCCGGCATGCATGTGCGATGTGTGTGTTTGTTAATAAATCAGAATAATCAGAGTTAACTCCGGCACCGCAGCGCAGCGCGCGTGGGAGGAAACGGCGCATAAACAAGATGAAACGCGGTTGATCCGCTGATACCGGACATCGATTAGGCCTCCGAGTGACCCCTGCTGTCTTTTTTTGGGGCCTGATGCAACTCGGTGGCAACGTATTAACATCAAACCGTCGGAGCAGAAATAGATCACAGTCGTTTGCACGGCAACGCCGCTTCTGGACGAGTCAGGCAAGGTCGCCCGTTTGGCAGAGTTTAGTCCTCAAACGTCTCATCCGTCAATATTAATATTTGATTTTTTTTCAAATTATAAAATAATAAAAACTGAATTCTAAAATTAAATAATGTACATTTTTCCAAACACCTTATATTTATCAATCAAATAACAGGTTAATGTCTTTCAATTTGAATGATTTGCTGTTCTTTAGCAAAACACACTGACTGTTTAAATAAGAGATAATTCCACTAAAAGTTGACTAGATTGATCAGACAACATATATTATAATAGCAATGTAATAGCTAGTATTTGTAGTTCTTTAAATCAATATGGGCCTAAAACAATATATTTTCTCAAATTAAAAGCACAATCAGTCACAATGTTGAGCAGACCAGGAAGTTTCCGCTTACGCCGGAACCTATTTTTTCAATGCCAGCGGCTGTGGGAACGTCGTAGGTGTTATTATTCCGATGGGTCGACCAGCAGCTCACAGTAGCGCGACAGGTTTTAACCCCGCCCCCTCCGCTGGCGGTGCCAAGGACAGCTCTATGTCCCGGACGGAAGCATCCAACCGGACGTGGGCAGCGCGGTGCTTGAACAGTCCATTTAAAGGTGAGGGGATCTGACACATGAAATATTTCCCCCTCCGTCTCTGATCTGAGCGGCGGCGACAGTCTCCATTTGTTATTTTTTTTTATGATGCACTGCTGCAGCCTCAGATAACGTGGCCCTCGTCTTCGCCCTTCACCTCATCTTCACGCCGCTGCCTCCAGCCTCTGCGCCTCGGCTTTGTTTGTTTCTGGGGTTTTGTTTTGCGTTGGTTTGTTTTGGGTTCTTTTTTTTTTTCTTCTCGTGCTCGCACGGTCTTTAGGAGACTGGAGAGTGGAGTGTTCTTTACGGGAAGCAAAGCTGCGAAGCGAAGCGAAGCGTCGCGGCACCAAACCAAATCTTTCAGGCGAGTAGTTTGGAACAATGGAAACACAGAGGAGTTCAGATCGCAAACAACCGGTTTCAAACAAAAACGCTCCCCAAAAAAATGTGTGTGCATTTACCGGCCGCTTTGTTGGCTGCGGTGTCGACTTGCTAGACAGCTGTTAAGCCAATCACGAGGCAGCAACTCTCTGCATAAAGTGGCCGGTGAGGGTAATTCAGGGCAACGCTCAACCTTCACCACAATCTTTATCTTCACCATGCTGGCAAAGAGAACCTCCCCCTTTCCTTCCTTCCTTCCTTCCTTCCTTCCTTCCTTCCTTCCTCCTTCTCCACCCTCGCCACCCGCCCACCCCCACTCCAGTGTGTCACCTGTGTGGAAGGCCCCAGAGCCTCTGTGGGTGCCAGAGGTAATTACAGCAGCCAGGAGATCCCAGCGGAGGGCAGCACTGGCAGGTCAACTGCCCGCGGTGGAAACCAAGGACAAGAACTCCGGGGATAAGCTGCCGTCTTGGCTGGCGGAGGGATCAACCTTGAGGAGGAGACGCAGCCAAACAACAGAGAGAGAGAGAGGAGGGTGGGGGTGGTGGGGGGTGCGGCTGGTGATCCTAATCAAGATTTAACACGTTTGAGGTGGACGTAACGAGGGTGGGGGGGAGGAATCGGATTGGTGCGGGGAAAGTTTAAAGCCAAGAGAGCTGGACAGTGGTGGCGGTGGGGGCCAATTGCAGTGTGACACAGAGAGGAGGGGAGTGCATAGTCTGGCAGAGGGGCCCGAGGACCCTCCACCACTGTCACCTTGGCTTTAACTCCCACCACTAGTCCGGCTGTCAGCTCGCCTCTAAATCTAATCTCAGCCTGAGTCCAGAGCGGGAGTCTGGGCGGCTCCACGAAGGCCCGGCTTACCCCCCACCCCCCCCACCCCCCTCCACACACCCCACCCCACCCCACCCGTACTGTAAAGCGATGTCGCGCCTCTCTCCGCCTCGGCCGACGCGATTTATCATGTCCACGCTGGAGCGCCAGTTGTTTATCTCCGTCTCCTGTTGGGTGGCGCAGTTTGAAGCCCGTCTAATTATAACGGTGTGTTTTCAGCAGGATGTAAAGGAAGTGCCTCACATTTAACTGATATACCAACACAAAGAGGAGTTTTTTTTTTTTTTTTTTAAATAGACTGCCGTGATATTTGCTGTCTTCAGGGACTCAGCCTTGGTTCTGGTAGGTATCGGGCTGGATGGCAGCGCGGCGGTGACGGCTGTAAGTGGAAGGGATGTCTCTGCGCGCGCGGCGTAAACACACATGGACAAAACCCAAAAGCTGGAAAGCTGCCTGGCACTGTGACCCCAGAGCCCTTTTAATATTGTTGTTCTGGGCCCTCTTCCAGCTACTTTGTATGTATGTTTCTCAGACGGCGCTCAAACTGTTATTATCGTCATCCCAGGAGGGCAGCAGCCTTCTGAGCAAAATATTTTTTTTTAAAATAATAACAACAAAAGAGCCTTTTCTCTCTCTCTATCTTTCTCTCTCTCTCTCTCTCTCTCTCTCTCTCCCTCCCTCCCTTGGCATCACCCGTGGGGCGTCTCGCATATGCCGGCCTAAGTTTGCTTTCATTACGTGCCGGGGTGAGCGTTGCGCCGCTTCCACGCTGCTCCCATTAGCTCCCTGAAGCCCCTCCTCCTCCTCCCTGACAATTACAAAAGAAAAAAGGGGGGGAGGGGGGGAAGAACCAAAGAAATGGGAAGAGATCCAAAACTGAGCGGGGAAAAAAAAGAAAAAAAAACTTTTATAGTCACTGCACAACAAATAAACAAACATCTGGAAGCGTTGGGAGCGGCCCATTAGAAGGGCTGGGGGCCGCGCCAAACAGGGGTAAATGATGAGGAATGGGCCTGTCGGCGGGCTGGCAGGGACGAGGGGGAGGCCAGATGACGGAGCTGTGGGCGCTAAGCACTGCCTTTTAGAGCTCAGCTGGGCTCACGCAGATCCACACCTGCTGCTGCTGTCTCCGCCCCCCAGCCCCCCTCGCTCTCCCCTTCCCCCGCCCTCCGCTAGACATCTGGATGGGGCACAGGACTAATGGGTGACTGAACCGTCGGCGCTGGAACTTGAGTCGACGTGAAAATGCGGAAGGGAGCGGCCGCTAATGCCACTGATGACTTAATGTTCCGTGCGCGAGGTGCTTTGTGAAAAGGAAAAACAAAGGACAGAAGTGATCGTGACAACATGAAGAGAGGCGAATACGTCGGAAGACGGAAAACGCAGTCGCCCCCCCGGTGCCGCTGCATGACAAAGACGAGGCGAAATGTATTGCACACAAGTGCTCGGAATCAAAAGTTGATGCGAGTTGAGAAGGTGAACTTTCCGAGTCCACCTTGTTGCAGAGTTCAGGAAATGAGTTTCGCACATCTGCTTCTTCTTCTTCTTTTTTTTAATCCTCCTGTGACTGTTTTTTCTTGGCGTTTCTCTGTTTGATGTCACTTTGTAGTTACGGCACGTGTTTCTCCCATCCCTGCACTCATCGGCCTCTCATCATCGTCCTCGTCTGGGCCGCCAAAGTATGGAAATGTCATCTCTTGCGGCGGCGGCGGGAGAAAAGACAGGGGCCCCTTTGACGTTGGCCATTAGAAAAACGTGGACGTGCTCTTGGAGACGTTCCGCCCAGAACTGGCGGTGATTGCGCCGGCAGGCCACCGTCTATCTGAAAAACATCACTCCAACATCACAGAGGCCTCAGATCGGGGCTCCAGCCTCACCTCGTCACAGGCCGAGTCCACGTGGAGAGACGGCAGGCGCCGGTCACTTGATTGATGTTTTCAGAATCGGACAATTGCCAGCTCGGTGCCGTTAGCTTGTGTTGAGCTAGCGCCTGCGTCAGACTCAAGGAGGTGACACGACCCTTTTTTTTTTAATGGGCTGTGAGTTCATAAAAATATTCCCAATCGCTTGTAACTGCAGACTACAGCAGTCTGCAATCTGCTATTAGCTACATGCTTCATGCTTTTATTAGTTTTATTGGATCCCCATAAGATATCACAATAGTGGTGATTGGTCTTCCTGAATCCCAGAATACATCATACATAAATTACAACATAGTAAGTCATAAAACACAACATGATACAAGACAAAACATCATCATGAACAACAACAACAAAAATACAAAGTAAAGCAAAACTTGTGATTCAATCCAGACTACAACAGAATCACAAAACAAACTATAATAGATAAACCTAAAGCATACCAAAAAGAGTATTAGTCATAAAACAAAATGAAAATAAACCAAAATTACAGCAACTCAGGCAAACACTTTATCAAACTTGAAGAAGTAACAAGTCGTGATTCTTGGCTGGACGTACGCTGGGATTTGTATCCCGCCCTCAACATGGGCGGGGCTTGTTGGCCTACCTCATGTCCCTAACGCTGAACCGGTTGTTGAAAGTGTAAGACGACTCTCCTGCCCGACGGCTGGGAACGGGATACAGACGTAGCCGTTGGCTTTTACGTTGAAAAATAGTCAGAAATGTACCTGTGTCCCAGAAGCATCTCGTGACTCCGTCCGTACCTCCACGAGCTCTCGGCTTACACTTTAAATCAATTACGTGCGCCTGCTTTACACTCACGGTCACATCACTGCCGAGCCCCGGGAAAAAAGGGCTTCCTCCCGCCGCATATCACGGCACATTGCGGCGGTATACACTCCCCGCGTCTGCGGACAGGCTCTATTTCCTTTATGCGAGTCAGATGATGTGATATTATTCCTCCCAGGAGTGGTTTGGCGCGGCGACATGAATATCCATTAAAGGCGGCCTATGGAGATGGATGAGGGGAGAGGGGACGAGGCGAAAAACCCAGCCGGCAATCCTTCACCGCGGGCTCCACCGAGCGCCCCCCCCCCTCGGCGTGACGGGGGGAAAAAAGCGATGAGCGCTCATTTTTGGATGCAGGCCTGTCCTTGTTATTACTCGCCCTGAAAAATCGCGTCAGTGTTTTCTCCTTCAGAAGCAGGCGAGATTAAAATGCCAAGATAACCCCCCCCACCCCTCCGACTGCCGCCGCCCCCCCCATCTCCCCCCCACCACACACGCCGCTCGCCCACCCCGCACCCCCACCCCCACCTCAACTTCCGCGACAGGCTTAACTGCCGAACTCTGACGCGCCGGCTCTAAACTGCTTTGAGAGAGCTGCCTTCCACCAAAGTGTCATTACGCCGGCGCTATCAGATGGCGCTCCCTTCACGCCGCCTAAATAATTCTGTTTGTGCTCGGCTTTGGGGAAGTGTCACTGACACTATTGTTTTTACCTTGCTGTTTGATGTCGCTGCGAGACTTCTTTTTTTTTTTTCTCTTTCCGGAGTGTCTCCACTTCTTAAACGGATGTTGGATGTACGCTGCTAAAAACTTCAAGTGAAAGGACAGAACTGTCACGGCTCCAAGAGGCACCTCGGTTTTTTTTTTTTTGTTTGTTTGTTGGCTTTTTTTTTTTCCTACTTTCAGTACTTTCTTTTTAATATCGACGTGGAAGTAAATATTTATCTCTGTGATATTTTCCCTTAAGGTTATGTCTGATTGTCGCTCATCGACGCGATTGAAGCAATTCAATTGTAATGCCGCAAAGTGCGCGTGCAGATTTGTTGTTTTGCGTAAACGTTTTGAAGCTAAAGCCACCGCAGTTTTGTACATCAGTCAATGATGAACAAAATCTGTTTCAAAGATTGAGCCTGAACGCTTGTGATCCTCCTTTCGAAGCCGTCCATCCTTCACCGCTGATATACGATGATTACAAACTTTGAAACCAGCAGCAGGGGACTGGAGGGGGGGGGGGGGATACAAAAAGAAATTGCAGCCTCCTAAATCTTTGCAGTCCGTGACTGTCTCAGACAGATCTTGGTTATTTATGAGGTTGCTAAACCCAACTGGACTGGCGTCCTCTCTCCCCCGATGAAACTTGCCCCGGCACACACGGACGAGTTTGTGGCAACGCGATCGCTTGCGGTCCAAATGTGTTTGAGGCAGAGACTGCGAGCTGCTGCCAAGCTCGACCAGTTCCCTCTCAAGGGGAACGAAAAAAAAAAACAGTGGACTTTGGTTTACTTCCCAGATGGATCCGTCATTTACTGAAAAAGGTTAGCGAGCATAAATCACCCACCGGTTTGCTCTTGTTGCAAGAATCTGCCCTGAAATTGTGGTTTTCGCTAGCGCGGCTAACGCCGCTATTCATTTTCCCTCCGTGACTTGAAGCCGCGATTGGAGACGACGAAGACGTGGAATGTGCCACTGCCGGGCTCCGGCTCGTAGGCAGAAGTTGGAGCGGGTTCTTTAGCGTAGCCTTCATGGTTTCTTAAGGTGGACGTCCGTCACGGTATTTTAGGACGAGGTCGGCTGCCAGATGCTCAGGGGTATTTTTGCAGCGGGATGGATGTCGGGTTCCGCCAGTTTTCGTCTGTGTCAGAACCTCTTGGAACAAATTGGCCCGACGAGCAGGCGGAGTCCGTCTGCGAGGGGCTGACTGGCCACTCTTCATCCTGATGAATAGCCGCTAACGCGCTGGCAGATGCCGGACGACTTGTCATGCTTAAGGAGACGGGATCAGGCCTTAATCAGTCCTCGTAGCCTTGTAATTATTGTATATTACCGGGGATGTTTACACAAAGGTACAAAATGTCCCATATTTTACACGCCGCGACGCAGCGAACTCGCAAAATTAGACCCCAGCGCCGGTTAAATCCGTTCGTCTTGTTGGTTTATGTGGGACGATTTGTCTTAATCAGGCTGTTTTTAATAAATTACACTTTGAGTCGACTGTAGATTGTAATTCTTGGATAACTGATCTCTGCCGGTAATTATTCAAGATGAAAACAGCCCTTAATGGTCGTCTGGTTAATGGATTCAACAAATTAGATTCCAATTCACTCGCGCGCCAGTTTATCATTCCGGGTGACAACACCTCCTGCATGTCTTAGCAGCCCCGCTGCATCGGGGGCCCCTCTCCCTCCGCCAGGGCCACTGAGCTGTGCAGGCGGCAACCCCAGAAATGTACAGCGGGGAGGAAAACCGGAGCCAGTGGCGACGATTTGTGCCGCATGTTAGCTCAGATCTGCACACGAGCGTGCAGAGAGATGTGCTGATGTGTGGATGAGACGGTGAAGGATGTGGAAAGGTTTCGAGTCGTGGGCTGATTCTTGAAGAAAAAGGCTAGTTTGGTCTGACGCTTGTGCCGAGTAATGGCCATTGGCTTGAGGAAGTTGAACAATAGCCAAGGAAAACCCATTAGTGCGAGCTTAAATGCTTCTTTTAATCACAGCAACAGTTTGTCCAGGTAATTGAATCTTTTTTTTTTTTTATCCCCTGAAGTGTTAAAATAGCAAAAATTGCTAATTTTGCAGGAATTGTGCTGCAGTTAGTTGTTGCCTTTTCACTTCTGGTTCTCAAACATCAACCAACTCATTTCAGTCAATAAGGAAAAACTTCACTCGCGGCATCTTGTTACATCGTCCGCATACATATAAATCAGAACCTCGCCTGTGGGAAGTCGCAGGTCTTTGCCCGGAGATCAACGCTCGGGCTCATCCGGAATGAAAAGAGCGAGCGCTCCCTAAATGTCAGGGAGTCCCAAACAACCTTTGAATGTGTCTCTTTGATTCGCCGGCGAAAAAGTCACTTTAAGCAGACGGAGCAGGTTTCTCTGTCACGGTAACGTGAGCCGACAAGTTATTTCGCCATCATAATTTGATTCGCCGATGCTCCCTGGCATGATATGTCGCAGCAGCTGCGGCATCGCAAAAAGATGATTGGATTGACCGAGTCGTTTTTAGTCAAAGAGACAAATTTATCCGGGATTGTTGTGATTTGAAAGTCGGACAGCTCGGTGCTCTGCTCAACCCCGCAGGACAAACAGGCATTTAGATGAAAAAAAAAAAAAATGAAAATAACAAAATCCTCAAAACCACCCAGATGCATCGTATCTGTGCAGAGACGCTATTAGAATTTGTGCTTGTGTTGTATTTGTGAAGCTTTCGGGGGAGAAAATATGTATATGCATGTGCCCAGTATATATGTGCCCAGTTTAACATGCGGAAGAAGCCGGGAGAGATTCTAATGTAATTATTACTTGCTGTGAAGGAGCAGGAGGGCGTTGGCGCTCTGCGGCGCTTCAGCTCCGCTGGCCCGGCTTGAAAGAAAGCTAAAATATGTCTCCCTTTTTGACGCCATTAGCAAGTGTTAACACGTAACCTTTGGCAGCGCCGGCCGACGGCTCCGCAGCATCGCAGGCTCCCCGGCAGCTGAGGATTTAGACGCTGGTGTAAAAGAGGGAAGGGAAAAGAGGGCGTGATGTTACGGTCGGCGAGCGGAGCGCTCACATGTCCGCCGGTGGAGGTTTTTTTTATATATATATTCTTTTTTTCCCCTGTTTGTGCACTGTGACCCTGACATGCGATGGCTCTGGGCGAGGCGGCTGTTTTTGTTTGCCGCCCTCTGATCCTCCGTGTTTCTGGCTAAAATAACAAGCGCGGTTCTATGGGGTTTTTTTTCCCACCCTGGGTTGTGTTTGGCCCTCATGGTAAAGAAAAAGCACATTTTAAATGGACGCGCACGCACTGTCTTGCACCTCCGCTACCTCAGGTTTTGTTTTTGTGTTTTTCTTCTTTATTATTGTTATTATGGTCGCTGTTTCACTTGTGCGGCAGAAGATCCAAACGATTAAGTGGAGATAACCTTGGGAGGGATGCGGTAACGGCGCTCGGGGCACCCGCCGTCGCTAACGCGATGTGACACTTTAGCTGACGCTAAACCACTTACAGCCATTTTTTTTTTTTTTTTTGTTTTGTTCCGTTTGTACTTTTTTCTCCCGCAACACTCGAGAGGGCAAAGCGAAAAGCGGCCGACCAATCGCAAAACGGACTCAGGTTTATCTCGTCGCCGAGATAAACCTGACAAACACAAAGCGAACAAATCAAGGTTATTAGCGCCGCGGAATTCGCAGTCAATAATATTTGGCTTCATTAATTCCCATGCCCCGAGATGACACCCGGCCCCTATTAGGTTTGAAATCTCATCCCCCTTCCCCTCTGCACCTCAGCTGTGGCTCAAGCGAGCAGCCAAGCAGATAATACGCTCTGAGCTCTGAAACATGTACCATTATAATTAGCTTTGTCAGGTCCTAGCCCCTACAACCCTCATGCAGATAATATGATAATATGTCTTCATAACCGGCTGACCTTACATGCTCAATATTTCTCCCCTTATGAAGATTACATGTCAATAAAGTAATTGAGTCCCCGGGTGTGTGGCAAGTGAAGATTTAGGTTATTGGACTTTTCGGGGCAGTGATGTACGAGCGTTATTATTCTACCTGTCATGAGATGTGCAGGAGAGGGAGGGGGGAGGGAGGGGATGGACTGTCCGAGAGTGTCGAATGGTTGGGGGGTTGTTGTGGGGGGAGGCAGAGGAGAGGAGAGGAGAGGAGAGGGAGATAAGGCGAAAGAGGAGGGGAGGTGGCGGAAAATAAAGGAAGTGAAGCCGAAGAGAGACGGTGGAGAAGGGGGAGTGGGCAAGACGGAAATGAAGAGAGAAGGGGGAGGAGGGGGAGGACGGGAGGAGGTGAGATCATTTCTCACAGGGTCGCTGGTGCTGCTACTGGTGGCGGTGGCGGAGCAGATCCACAGTTAATCATCCCCTCATGCCTTCATCTCCCTGCAGCCGCTGCATGCGAGCGGTGGGCGGAGCCGCGCTCGTCAGGGAGGCCACAGGGCCCTGATTGGACCTGATTGGATGCTTCGTGGCTGTAAACTCCAGCAGGAGGCGATGACAAGAGGGTTTTTTGTGCTGCACGTGACATCTATTTATTTATTTTTTTCCAATCTGATCGTCTTTACGGTCGTCATGCCAGTGTAGAACTCAAGGTGCCGGAAATAATAAACACTGTGACAGTGAAATCTGCATCTTCAAGAAAGACTGTCAAATCACACTCAAATTGACATCACAGTGATATTGATGTAGCATAGCAGATAATATCTGCAGCCGTGCACCATCTGCAAGGTATTGCGCAATTTCAAAATGATTGCAAAATGTTGCAATAAAGTTCTTCCAGCATTAATGCAGTCATGATTGATAAAACCAAGCAAATAATTAGAGTAACTTTGTTCCCCAGTCTGCGGCTGAATCTGACTTCTGATTGGCTCACAACAATGACACAGACTTTGGTTGCCGTATTGATTTTTTTTTTAGTGCCGCCCCCCACTGGATCATTCATGTATGTAACAATTTGTCAGCTATTGGGTCCCCCTTGTCCCACCCCTTCCTTTTTTTTTCTTTTTTACCCTCCTGAAAGTGACAAATTGTTCTAAATGCCATATGTCAAGGTGCTGTTTTTTACTTCCCCTCTCCCCTCTCCCCCCCCTCCCTCCCATCGTAATTTGACTGTCAGTGCTGGAGACGGAGGAAATGGGATGTGAAAATGAGCGTGGTCGATTAAGGTACAACAATGAAGGTTAGCCGCACGCGGCGACAGCGGAGAGCGGGAGGGAGCAGGAGGGAGCAGGAGGGAGCAGGCGGGAGCAGGAGGGAGCAGGCGGGAGCAGGAGGGAGCGCGGCGAGCATCGGGAAGGCTAGCTGGAGCGGCGTTGGAGGATATTTCACCGCGTCCTTTCGGATTAGGGCCCCCGAGATTGATATCTTCCAGTTAGATGAGCGGCTGATGTGAGTGATCCGGCCCCTCCATCATTGTGACACGCGGCTCTCGGCTAACACTCATCCGTGTTGATGGGCACACACCCCTGCTGCCACGAGGGCCCGGGCTAACGTACCCACCTTCCTCTCCCTCCTCTCTCTCTCTCTCTCTCTCTCTCTCTCTCTCTCTCTCTCTCTCTCTCTCTCCCTCTCTCTGCCATCCCTGTTCTTTTTATTTTCTGTTGCCCTTCTCCCCTGTTTTCTGTCACCGTGTCATGTCCAATCATTGCTTGGCTGACCAGGCACTCAGGCAGCGGAGGGGTGGTGGGGGTGGTGAGGTAGGGGGGGTGGGAGGGGCAGCCCTAGGTAGAGAACTGCCTAGCAGGCGTCGGGATGGGCACTGAAATGACTGTAATAATGGGGTCCCCGTGTGGCCCCCAGACAGGCTGGTCAGTTAGTGGGGGCCGGTAATAAGTGTTTGACGTCTGCGCGGGGGACAGGGGAGGGTGAAGGGGCACCGGCCAATCGCGGGCTCTGTGGACGGTCAGGTGCGGTCCTGGGTCTGAAAACAAGACCTGGGATCAGTATTGATATGTGTCACGCCGAGGTTCCCCGGCTGTTTGTTTAAAGTGTGTCAGAGTGCCGGTAATTGATGTCTGGCCACAAACAAGCGGAGCCCAGAGGGCGGGAGGGTGGTGGTGGGGGTGGGGTGAGGGCGGGGCGGGGAGGGGAGGGGGGGTCTCGGGTGTATTTTTGGTCAGCGCGTCGGAGAGGATTGCGCCCGCCTACATCACCTGCGCGCGTCATGGTTTTTGCCAGGCTCTGGCAGTCGTGGATTTGATGGGAATGGGCGCTGACGGGGTAGCAAGGTTCCATTTTAGCCGCTGATGCGTGCCGAGTTTAGCTAGCACGCCGCTGCGTGGCTAGCGTCGCTACAAAGCCAGCCCGTATCGTTGAGCAACTCTTTATGAGGGTTTTAAATGTCTGACCGTGAGACTATGTCAGGATGACAGGATTTCAGACTCCTGAACATGGTGGGGGGGGCAGGTGGAGGGGTCTGTTAGCCCACCGCTAACTGAGCAACTCCTGACCTTCCCGTCGCACCTATCTGGTAGCGCGCCGCTCCTCTCTGAGCAGTTTTTATGTGGTTGTAATTGACCTGACAATGGGCTTCATTACGCAGTCTCTTTCATGCTGTTTTGGCTGATAATTATTATTTAATGTCTTCGGATGGAGAGCATCATTAATTCATCCCTTCCTCCAATGTCAAAGAGATGAACAGTGAAGTTATCACTCTCTGGTGATTAATATAATGCTCTTTTGTTATTGAATCCTGTCGCAGTGATGAAACCTCCGCCAGCCGCTCCCCTTAACGGCGCCATTTACCCAACACGGCCAAAAAAAAACCTCTAATTACGATTTTCACTTTTTTTTTTTCTTTCTATTTTGGTCGGAGGTTTGAAACACTTATCTGCGCCTCTCTTTTAATTAGAAATCCCGGGTTGTAATGAAGAACGCCATCCATCAGTGTCAGGCCGCGGCGGTGCGTGCGTGCGCGGTGATTTGTGATCTGCGTGTTGACGGAACAAATGAGCGCCCGTGATTAGTGGCTTCATTAGTGGTTTCATGTGCCCTTAAGGGTAGGCGAACTCTTTCAATAACTCCAGCCGTAAATAATCTGCCTGTCATCGCCGCGCTTACGCAGGGAGGTTTTTATTTTATTTATTTTTTATTTGTTTTGTATTTAGCGTTGCGCAAGATCCGCCTTGTCGTGTTTAATAGAAAACGGCTCGTCGCAGCTCGCGGGTTTAAGACTTACCAAGAAATCCCCCTGCAACCACCCCCACTCTTATCTCTGGACTCCAGAACTACTGTAACTCGTGTCCCCCCCCCCCCAGCTCCATGTGGAATAAATGTCACTAAAATTAATTTCAACACTTTTTTTTTTTCCTTGAAACCCCCCCCACCACCACCACCACCACCATCCCCTCCAACAGTAATCTCTTTCTTCAGTCAAAATTTATGTGCCCCAGAATTCAATTTCCTTCTCATCCTCATAAGTTGGAAGTACAATGACTGATAGGCATTCATCTGGCTCTAACTGTAATTCACCCGTCAATGAATAATGCCACCCTCAATTTAAAGTGTTTGATTACAGCCATTTAGCGAAGTGACAGTGATGGAGCGCCTTTCTCCTCAGACCAGCCAATGTTGCCGATAAGCCGCCAACAGGAGCGATACCGCGTGCACTCCGTTGCACATGTAATTATTGATTTATGTTTTCTCCGATGCGCTAATTGCTGTTTTCTATTCATCATATCAGTATTGAAAAGCTTGTTCGCCGCCAGTATCTGCCCGCGGTTCTGGCTCCCAACTCCAAAACAACATCTCACTGCTTTTTACCGCCGCAGCTTTTTACGCTGATCTTTGAGGTCTAAACAAATCATCCAACATTATTAGAATACAAGTTTTTCCTCTGCAGCAGCCAAAATGCAATTCAGTGACAATTCCTCAAGACTAAGAACTTTGTTTGTGGACTTTTTGTAGGTATGAATTCACTTGTGATGGACAAACAGTCGCGACAGTGCAGCTGAGAGGAAGAGTTGAATGTGCGATATTCATCTTATCAAGAAGGACAAGACAGAATTGTGTAGAACTTTGGGTTCTTAACATTTGTAGTAGAACGCGACGTCGTCTGTGTGTGTTGTCATCCTTCTTGTTTCAGACTGACACGCATGAATGTCACTGTTAATGTATATGAACCTATCCTGCAATATTATGGGTCATTCAGTGTGACGCTGAGATCATCACCGTAGGGATGTGTTAGGCCACAATCTAATCCTTTAAGTCACAATTAAACTTTTTCCTCCAGTGGATGTTTTCCTCCAAAGGTCTAATATCTATTATTTCAGGGAATCTGCTTCTAAGGAGGCGTGTCTATAGTAGCCTGGAACATGGGTTAGGTTGGTGTTTCTAATCAAACATCACATCTTAGAAGGATTGGAGACCCAAGAGAGATTTACACCACCGACATTGTTTGCGCTGTGTTTTGTCACCGTTAGCCGCCGCTAAATGTTGCGCACTGTTCCTTTAATAGCCACAGGAAGCTTCGGTCGCCACCGCAGGCCAGTCCCTATGTCGCAGGTGACACCGCCACCTTTTCCTCCCGCCGTTCCCCTGCCTTCTCCCCCTGCCTCTGCCCGGATGAAAAATGGGGTGCATTTCCCTGATAGCCTGTGTGGATGTGGAGAGTATAAATGGCTAATGAATTACAGATGAACATTGACGCAAATTAATCTTCCTGATGTCCCGGGGTTATATGGCAGCCATTTAAAAGTTTAATCAATACGCTGAAGTTGAGAACATGCGGCGGCTGCAGTTGTTTGGGTGCAATAAACAGCCAGGATGATGAACCGGGGGAAGCCCTGAGCCCAGCGGCATGCATCACCAGGACAGTTATCCACGTCGGATGGACAGGGGTGGTTTGTTTGTTTGTTTGTTTTTATAGAGGGAGGACATATAACACTCTGGTTTAAAGGTTTAAAGCTTCATTTGAGAGAGTTAAGAGGAGAGTTGATGCCTCAGCTGATTGGACAAAGGATGGATGCAGTTCTGACCATATGGATTAAAGCTTCCCGTTGTTAAAAGGTTGCGCATCGTTAAACTGCCAAGTGGTACTAACCACTTCAAGTGACGCAAAAATACAAAGATTCTGCAGCAAATCTGCCTTTTAAAGCACAAAAAATGAATCGCAAAAAAGAATCGTTTTCACACTGCGATATTTTCAACTCACTTTATATAAATTACATTTGCATATCCTAAAAAAAAAAACTTAGATTGATATGCCTTTTATCAAGCAAACTCCATATTCAGTAACCCTTGTAGTGGAGGAAGTCAATGATTAAAGAGATAAAAGTGTGAAAACATCCTGCTCATATTTTGGAGGAAACAAGCAAAGTAGATAATGTCCAGTTGCTGTTTAGAGACCAGTTAGTTTATTACTGGACACCAATAAGATTGTGCATAGACAAACATATCTGTGGGCGTTCCTGCGCAGAGGTGCATGTGGGGACTCCGTCTCATGACGTTTGCTTGGACTGATAAAAGGACAGCAGGAGACGGATCGTGTCCACAGTAATAGCTCTGCCTCACAGCAGCCTTGCACCCTGAGCTCATAAGTCACTCTTGCTCCAACCCTTATGACACCCCTCCCCAAGTTAATTTGACCCCACCCCTCTCAGGTTCAAATGGACCCCACCCCCAAACTGCACAGCAGTGTTATTTCAGGACCTGGAAGATAATACGCGAGTTTAATTGTTAATTTGTTTTTTTTTTTTTTTTTTTTTTTTACTCGTTGCGTTTTCATCCTGATGGATGGCGGCGCTGATGGGATTGCTGATCTGCGAGGCCAAAAGGGGGGAAATGGATG
Organism: Thamnaconus septentrionalis; assembly: GCA_009823395.1. Taxonomy (NCBI): domain Eukaryota; kingdom Metazoa; phylum Chordata; class Actinopteri; order Tetraodontiformes; family Monacanthidae; genus Thamnaconus; species Thamnaconus septentrionalis. The sequence continues at coordinate 10,438,876 of CM020516.1, forward strand.
GAAAAAAAACTGTGACCGCAGGGTAGAGGGGATTCCGATAGATAGCGTAAGAATGGCGCAGATTGTGGGGGAGAAAGAGAGAAACGGCGGTCGGGACGACGAGGGGAGGATGGATGTGAAAAGGAAGGGAGGGCAGGGAAGCGGCAGTGGAGGAGTGGACTCTTGCCAGGAATAGATAACCTTGATGTTAAAAGCTACATCCGTTGTGTGTGTCTCACCGTGACATATTGATGGCCCTTGAAAAGAGTCGAGCTGATTGTATGCAGGGAACAATCATTAAAGCCACTCCATCTCCCTCTTTGCCTCCGCCGCGCTTTCTTCCTTGTTCGCCCTGCTGAGGGTCTGTGTGCGTGTGCGTGTGCGTCTGCGGCTTGGCTGATTAGATTCACCCTTTCTTTAAGGGCAGTATGCAAGTTAATATAGCAGGCTCGTATACCTTGGAACCATCTGGATGGGTCTGCTTGTAAGCCCGAACAAATCCAAACACAATGTGGTTAAGTTCACATGGAGTACACAAAACAGGTGCACTCACATCCCGTGCAAAAAAATGCACATTGCTGTTCACTCATACAAATTGGTCCGCAGAGTGAAAGTGGCATAGTAGCCTTAATCAATCACTCAATCAAATGTTAAAAAAGCATTGTAGAGAAACGAAGCAAAACCTTTGCAGGAAGAAAGCAAATCCTCTACAACTGCATACACTCGCCTCCACAACAACAACATTCATACACACTTTGCTGTGTACTAGCAGATCCTCTTGGTCGGCCGCCTGCACCTGGCTAGGGCAGCGTCTCAGCTGCGCAATAATCATTAATGTTTGTCTTTATTGTAAAATCACCATTTTAAGTAAGTGGTTTAAGAAAAGGAAGAGACCTCTTGAAAACTAGACAGAAGCTGCTCTCAATGAGAGCACAACTAGCGGCTGGGATGTGGGACAATGCTTCCATCACAAAGCAAGTGTTCTTTCACACGCTTGCTATTAGGGAAGCAACAACAGTCTCCTCCTGACTTGGCGTGTTCCAGAAATATTATTTTATTGTGAAATGATTCTGCATCTTGACTGGTAATTTGGAATATGTTGAAGATGCCCTAACTTGCTTTAGCCTAAATATAAATAAATACAATGCTGTATTCAGGGATCGCTTATTGTGCGATATTAATGATGCTTGTGAAGGTAATCAAGATCTTTAACAGTGCGGCGGTGGGCGGGCGGCTCGGAGGTGATCTTCCGCCTGTGTTGATTTCATGGTGTTTCCCCCCGTATGCAGAGTAGCGGCCTGCTCACACTGTGGCAGAGTGGCCCATCAGGCCCCCGCAGTGAGGACACATGCTCTGGGTAATCAGCTCGGAAAAGACCAGACTGTTTGGCGATTAACCTGCACTGCAGCATTTACCAAGATGGGGGTAAAACACCGGCTCGGAACGCACCGTCCCTCTAATAAAGACGAGGGAGGGGACGCAGCTCCCTCCGCTGCCGCCTCCCTCCCCCTGTTAAAACAACAAAGTGCTGCGAGAAATATGCAGTACAAAGGCCAGATTGTTCCTCCAGCAGAGCATGCTGGAAGCATTATCCCCCGCATTACTTTGTTAATCTGTCACTTTAATGGCCGCTCCCACTGTTCCTGCTGTGCGGCCGAGTCGCTCTGCCGGAGACGGGGGTGGGCGTACGGCCCCGTGCGCTCCTCCGTGCGCGGCTCCGTGCACGCCAGGCCCGAACGTGCGCGCCGTTGACTCGAGGGCGCTCGCAGGGACGCACGGATGGCAGTGGTCGGGCCGCCGGCTCCGGCACCTTGCAAGCCTTGTTATCAGCCATCAGTTCATCAGGCTGGGACCCCCGCTGCAGCCGCTGGCGTCACGTGAGGCCGCGAGCGGCTTCGTTAGTCCCGACTCCAAAGTGCAGCTACCCGCATCTCTCTCTTGCTCTGCCCGGTCTCCTAATAAGACGGCGAGCTCTCGCTGTGCGGGGAACACTGGGAATGTTGCTCCAGCACAAAACTCAGCTGCTTAATGCAGTGTTGCATCCGGAGCTCGGCCCCGGGTTGCGCTTTGGAAAATGAAGACATATCCTCGCCGCAAAGAAAACCCCCCTCACGCTCCACTCTTTGTTCTGCCTCGCATCTACTGGCCCTGCATTTCACACCTTGGCCCCCAGTGACGTGTTACCTACTGTAGTCCGACCAAAATTATTGCGCCTTGTGATACGGTCAATGGCGTCAAACTGAAAAAAATAAAGTGCGATTTTCAGACATTAGTCAACAAAGTTTTAATTAGTCCGTCGAAAGTGCGCTAAGTGAGAATAAACAAGTTTGTCGTATAAGCTGCACATTGTTGCCATTTCATATATGACACCAACGAGACAATAGCAAAGAAAAGTATTCATTGGAAACAAAAACAAACCAATTGTTTGCATTTGTTTTTGGGAATATGCAACAGCAAAGCAGTTGAACAATAACACACCGCATTATTTACATTACAAATTGTAGCTGATTTTGGCAATTTACCTTCTCCTTCCGCCATCAGATCTCTGGGATTAGTTAAGTCTGTCCGGCTCTCACCAGTGCTTATCCAATCAGAGTCTAGCGTAAGGCGTCGCAGACTCGAGATCTGATTGGCTATCGCGACTGATGGTGGTCTGTTCACTTAGAGCACACAGAGGGCTGCAATGTGATCCTTCAAGGCTTCGGGCAGATTTCATAGAACCTGACAACACAAGCTAGCTGGAATATGATTGGATAAAAACTCTACCATAGTATGCAACAGTGGAAGCAGCACAACCAAGTGGATAATATGGCCTAAAGAAAACAAGACTATGGAAAGTAACTTTATTCCCATATTTACGGGGGAAGAAAAGTTACTTTTCTGAGTATATTTTCTTGCTGGCTGCCTTTGATGGCAGGCGCGGGTGGCTGTTGTCGAAGCGCCGCTGGAGAGTTTTTGCGGGTCACGCGTCGCCAGAGCTCCTGTGATTGGCTGCCATGGAAATGCCTTCCCTCCGACCGTCCTCGGCCGCTGCCCCACAGGCGGCGGGGCGCCGAGCTCGGTGGAGTGTGAACGCTGGAGGCTCCCTTTAGCTTTAGTCCCTTCATCTGTGAAGGTTGTGGCTCTGAAAGGCTTTCGCCAGCAAAACCTCCAAACACATCCCCTCCAGGTGACGTCCTGTAGGGAGCCGCCTCAGCTCTGCTACCTCGGCGGGTAATCTCTTTAAGGGCGAGCGACTCCCCCCGTCCCCTGCCCCCGCCCCTGCCCCTGCCCCTGCCCCCACCTCCGTCCTGCTCCTGAGCGACTTTCTCGCCGGGTAAGCTGTGAATACGCGAGAGGGCCGCGGCGCCCGTGTGATCAGAGACGCCTCCCGCGAGTCCCCCCCGGTGTCTCCAGCCGCGGATACCTGTATCCCAGGGCAAATTACGGCAGCTGGAACCACCGCCGCCAACCTCCTCGCTGTCAGGGCGGAGGCGGGCGTGCGCGTGTCCCGCACACACACACACACACTCAGACACAGTCGGGGAGCGAGGGAGGGTGCAGGCGTGCAGCGGGTCTGGGGGATTTTATCGGAGGTGACAGCTCCTCACACTTCAGTGTTTGGATCACCTCAAGTAGCAGCGCTGTGAGGGGGGAAATGAGCACTGCTCCGCTACAAAGTCCAGATTTAGATTGACTGAGCTCGTCCTGGAGCCTGTGGGCTGCTGCTGCTGCCGCCGCCGCCGCCGCCGCTCCTCCGCCTGACAGAACACCCACTACCGCTGCAAGGGACTGCTGGTGCGTGCATTACTGTGTGTGTGTGTGTGTGTGTGTGTGTGTACGTGCATGTGACTTATTTGAGCCCACTTTGAAGAGTGGGAGAGTGGGGTGGTGGTGGTGGAGAGTAGGGGGGGACAGAGCGATGTGTCAGCCCTGGTTAGAATTGAGGGTGGCATCAGAATATGCTTGGCACTAATATGGCACCAGTATCTCTGTCCCCGTCTCTGCTTCCTGTCACTGGGTTGCCAGTCCCTCCTCGCCACCGCCGACGTCTCTTCGGATTATGTGATTGGACTTTGCGCTCGGAGCGCAACCTCATCATCCCCCCGTGACGACGCCCCGCCCCTCCCATGAGTCTCTCCTTCTCTGCCCTGTCTTCTAGTTTGGCCCCTCCTCTTCCTCCTCCTCCTCCTCCCCCTCCTCCTCTTCCTTCTGTAATGCACTTGATGTCTTAACAAAAAAAAAAAAACCCTCTGCGCCAGAGGAGCGTCGACGACATTAACACTTCTCGTCCACGTTGTCTGAGCTTTTAGCGAGAGGTGACACCTGGACGCACTTGTAAGGCGGTGGTGGCGAGGGCGCCGTGACATCACAGCGGCCCAGGGGGCGGGGCCTTCGGGCCGCGAATATCCCTCTTTGCGACACCTCGGATTCACCCTCCGAGGTGCCGAGACTGCAGATGGATTCTTTGGTTTAAGGTCCCGATAGCGCATTTCGTGTTTAGGGCACTTTCAGAAGGGCTTCCATAGAAAAGCAAGATGGCAGCTAACTAGGAGCAAGACTCTGTGTGGATTCTGTCCAGGTCCAGGTCAGGTCTTTCCTCCCACAGTCCCAAGATGTTCACACTGGGCTGACCAGCAGCTCTCGGTTGTCCGCAGGGTTGGATGGTTGTTTGTTCGAAGCCATTTGTACCTCTGCGCCGCCGATGTTTGTGGATTTGCCTCACCGATTCTCAGCCCGGCTCGTTGCACGATGACTCGCCTCAGTGGTTTCATCGTAACCACGCGTGTTAGCGAGGCAGCGTGCTACGTGGGCGGCTGTGCTGTAAGCTGGTCACAGTCAGGACGCGTCGCCTGGAGGCCAAATCCTTGGCCACTCATCCTCGGTAGCAGCACGTCTCAACCCCCCTACATGCATCAGGGCAGAACTACAGTCTGCTCAGTGCTGCCACATCGTCATCATCACGCACTGTATTGAACAAGCACTGTTGTTACTGCATCAGTCGGTTGCTGTTTGGACATTTAATTACTGATATACGTCGATGATCTTAGTTTCTGATTCATTTCCATATGAAACTAAACCTTTGCTTGAGTTCTTGCCGTATTGCAATACAAATAAATAAGGTATATGCCTTTTGAATTGAGTCACTTTTTATTGTTATTGTTTTAACTCAACTGGATTTTTCCTCTGTGTGTTTTTAGGGGTTTTCGCCAAGTGTCGCTACATCTACTATGGCAAACACTCCGAGGGCAACCGCTTCATCCGCAACGACCAACTCTGAAAGATGGCTGAATGGAACCTCTCCCTCATATAAAACACTGGTTTTATTGTTTTGTCATCTTCTGTCCACCTGGGGAAAGAAGACATTTGATCTTTATGGGATGTTTATAATGTTGGTGTTATGGTTATGTAAGGCTGATGTTTGCCGCACTCCTCTTTGAGCCTCTCCGGCTTCCAGCTCACAGTCTGAGATGACACTCCCACTGACATGATTGCCTGTAAGCATCAGCAACCCACACACACACACACACACATGCGCGCACACACTCACACACGCACACAAGGACAGTCTTTTCGCTCCCTTACATGCAGTCAGTGACAAACAGACCCGGCCAATTGCATCCTTTTCTCTGACAGCCATGATGGATCACCCTGCCTCTACTGGCACTAATCAAGGATGAGAGGGGTGACGGTCACACACCTGGGGCCTGACATGGACTCATCTCTCTCATCCTGGCTAGCACACACACACACACACACACACACACACACACACACACACACACACAACACAGTCCCAAGCGTCTCCTCACTGTTGTGTGGAGAGAAAAAAACGGAGGTAGTGCAAAATCTTAAAGACAGGCGACAGAATTGTTCAGGTTTAAAAAAAATATCAGTTTCTTCCAATGTTGCCGTGTACATCTCTTAATCTAGTTATTATATTTGCATTAAAGTAACTCCAGAGCCACACATATTTTTCATGTCAGCTCAATTGGAGAGCTGCAAACATTTGGGACAATCTTCAGAAAACCCTCATCCTGTAGAGTGAAATATGGACTCTGCTCAGCTTCTCTTATGTTTACATTGTATGATACTCCACCAAGCCTTTGAATGAGTGCATCTGTGATCTGCAGCAATCTGAATGAGTCTGCGTGTTTTTTAAATGACCTGTTTTTGCGGTGGGGAAAAATCATTACGAGGCCAAATCTGATGTGAAAGCTGGACGTTCCAAATGTGATTAAAAGGTTTTGACCAACGTATGTCTGGTGTCAAGTTGATGCAGACCTGAAGGTTGGCCCTCCTGCCAGCAGGGCGCTCTGCTTTCCTCATCATCACGTCTTTCCTGCATTGCTGGTTTTTCCCTCCGCTCTCGCGCCGAGCGGGATTTCAGCCGTGTGAAATATCACGTCCTGGTGCTCGATCTGTTCGTTGAAATTGCCGTCGGATTTGGAAAATACAACATTGCTTTCACTTTTACGTGCCAATCAGTGGCAGACGCACAAAGGAAAGGTCATAAACAGCCTCATGCAATGTTTGCCCACCGTGTCGGATTCTGTTTATCTCTCTGCTCCCATCAGCAAACATTTGGACCAGTTTTGCAGGATGGAGTGTGTGTGAGAGCGAAGCGTGCTTGCTCCCTTGCTTGCATGCATGCAGTCTCACACACACACACACGCGCGCTCGCACACAACCGCTTCCTACTGGACTTTCGCCGACCATATTCCAGCTGACATGCCGTTCAGGAGCCCGGTCAGTCGCGCCGCCCGCCGTTTCGAGATGACAAGGTTTATTTGTCTGGGTTTTGATGTGCTCAGAGGAAACTCGGGCTGACAGCCGGAGGAGGCAGGAAAGAGCGGAGCCACGGCGAGTTCTTCCCCCCGCCCCGCACGCACCACACAAAATGTCATCCTTCCCCCGGCTGCGGCGCGCGCCCAGCCATCCTGCTGAAAAGAGCAGACATTTAAAACTTTGTGACATGTGTCACGGGCACTGCCATTGAGCCAGTGCCACTGACGGAGCTGGAATTGACAGGCCCCGAGCCACCGGAGCTGGCTGGGGGGACACAGCGAGTTTGGTGCGTGTCACTTCCCATCCTCGTCAGGGAAGCATCCCGAGCTGCCACACAGCCCCGCAAACTGCATTATGTTGTTGGTGGGCGGAGGGATGGTGGTGGTGGTGGTGGTGGTGGTGTTCGGGGCCCGGGGTGGGGGGGGAAACGAAGAAACAACGGCGGAACGTGCGCTCGCCGAGCCGGCCGGAGATAAACGCACGCCAATGGCGGCCGGCGAAGTAATTAAAGTGCGAGGTCGCGGCGCCTCCCTGTGGGCGACGTCCTGGCTGACCCTCGGCTCCGCCGCCACCGCCGCCGCTCCTTGGGATGTGACTGGCTGAGCAAATGGCACGCCACTTCATCAGAGCGGATCAGTGACATTCTGCTACAGTAGCCCCTGCAGGCGCCACTGTACTGGCAGACTGTGTGTGTGTGTGTGTGTGCGCCGTCAAAAGAAGATGAGACAAGTGCACCAACAAATTCTCTGCATGTCCCATCCCGGTGTGTTCGTTGGCATGGAAGATTTTGCCTTTTCTTCTCATTTCACGCTGCCCCGGGCAGGAAGCTGCAGACTGCAGTCTACATGTTGAGGTTCTAACTTGAAACTCAACTCAAATCACTTTTCAATAGTCTTTGATTTTGCTGTTTGTTTGCATATCACACCTTAACACTTGTATCCCTACAGGTTTTGCTATATTTACATCTCAGCGCTTTTCACTGTAATCAACCTCAGTATTTGAACCTGTGCCCTGTACTGTGACCCTGCAGTGGTTCCGTACGGTTGCGCTTTTTTTGGGCTTTGGCTTCTTTTTTTTTTTTTTTGGCTGCTCGCGTCACTGGGGCTCCAGTCGCGCTTGACTCAGACAAGAAAACAATCATCCTGTCAGCGCGTATCAGCTCGCAGCATGACGGCTGTGAAGCAAATGCAAATACACAAGGAGGGCAGAGTCAAAAAGAAAAAAAGGAAAAAAGAAAAAAAAAAACAGACGACTTGTCACCGTGAGTGACAGCCGGCCACTGATAGCAGAGAGCAGCGGCCGGGACGGAGCTCAGATCTGTGCTCTTCACTCTTCCACAGCAGTACCATTCTTTTTTTCTCTCCCTCCATGACTCCGACAAACTCATCACCTGGCCGGCGCACCTGCAGTCACCTGGCTGCACGCCACCGTCTGGCCTGACTCCAGGAGCAGCCAGAGGGGGTGATGATGGTGCTGGGGGGGGTTAGGCAGGGCGCAGACAGTGGCCCTTATTTCCGGACCCCGGCCTCAGATGAGGTAACATTTGTCATACGGGGCTTGTGCTGTAGTAATTAGCTTGTCAGTGTGCACCGGGGCTGAGCTAGCGCTTTCTGCTAAGAAAGATCGACAGAGTGACACGGGAGCTGACAGCCAGTCGATAATGTGGCAATTAATGTCATAAATAATTCCGCTGCCAATTACATCAGAATGGACCCTGCTCCCTCGCAGGCCCCGGCTTCACCCTTATCATTTCCTGCGATAAGAGGAGCGACCGTCCTCGTCCCCTCCCCCTTATAATTAGGGGGCTTTTTATATGGAAATTCAACGAGGCCCCGTGCTCTCTTCACACGCTTATATGGCGCAGAGGTGAAAAGTAAAAAGGACACGCGCAGACAATAAGCGCGTTTTATGCTAATGTTTCCTGCGTGTTTTTTTTTTTCTCTTTCCTGCGCCTTTCCCAGAGCAAGACCGGGAACCATCGCAAATGTCAATGGCATGTACGGGGAGGTGAGTTTTTAAAAAAAAAAAAAAAAAAAAAATTCATTTGAGAACGCGGATAATTATGTGAGAGGGATCGATCACGGCCATTGCTGTAAAGGTTGCGAAAGCTTAACCAACAGTGAGAATATTGATCCCGACGCCCTCATCACTTGGTGGGAAAAATTATCTCCGTTCTCTTGTCTCGGAGACGCGGCTATGGGGTCAATCAATTCCCGCGCATGAGAACACGGCGAGATGGAATCAGCCAGCAGGGTCCGCTGAATGGCGAACGCGCTGTTTATTGGAGGGAAATAAAAATAATGAAAGCTGCTAGCAGCATTGGTTTATGGACGAGCCAAACCTCGCAACCACCCCGCCAACCGAATGCCGTACGCCGAAAATGTTTTATTTAACTCTCGCCAGAGGACGTCGCCACGAAAATCAGAGTTTTGAAGCTGGTGTTGGAGGCTCCCTATTGGCTCTTTCAAATCAAGGCTTTCTATTGGCTAGTATGAAACAGCTTGGTCACAAACTCGTAGGTTTGGTCCCATGTCTCTGCGACCTTCCTATTGGCCACAAGGTGGATTTACGTGTTTTTGTGAGTTTTTTTTTGTAGCGTTATGGTGCAGCTAGCATTTTTGGCTTGTTCAAGCCATCCTTCTGCCGGCTCAGCCCCAAATAAAGTAAACAGGGGAAGTGGGAATTCGCTTTGCAATGTTTATTACAATCCACCGCGTTCTTTTTCTTCTTCTTCTTCCCGACGCCGGCGGCGCATTTGTCTCGACAAGTGACTCAGTCACCGCGAATGGCCGCCATCAGGCTGACACTAAAACTCCTCCCGTGGAAATGTACGAGCAAATAAAGTGTGCTCGGCACATGTGAGGCCCTCCTAATGCCTTGTAAAACAGCCCTAAACATATCGGATGAATCCCCGGCGTGGGAGACGGCTGCCGCCACCGCTAATGCGGCGTCATTGTCGCCGCTCCCGAGAGTCTCAAAGTTGCGTCGGACTCGCCGCCATTTACGCGTGATTCCTCCAATTGCAGCTTGCCTTGGAGAATTTGACTAACTAAATCAGCCACCTTTGCCCGCATTTCTATCACCCCCTCCATTGCGCATTGACAGAGGAGATGAGCAACCTAAACAATAACGCGTGGGGATAAATCAGATTTAGTGCTCGCAGAGAGGAAAACTGCGGCGGACGAGGAAGGAAAAAAAGAACAGTTTTTGTTATTCTTTCATCTGCTGTGTGTGGATTTTACATCAGCAGCGTTTTGTGTGTGTGTGTGTGTGCGCGTGTGTGTGTGTGCGCTAGCGCTCTTTGTGCTTTATGGAGATGAGCGTGTCAGTCCTCCACTTGTCACTGTCATCTTGTTAGATTGTGTGCGTAATTATTGTGTCATTTATTGCACGAGAGTTGCTTGCTTTGAATAAAGCAGTTAAATGACCCTGTTAGCATAATTAATTTAACCATCCTGAGGGGCTGCAAAGTCACAGGTTCATGAATATTAATTATTGTCAGTGTCAGAGCTAAATATTGTACAACAACAATGCAACATGTTTTTGTTTGTGTGCGTGTGTGTGTGTCGTTGTTGTTGTTTTCGAGCCAAATGTCCTTTGATGCAACATTTGAGGAAAACTCGGGCCCTTTGTTTTTAAATTCACGCTCAGCCTCTGCGTTTTGAAGTATCGCGCTCAAATCGGCCAAAGCGCAACAACAAGAATTCCTGCTGAGCGTCGCGCTTGCTCAGAGAGAGCGTTTATTTCCTCAGACACACCGTTTAAACAAGGGCCCTGATTCATGCGACAGAGTACGTGTAATTATTATACGGAATGGAACGTAGTATTTGCATTTTAACGCAGAGCCCTGCAGCTAGCGCCGAAACTGACACAAATCATCAGCCAATGATTTTACACGGTAGACTTGAGCAATCAAACATTTCAAAGGAAATTCCTGGAAGATTTGGCATTTGCTTTACTCCACCAGCACCTGAGGGTGTGTGTGTGTGTGTGTGTGTGTGTGTGTGTGTGTGTGTGTGTGTGTGTGTTTGACATCTGGGCCATGAAGAAAGAACCAGAAATCGCCCTCGGGAGGGACGGATGATTGTCTCACATGGGCAACTCTGTACGACTCCACTGAGGCACAAGAAAGTACTTGTACAGGCAGTGTAGTGTACACTGAGCCAAGCGATGCGCTTGACCAATGACATCACGTCCTGGCTGCTGCCGCGCATGTAACGCGCGTTTGGGCTCCCCGGGGAAGCCAGGCGGAGGCAGAAATGAGCTTCCCTGCAGGGCCGGAGCTCATCCGAGGAGGGCATTGTTCCAAATGCAAACGATGTCCATACATTCCGTGTGAATGCACACGTCATCGGCCCCGCGGCGTGTTACCCGCGGGACGGGCGCGTGGTGTTGCGTGTCGGACTTGGTGGTATTTCCTGCGGCGGGCTGATGCTATCTCCCGGGTCCTCTGGAGGGCAGTCCCTCAAATGGCCGATGCTGGCCTTGGCCCAGCGGCGGTGACAGATGAGAGAGGAAGTCGATTTGTGACGCGCCGCTGTGACTAATTGTGAGGAAAAGGTTAGGGGGGGCGGGGTCTGTCCCGCGTCTCGTTCTTTTCCCCCAGGGACGACTTTCGCAAAAATGAAATCCTTGAATCATGAATAAAGACGGAAGTGGATTTTACTGCAGCCAATCTTGTTTTTTTATGGAACTTATATTAGTGGTCGTGCAGCTCATGTTTTAATGATGGTTTTATTCTCTCCTTGAATGGCAGCTAGCTTCTCGGCTGCCTGTTGTCGTTACTCCTCAGTAGGGAAAACGTTGTAGCTAGACCTAGCTAACAATACGTGAAATTAAGTGAAAACTTTTTCGTTACTGGAATTAATTCTTATTCAATTTCCTTAAGAATTAGTGTAACTGTCGTCCGTGAAAGGCATAGGAAGTTTAAAGGGAGGCACAACTTGGACGATAATTGGACAAATCTTCTACGCTGACCAAAATGGATGTTTTACTTCCAGTGACCACTAGATGTCATAGTTTTGCACCGCACAGACACCACAACAAACCGGCTGCCTGCATGTCTTTAGTGAGGCCTCAGCAGAATGGTTCTTAGTGCAGAAGAACATTTCCAACCTAATGGCTGTGCTGACAAATAGCCATTCATGTTCAGCCAGTTTTAAAAAAAAAAAAAAAAACTCAAAAAATAAGACATTTCCATGCTGAAAATGGTAGACGACTTGAGCAAGAAGAAAGTTTTGCTTCCAAGAAAGTAGAAGATACAGATTAGTTTCAATCTCGAATATGCGTATTGTGGTTTAAGCCGACAGTCAAAGAAAACAAAAAGAAAAACGATTGAGCTGATCTTGCTGAAATCAGTTTGAATGTCCCTGAGCTTCAGGTTTTATTGGCTGTTATGCCTCCCTGCCGCCGCGTGAGTACACTTCAGCCGTGAACCTTCGCATCCAGGTATTAGTAACCTTGTTTATCTCCCTCCAAACATATTGATTAGCCCGTGAGAAGAAAGAGGCTACAAAAACCACGAGCAGAGGCCAAACCTGAAACAAATTTGACTCCAGCAATTAGCTTCCCACCACTTCACCTGGAGAAACATGAAGCTTCGGCACCTTACGCGAAAATAAATGTTTTATTTACTACCATGTTAAATAAAAAATATATATGTGTTCTGACACTCAGTTCGAGGAGCCTTGCTGTCTTTGTGTGTCAAATAGGGAAACTCAAGCCTCAGTTCAGACTTGGGGAGGAGGAGGATTCAACAACTTTTCGCGACAATCAACACAAATTTCAAATGACAGCGGCAGTCAGACAGAAAGAGGAAAGCCAAGCCCCCCCCCCCTCCCTTCGCCTTTGTTGTTCCCCTTTAATTCTGTTAATTGCCCCCCAGGTAAAGATTTGCTGCTCCCACCAATTTGATTCAATCTCAGATGATGCCGCTACAAGGTCACTTTTCCCTCCTCCATCTCCTCCGCCCCCTGCCCCCCCCTCTCTCTCTCTTTACCTCTTCCCTCCCTCTTTTGGTGAGCAGGATTGAGTTGTCATGTAGTTCTAATAGGCAGCACAGGGAATCATTAGTCCACCTCGGCTCCCTGACTGATGGGTGTTTCACTCCAATCATCTGAGTGCCGTGCGCACGCTTGCGTAGGGTAGGTGTGCGCGCACACACACGCACACACACACACACACACACACACACTGCTGATATCATCCGCCCACCCGCCAACTGCACCGTGCGCCCGCTGCTATTGACAGAATGTCAGAGCTTGAAGGGAGACGTCTTAATCAACGCGGACACACTGGGCATTGATTTGACAAGCCGCCGTAATGACCTTCTTGTTTTCGTAAAGGATCACTGTTTATCTGGGCCAGGACGGGCGCCGCCGAGCATGCCTCATTGTCATGGAAACTATTATCACGGCTGAATTGAGGACGGAGGGGGGGCGGGGGGGGGTTAGGACGACGTATAGATATCGACGGGCCGGACTTGTCCAAACAGATGTGTGTCCGCCCGCTGCTGCTGCTGCAGCTGCCGCTGCCGCCGCTGCTGCGTGTCGCCGCTCCGACGTCGTGTCAAACGACGCCTCCGGATGAAGTCGTCAGGGGTCAAAGGGAAACGCGATAATTGGTGTCAACATCTCTCACGTCGATGCTATGGAAATCGTTGCCCGGACTGGATGAATTGAGCGAGAAAGCTCAACAATTCCTCCCAAGACGGCTATTTCATTTACCTGCCTCACAGCTCTTCGGGAAGATTATTTAATAACGTTGCAGCTCATCGATTCGCTCAATGACCCGTCGTGACACCGGGCTGCATATTTTTTCCCCCCTAAATATAGGAAAACAATTAAAATCCTCAGATCATCTAAATCAGGGGTGGGCAAACTTTTTGACTGGTGGGCCAGAATTTTGGGGAGCAAAACGTCATATCATCTGCAAAGAAGAGTACTTCTGCTGTCAGGAGGGACAGCTGCAAACCTGAGGTCTTTCTCAGGTTTGCAGCTATGAATTGTCGGCTCTTCTGGTGGAATTAGATCAGGGGTTGGCAAACGGTTTGACTGGTGGGCCACAATGGCTTCTAAAAATTTTACAAAATTAAACAGAAACACTTGATGAAATACAGCTATTTTATGACTTACCGTTAATATAATTTCTCCAAGTTAGCTTAACGGGCCACATATGGCCCCCGGGCCGTAGTTTGGCCATGCCTTGTCTTCTATAAGAAGTGAACTTTTTATCACTATTTTAAAAATCCAGTCATATTTTGTCCCCATGGTTTTGTATTTGAACCGTATCACTCTATCGCGGCCAGGGGAGACAGAGAGATCTCTGGGTTTGTTTTTGCGGTTCTAACACTCGACCTCTGTTGCTCTCCGAGTCGGCGGCCGCCAGCGCACCCTGCCGCCTTCAGAGGACGCCGCCGTGCCGAGTCGATTTGCAGGGATCTCAGGTTCTGGATGCTGTCAGCTCCTGTCAGGGCAATCACAAGCACTCTGCCTCTCCCCAATGGCCTCCGCGCAGCAGACGGTAAATATTATTGGCATCCTGACACCCCGCCATTCCCGCTTCGCCTCGGCCAAGTGTGTAAAATTGTTAATAAGAAACATGACGGTGCCGTCCCGCAGAATGGAGGGAGAGAGAAAAAAAAGCTTTGTCTTGTTGGCAATTATCTAAATAACAGGATGAGGCATGCGGGGGGCAGGTGATTTAAGTCCTGGGCCGAGCGGCAGAGGGGTTTCGCTCCGACGGGGGGGAAAGTCAAAGAGGTCACATGGTAAACACCGTCCTTGTGCGGTATCATCGATACGAGTCCTTATAAAATGTTCATGGGGACGCTCCTCGCCGCCGCCGCTGCGCCGCTCGCACTGTTTGGAAAATTGCTCCAGGCATTGTCCATAAACAAGGTGCTTTAACACTTGAGCGCTAGCCTGCATTATGTATGATAGCCATCTCCGCAATATTAAACCAGGTAAAGGTTGCGCCTGTGTCGGCTTTAAATATGACTGAGAATGAACTACTTGTTTACCCAGCGACTCCGCCGTTATTTATTTCCCCGACTCGACCCGAGAGTCTCAATGTGACACGGCGATAAGGCGAACAGCGCCGGCGCCCCCCCCCCTCCCCTCACACACACACACACACCCGTGCACAGGCCAGGCAAGTCATTATTTTCAAGAGCGTTGTATCTCCAAGTCACAGAAGGACACGTTGATAGCATAATAAAGTACACAACCGTAAACATTTATGCCAGTGTTTCTCACTGCATGATTATGTTTTTATGGTTCATATTCTGATAAGGGTTGTTTTTTTGCTGCCACCGTCAGGGCGATGAGACGGACCCAGAGGTGGCATTTTTTTTTTTTTTTTTTTTCTGGTGGCTTTATGTGCGAGGGACTGCAAGGAGGAGCAAGAGGGGGTTGGGAGGGGGAGGAAGAGGAGGAGGAGGAAGAGGAGGAGCCCTGCTTGGTTTCCTCCAGTAAACACACTGCCAGGCTAAATGGCTGATCAATCAATTTCGGGAGGATCGATCTGCATCAGTTCTGCCCGCATGCACACACCCGGAGCCACTTTATTGTAAATCAATCATTTTGAAAACAGCTCACACAGGGACCCGTCCGGACTAACAAGCCATCAATTCCAGCTGCCTGCGCGCCGCCCTTATCGCGCCACAAATCAGCGGCCACACAAACATCTGTTCTTCCTCTACCATCGCCATCGCCCCCCACCCCCTGTCCGCCGCCCCGCCGTCGTCTCCTGCCTGCCACCCCCAAGTCCCCCCACCGACCCTCCGCCTGCCATGTTTTGATGGTGCGTCTGGTGGCGAGGCGGGGGGGGAAGGGGGGGTGGGGAGAGGCTGCGAATCTGCACCGCGCCACTTTAGATAACCCGAGGGTAATAGCGTTTGCACATTTTGAGGGAGGAACGAGGACAAACGCCAGGTTGGGTCATGTATTCTCCTCCCGACCGTCTGTTTGACGTTGAAGTGTAAAATTGCACACTTCAGCTGAGGGCAGCTGAGGAGGAGGAGGAGGAGGAGGAGGAGGAGGAGGAGGAAAAGTGTTCAGAGCCCAGAGACTCACAAGATGCCCACTGATTTCGAGCCACCAGAGAGGAGTGGGCTGCTATCTGAGAAGCCGTCCTACCTCATCATAACACCTCAGAAATTGGTGCCGCTCGCGATCTTTGAAGAATTCTCGAGGGGGGATCTCTGTGCCCTTGACAAAGGCAATGCAGTGTTTTTGCGCACTGCCTCCAGAAGTGGATCGTTTCAGGTTGGAAAGCGGCGGCGTGGTTACGTATTGTGCAACGTGAAGTTTTAGACATCTTGATCAATGTCCAGGCTTTTCTCTGTAAAGCTGAAGTGTGAACATTAATCTGTTAATGTATTTTTTTTTTCTGCCTTGCAATGTTCCCGAACCCCCCAAAAAACATTATCATGGCTCTCATCCTCACGCAAGGCTTGAGAATCGCAACACTGCACTGGCTTGACGACACAGTGGGACACCTGGCGCCATGGCCTCTGCTCATGTGCCGTTACTGTGGGTGTGAATATATGAGCCAACGTGAGGACAGTGTGATCTGAATGATGGACAGTCTGACAGGTGAAAGTGATGGAGCAACTAATAGCATGTCAGTGAACATAAATAAAGACTAATGCCAGGTTGGTCAGACAAGCAGGTTGGTGGTGCGACCTGAACCTTGTGTAAGGCGGCGGATGTGAAATACACAACTGGCAGAGACCTCCGGGAGCATTGTTCGTGAAGGGGTTAGCGAACCGACACACACGTCCGAAAATCAGAAAAAAAAATTGATACACTTTAGCATGTCATTTTTTTTCAACCGATGACAGCCTGATTGCAGTATTTAAAAAAAGACTGTAATCTGTCTGAAACACACTGAAACCAAGGTGTTATTGTAGCTTAGCACAAGACCGACCTGTTCCAAGCAAAATCTCAACATGTCCGAAAATCAGAAAGATTTACATACCTGGTATGTCGTTTTTTTCCAAGTTCAAAAAAAAAAAAAAAAACCTTAATCAGTGGGAAATGCACTGACAATCCTATAAGAGTTTAGCATGAGACAGAGTGGTAGAATGCAAAATCTCAACATGTCAGAAAATTAAAAAAAAAAAGACTACATACTAGTATATCTTTTTTTTCCAAGGATAAGAAATTGTTAAAAAATAATAATAATAATAATACTTTAACGAGCCCGAAACTCACAAAATTGACCATCCGGTCAAAAAACAAGAATCCACGTAGATGACACATATTACCAAAGAAAAAGTACAGTGATAATTACTAATACCCAAAGTTAATTCTGCATTGAAAACCTGTGTTGAATCTAGAGTCAGTGTTTCCATTGTGACGCGGTCTACACCTGCGGCGGAATGTGTAAAACAACCAGGCTGTGCACATTTCGTAAGAAAGGAGGAGAAATTTCATAGTTTAGAACACAAATACATCCATTTTAATTTGAGAAAATACAAAAAGAAACCATGTACAATCTATGTACAAACTTTTTGTACAAGACAGTATATTTATCAGCAGATTATATTTGACAGAGTCAGGTAGATCAACTCAGCACCATCAAATAATCCATTTTACCCATCGTTTCTAGAACACATCCAAACTAAATAGACTGCTATGTCAAACTCCTGTTTGCTGCTATGACAACATGCTGACAAATCCTATCTGTGATACACAAGAGCAATGTCCTGAATTCTTCCTGAAATGATAGGCAGCCAAAAAATATTAACAAAATTTATTTGTTTAAAAAAACAACATAAAAATTGCTGAATGCAATTTTAATGTATTATTAAGACTTGAAACCCACCTCCCGTCCCTGTAAGTATTATAGGTTCTATCATGTCTTTTACAATTCCCAGCAAATAAGTTATTATATCCATCCTTTACAGAAAAAAAAAATAGATTAACAAAAATAATGCAATATACTGTGACAGCAACGCGCGACGCATCATAGTCTTTGATTCGTTCGGCAAAACAACAACACCTCTGATGAATTCTATGTGCATCTTTCAGTCATCCATGTCTAACTACCTGGTAAACTCCACCCAAGCACACAGTGAGGTCTCATTCCTCAGGACTCTTTCACTGAATGCCACTTTTCGCTATAGTGGGACTTGAATGGGCCCCCCCTTCTCCACCTCGGGCACCGCCTGGCACTGTACTGGCATGGAGGCATTGATGGCTTGGATGTTCTCCATGTCAGTACAAGACAAAGATTTCACAGAGGGGGGGAAAAAACGACGACAAAAGAAAAGAAATAGAAAAGAAACAACCACAAATGGACTCAACTCCCCCAAACGCGAGCTTGTGTCCCTGAATGACTGAAGGATGCTTGCTCAAAGAAACTCTGCATGGCACTTCAAAAACACTCTAAAGTCTTTTAGAGGTTTACAATTCAAAGACCGGAAAACATCAGACAGACACGTACGCAACAAGGTGGCGGAGGGAAGAGACGTCACTGTCCAGTGTTTGTGGGTAACGCAACGCCGAAGCGAGTCGCACAATGATCGCCATGTTACACAAAGCACAGAAATCGAGCGTCGTGGGAACGAATGGTGCAATTCTTTGACCGTTTGTGTTGGTTTGCAGCATGTAAGCCATTTATTATTATTCATTTATTTATTTTTATTATCATTTAGACCAAAGCTGTGGTTAAGTACCTCAAAAACACTCTGTAAACAAATAGGAAGCAGTGGTGGCAGATTGTGACGGATGACGAGTTGACAAAATGGAATGTAAACCCTGCATTAACACAAAGTTAGAAAAATAGGAATATTTAGGGTGTTAGCTCTATTTCGCTGTAGGGGTGTTACTTTGTGTTACTTTCCATCTTCGGCGACGGCCTGCAAGCGCGTGACAGCTCTGCCTGACGTGGCTCTCCACAATGCGGTCGTAGTCGACGATCTATTTAGTTTTTCAGGATCAACACGTTTGTCTTCTCAAAACACACTTTTAAAACAATCAGTTTGTCGATTTTTATGTTTTATGAGCTTTGTGGCAGTCAGCTATCAAAAGTTCCTTTTTGTTTGGGCTCGCATTAAAGCCGTCACGACCTAATCATACATACATTTTACTCACATACTTGTTATTTTTAGTTGTTTTTTTTTTAAATAAATCTATTTGCTACAGAGTGTAACATCAATGGTAATCACAGTTTCAAAGTTCACTCCAGGACAAATGTGTATGAGGCTGCAGTATAGTCGCACCACACCCAAAAGACACACATTGAAGCTCAGGTCACTTCATTTGCGAGCGAAATGTGGTCTATCATAATAATAAATGGGTTGAATTTACACAAACATATTGAGCACAATATTCTGTTCTTTTCAAAATGTTCCTATATTCTTCTATTCATTTATTTATTTTTTAGGAATATCTTTTCTTTTACGGCCCACAGAGAGGAGATTCACTGCATTAATGAACAGCGTCTACCTGCAATAATAATTATTAAATATATTATTTTTTGTCTTTTTTTTTTTTTTTTTACACTTTTGTTGAAAACACCAGCACACTGTGCTGCTGCGTACACACTTCCTCCACACGGGGACCTAATTTAGGTCAAACGCATCTGATGAAGATCTTCCTGTTCAGAGGGAGCTTCTCTTAAGATCTTCCCGTTAATATCATCACTCTGATCTCCGCCCACACGCGCACCCCTCCCCCGCCCCTAAATTTCCATTGGCAAGTTTGCTGCGAGGCATGCTTCGCAGTAGTGCGCACGTAAGCCGGCAGGAAAGAGTGGATTGCGGTGCCTGGAGGAGGCCGTAGGTGTCGTCTGATAAACAAAGCCTAAATGATGCTTTCTTTCTCGGGGAAAGAAAAGTGACAATGCCAACAGAAAAACCTCGGATATGTCGTGGTAATCATCTCCCTCTGTAGCTAGTTCCTCTCGTCTAGAAAAATAAATACAAATCGATCAATTATGGAAAAAAAAAAAATCATCCCTTCATGTATAAATCCAGTGACGTACTTGCAGTATGCGGTACCTCCTACTTTGCTCGCGGTCACACGTGGACTTGTGAAGAACACAGGTGCCTAACATCGGCGTCCTTCTTAGCAGTCCGCGGCAATGTTGCAATTTCCACCCAGCTATGTTTGAGCCGTCGCTCCCGCAGGAGGACCGAGACACAGCAGCTTCGCTCCGGAGGGGTTTTTTTGTTTGTTTTGTTTTGGGGTTTTTTTTTTATTCTAAGACGCGCGATATCTGGATCGGCAACAGAGAACATCCAAGCACTTTTCTGCCTCTGTGCCAACCCTGTGCCAGGCAGGTGCCCTGGTGGCAGGGGGGCCCATTTACGCCCACTTTCATTCGATATGTGGCATTTCATCAACTCAGACAATTTTTATTGGATTTTTTTTTTTTTCAAACGTACGAAACATTCCGAAAAAAAAAAGACGTACAACTTGTGATCCCAATTTGGCCGAAGGTCTCACGGCAAAGGGTCAACGGGGTTGAGCGCGTAGCTGCTGTTCCTCTCAGCTCAATCATAGTTGGGGGCTTTCGTTTTTTTTTGATGCAACATTGTCCGACCTTGAGCACGACCTTGACTTTCATTGGTCGGAAGCCGAGATCACGCATGCTTGTCCCTTCGGAGGTGCACCATCGAACACGGACCAACGTAGGACGTGATGTAGCACTGATATGCAAAAAAACACACCTGAAGGACATGTACAGTAGCTGTGATGGGGCCGTGCACTCACGCACGCACACACACACACACACACGCTCTTGTAACGTAATTTTGCAAACAATGTTACAGCATGACGGGCGGGAGCAGATTGGGTTTTTTTTTCTCCATCGTCGTGTCCGTGCGTCCGGCTCCTTCAGCCCCTCCCCCGCCCCCAAAACTGCGTCTGTTACCGAAAGGAGTTCAGGCACGTGAATCCTGTGACGCGTTAGAAGACTTGACATGAGGGTACAGGGTTCTCTCCCTCTCTCTCTGGACGCGGCGGCGGCGTCGGACTGTTTTGGTTCCACGGTACTGGAATGCTCTCACCAAGCACGACGAGCCTGAAGCGGTGGGCGCGATCTTAAAAAAACAAAACAACAACAGCCGAGCGAGGACTGGTTGAGCTCTGACCACCGTTCTGGTCTCTCTCTCTCTCTCTCTCTCTCTCTCCATAATCCTCGAGCTTGTCGCTCAGAAAGAGGGGTGGAGGGGGGGGGGGGTCGGAGGGGTCTGATGGTTCCAGTTTTGTTCCGTCACAAAAAGGAAACCGAGTTCAGTTTTAGTGCAAATAGAACAGAAGCAGACAGGAGATGTGAAGCTCGACGAAAAAAAAAAAAAAAAGAAAAAAAAACCCAGGTGCTTTTTTTTTTTTTTTTTTTTTTTTGCCGCGCGTCTGGTCTGGGCGGATCTTTGGGTGATGATGTGGTCAGTTTGTCGCTGCGACGCCTCGTCGTCCTCCGGAGGTGAACTATTGCAAAGAAATACAGGAAGTACTCTTTTATCCCCCCCCACCTTCTTTGTTTTTGTTTTTTGTTTTTTTTCTGTTTAACGTCAACTCCTAAAATAATAATTCCAAAAAGTGCTAAGGGGGAAAGGGGGGCTGTACAATCCTTATTTGATTGTCATTATGTACATCACTATGGATACATGAATAAATTAAAACGAGAGTCCGAGAGCGTGGAAGTAACGTTTAAAGGTATACACATAGGAGTCCCTTCCAGTTCCTGGGTCCTGCTCCGCTTCTCAGAGGGAAGGGAGTGAAGGGAGTCGCCACTCTTTCACAGGCCACCCCTCCCATCCCTCCATCCCCCCACTCCTCCTCCCTCTTCCATGCGTTTCCTTTGGAAAGAGCCTATGGGTGTCTGGTGAGTCTGCGAGGAAACACCCCCCCCCCAGAGTTCAGCATTCGTCCTCGACTTCTCTGATGGGTGGAATCAGACTACTGGTGGATTTGTACTGGTTGACTTGGTTGGCCATGTGAGTGCTCATGGGCTTGATCTGAATGTTCCGGGGGTAGGCATTTTCTGGTTCATCTGTAAACCATTTCTTTTCTGCGGAGGACAGAACAAGAAAGAAAAAAGAAAAAGGTTGGCCGGTTAAATTTGACACGTTAGACAACATTGAAACACACACACACACACACACACACACACACACACACACATGTACATACAGAGAACCACAATGCCTCAGTTTAAGTCCAGTGTTTCACCAGTTCCACAGCGATGCCGACAGCGACCGGTCGTCACCGAGCGTCCGTGTCGGAATTCGCTTTTCGGAATGATCAAGGACGACTGCGCTGACTTTTTTTTTTTGTGTTTGAAGGGTCAACTCAGGCCACCCTGCTGTCATTCACTCAATTATACATTAGTGTCTTTCCAATGAGTGTCTCATACCATCCAAGGATCAAAGGGGGAATGGAATTCAGATCAAGGATTTCACAGCAAAAATGTCGTCTTTTAAAAAGGAACATTTCTGAAGTGACCAAAGAAGGTTCAGGTAGATTTTTTTTTTTTTAAATTGTAGCAATAAAATCTGGCTAAAATGAAAAAAACCCAAAATATATTAGGTTTTGCCAAAACCAATGGTTGCCTATTATTTACGACAGCATTTCAACAAAATGCTGTGAATACTGTAAATTCCATTCACTCCCATTGTGTGTGTTAGGGCAGAGGAAGATCGAAATTAGTACTTTTTTTCCTTAGATCATGTTTGTTTTTTTAAGTATATGAATGTAACCATGCAGCAATTTCAGGGATGCGACAGTTTAGTTTTTGTTTGGGCGTGGATGAGTTAACCCCCTTTGACCCTTTGACGAGAAAAAGAAATCCAGCCAGACTAAACTTTGGGCACTTGGAAGGTTCAAATGCGACGAGTGCGAGAGGAGATTTGCAAGATTTCACGTCGTGGGGGAGAAACTTTGAAAGTCACCTGAGAGAGCAATGATCCAGAGCTCGGTGTGAGGAGGTGTGTGTGCGTGTGTGTGTGTGTGAGAGTGTGTGTGTGTGTGTGTGCGTGCGCGCCGGCAGCTGTCTGAAGTTTGTAAACTCTCTCCCGGAACTTCAGAAGCATCTGCAATGCCATTCAGGTTGTCGCCGCCTTTTGGTGGGAGGAGGAGGGGGAGGGGGAGGGGGGGGGAAGCTTTAATATCAAAATTTTCACCTCCACGTACGTGGACGACGCGTG
This sequence comes from Thamnaconus septentrionalis, assembly GCA_009823395.1. NCBI lineage: Eukaryota > Metazoa > Chordata > Actinopteri > Tetraodontiformes > Monacanthidae > Thamnaconus > Thamnaconus septentrionalis. Next base: position 10,461,782 of record CM020516.1, read on the forward strand.
CGTGAGACCTGGCGCCTGGTGCGCGTGTGCGTGTGGAGATTAATTTGTGTTGGCTTGCAGGTGCGTGCATGCGGGAAGCTTAAGTCTGCACGTTTAGGGTGCAGGTATTTGATGTGCGAATTGCGCCCGAGGTGGAGCGAGATGTGCGCCATCTCTCTCTCTCTCTCTCTCTCTCTCTCCCTCCAGAGTCTGATACGGTGAACTCAGCAGTGTCGCCTCAAACCACCATATCAGGTGGAAAAGGTAACAGGGAGGGAACTTACAGACTTATAACATCCTTCAATTTGCGCTCCCGATCGGTCGCGCTCGCCACCGGTGTGACCGGTGGGCGCGAGGAGGGGAAGAGGAGGACCGGACGTACTTTTCTCAAAAAGTTCTGCCACAAAAGTGAGCAACTGGCTGCGTCAGGAGGTTTCGGGGCGGCCTGACCTACATGTAAGCTTCTAATTTTGAGGAGTCTGGTGAGGCAAAAGTCACCGGTGGTGGCTTCGCCGCGCCAAAGGGAAAAAAAGAAAAAAGTCTGCTACAGACATCCGATAGCATTCCACAGGAGGAAGGATGCACAAACAACGCACACACACCTCTCACTCGAAGCAAACCAGCTCAGTCTGAGAGGAATCATGTCGGGGGGGGGAGGCGTGATCGATGGTAGATATGAGTGAGGGGGATAAATCTGATCGAGGGAGAAAGAAAAGCCATATCAACCGGGCAAAAGAACCAAAAGAGGAGGAGGAGGAGGAGGAGGAGGAGGTTCATCTTGACCACATGCAGTAGAGGAGATGGTCCTGGCCATGTGGGCAGGTGGTGGAGGTAGTGGAGGAGGAGGGGGGAGCAGCGATGGCGGCAGCAGCAGCAGCAGACAATTTGCTTTCCGGACGAAAGCAAAACTTAAAGTGAGGCATCGTGGCAGGAGGAGGAGGCTCCACCAGGTTGGGAGCGACATGAGGGGGGGGAGATCGGAGTGGAGCGGAGCGGAGCCCCCCCTCCTCGTCATAACCACATCCAGAAGGACGCGGTTATGATCAGAACCCCCCACCCCCACGGTAACAAGCTGCTGAGTCATGCAGAATCTGAGTTAACTTGCATACCTTGGCCCATTCTATTCATCCTTGTGGCACTTCAGAAAGAGAGGTGAGTAGTCTAGTGTGAGTGAGTGAGTCCACACTTTGTTTGTTTTTTTGTTTTGTTTTTTTACAGTCAATACACAGCTGACAAATGACCGCTAATCCACTCAGGGTTCTGCAATACAGCAAAATAGTCTGGATGGTGTCTACACGTCTGACTCTGGATGCACTGAGGGCTTAGCTGCATCGTCTAGCAAAGGTTAATGCTTCACGCTAACACAGCAACAACCAAAAATAAAACATAGCAAATCTGCATGCTTTTAAAATACTGCTGCTTTACGTCGTAGTACGAAGGTTACGCTGCATTTGTTAAAATAACAAGGAGTTTTTAAAACACTCAAACCACCAGATTTGGAATGTTCTTAACTGCTAGCAGAGGCTACCGACATGGACATGCAAAGAAAGCCGGAACAGATGCACAGCGAGCAACGGAATATTGACACCGCTCATGAGAGATGACTACAGCCAAAATAACTTGCAGTTAAATAGCTGAATAGCTAAACAACAACAACAACAACAACAAACACAGCCATGATCGAGGCGTTTTGATCATGACATCACAAATATCCAACGGACGACATCAATAACAACAACAGCAACAATCAGTGTTTATTATAAATTCAACCAGACACGACGACGGCTAAATATCAGGACAGATACAACAGGGAGACCAAACAACAACAACAGCAACAACAACAACAAACTGCATGTGTGTTTTGCTGACATGTGTCGATGAATGTGAGGCCTTCACTCTGCCCAGAGGCTCCTCACTCAGTACGTTTACATCGCACTCGAGAAAACCGAATTATTGCCTCAGTCCGACTGAGGTCGGAGTTTGAGAACTCTGGTCGGAATGGGAGAACTCCGACTGAGACTCCCAGACGATGGAGTGTAATTCCTCCGCCATGTATACGCCTTAGTCGGAGTTTAACTGGACAATGCGCGTGCACCACACCCTAGCTAGCGTCTGCCCCCCAGGAACAAAACATTGAAGACAGGAGCGCCTTCAACGTGTGGCGCTACTACAAGTTTGTGTATAACTGAGGACACAACCGAGAACCTTTTTAGTTAGTTGAAAAAAAAAGTTTTCAACGACGTGGCGCAGCGCTTACACTGCACACACACTCAGCTGCTAGGATAAACCAGCTCGGCTCTCCGTTCCAGGGGAGTTTTCCCCAAATCAGAAGGCCTGGTGTGGTGATTGCGGTGGCGATGCGGACACAGAGAGTGACGGCCACATGCGGATTCATCATGAGCGGGGATGTGACAAACAATGGGGCCACAAACTGCACAGACAGACCGCACACGAGGTCAGGAGCGGCACGGAGCGGCGGCGGCGGCAGGCGGCAGGTGGCAGGCGGACGGAGGGAACGGGGGGACGGTGGAGACACGTACTTCTGCTTGTCGCGGGCCTCCCGGCTCTTGCTGCTGCGGTTCTGCCGGTTGGACGGCGGGATGGAGTGAACGGAGGAGCTCTTTTTGCTGGAGGAATGGGAGGAGTGGGAAGAGTGGGACAAGCTCGTCCGCGACTGTCCCGCGTTGTGGTCGAACTGCATCAGGCAGAAGATCAGGTCTGTGGGCACGAGCTCAAACTCATAGGGAGGGTTCGTGATCACATACCTGCGGCGAGAGAGAGAGAGAGAGAGAGAGAGAGAGAGAGAGAGAGAGAGAGAGAGAGAGAGAGAGAGAGAGAGAGAGAGAGAGAGAGAGAGAGAGAGAGAGAGGAGAGAGAGAGAGAGAGAGAGAGAGAGAGAGAGAGAGAGAGAGAGAGAGAGAGAGAGAGAGAGAGAGAGAGAGAGAGAGAGAGAGAGAGAGAGAGAGAGAGAGAGAGAGAGAGAGAGAGAGAGAGAGAGAGAGAGAGAGAGAGAGAGAGAGAGAGAGAGAGAGAGAGAGAGAGAGAGAGAGAGAGAGAGAGAGAGAGAGAGAGAGAGAGAGAGAGAGAGAGAGAGAGAGAGAGGGAGAGAGAGAGAAGAAAAAAAAAAGGCCCCGAGATGGAGGAGGATTAAAGTTTGATGAAGCCGTGAGGGGGCAGAGCGTCAAAAAGAAGGGAAAACAGGCAAATATTGATCACAATTCACCTCCAGCTGATTTGAACAGAATAAATTATAAAAAAAAATAAAGACAATTTTGGCTAAGGTGACACACAGTTCTTCTTTCTGCATGAAATGTCCCAAAATTATTGTAAATTATGACTAAAATCATTCATGAATGTGTTTCTTCCCAGTCAACCCCATTGTCAATCAAGGTTGAAATAAAGGTTAATCAAGGTCATTGATTACATAGAAAATATAAAGTGTTTTATTGTGTATTTTGTCTTTTCCTACTTTCAGGTAGAGACTTGTTTTTATAAGAAAAATTAATTATTATTTAACACACCATATAATATATATGTATATTACAGTATGAATCTGATAAGGTAGATTTCATATGTAATAAATAAAGAATGTTTTTCTCTAACAGTTACAATTAATGAAAAAAGAAACTACAATCAGCTATTGAAAGATTAAAAAACAAAACATTTTCCCTTTGGAAGCATCTTCGCTTTGTTCCCTATGTGACTGAACAGTGCAGAAGAAGAGAGGGGCCTTGCAGCCGTACCGTTTCGTACACTGACTGGGTACACTGAGATGAGCGTCTCTTAATCTGTAGATTCCGAAACACAGCATGTTGTACGTCTTCAGCGCCTTGCAAAATAAATCCCCATAGCAGCCGCCGTCCTGAGGAGGAAGCAAGCAGCAGCAGCAGCGTCAGTAACACAGTCACAGGCGGGTCAGAGTGTAATTCTGTAAAGCCTGATCTGCAGTGTGGAGGGTGCTGATTTAAATGAACAAAACAACAACAACAACAACAACAACAACAAAATGCAGTAATTCAAGGGAGGAAAAAGCTAAATCGCTTTGAGAATTGCAAGTTCTGTCCAAGAAAAACAAAAAAAACAAAGATGGAACAAATTCCTTTTGGAATTCCGCTCGCTCGCCGTTCATTGTTCCGAGTGCAGCTCCTCCTCCACCCTCCCTCCACCCACCGAGCCCTGCTTTGCGTGATCACTGTTCTTCACATCGCGTTAGGGGCGGCGAGGAGCGGAGGCGGCCAGATGTGCGCTGCCGGCTGGTGCCAAAACGTGTCGCCTCGGCTTAAACATCCACTTACCCCCAAGTCGGCGAAAGGCCCGTCATAGAGGGCTAGCTGGGCCACGCGACACCTGTCTCTGTTGGCCAGCGTCTGCGGGGTGCTGTAGCCTCCTCGCAGAGCGTTCTCCTCGGCCAGCAGGGCCTCCAGCTCCGGGGTGGCGCCGCCCGTCACCAGCGTCCGGATCAGCGTCAGGATGTTGTCGTTGAAGTACGTCTGCGGGAGGAGGAGGACAGAGAGGGCGGGGCAGGCCGAGGAGTCAGAAAACAGGGACGACGACTCATGATGTGGAAAACATTTTCCATCCTTTACAGGACTGGAGTGATGATTGATTTAGTTTAAATTAATGTTCAAATGTTTCTTCTTTTTTAACATGTTTTTGTCCCCACACTGAGAGAAAAACTGGATGAATGAATGAATGAATGAATGCCACAATTCACCCTAGGTTAACTCATCAATAAAGGAGTCAATAAAATAAAAGAACAACAGACTTAGTGTCTCACCGAAATGTACTTTTTGTTCTCTTAGCCCTGCCTTTCTCTAAATATTCGGCAACTGCCAAATATTTTCTCAAAAAACCATTTTCGGCTGTCTGCATCATTCAGCCACCTCAAATCAACAGTTTTACACCTTTCAAACAACTTCTGGCGCAACTTGTGGTACAAAGTGGAAAACACAAAGTGGAACTCATTCTCAGCGTCGATGTTACTGCTAATCCAGACACAATGGCGGTGTGTTGACCTGTCGTGATTGTGGGTGAAGCCAGTCAGGACCAGTTGGAAACAAAGGGACTCATAATGACATGGACCAACATTTAATTAGGGGATTTTGTTTTTTGTGTTTTAAATCAAAATGTTTAAGCAAAGTTTAACAAGATTTTCTATTATACATATATATGAGGTCATTTAGTTTTTTATTATTTTATTTAAGCTATTTTATCCACATGGACAGTGTATAATCCCTGTTTTAAAGACCCTCACAGACAATACATGATGTCTAAATTCATTTTTACCACAAATAAAATTGTTGCTAGGATTTTATTTGAGTTTTTTTTGCCATAAAGCCCTAATACAATAAATACAGTCTGTCAATTTTAGTACCATAAACACACAATAGCAACGCATACAAACACCGCTGTTGTTATGCCGGCACTGTACGAGCGGCATCATCATGTCAAAGCAAACAGCTGCTCCTCCAGAGCCTTTTTCCCCTCTGGCGGCAGCGAGGAGGGAAGCAGTGATCTGCTCGCTGCCTGACGTGCGTTTCCCTCCTGAAACAGCGACTTGACTGCGCCCCGTCGGTGTCAGACTCTCTCGTCCTTCAAGCGGATCAGGACTGTTTTTTTTTTTTTCTCTCTCTCTCCGCTGAGCGCCGGGACAGCCGATGTCACTCGGCAGCCGGGGCCGGAGTGGCAGCTCTCCTCCCCGGGCCCCTGACAGGGGCCTGCGGAGCCTCATGATGGATGAGCACTGTCCATTAGCCGACTTCACCTCTGACCAGTGCCAGACTCCAGCTGACGCCTGCTGCACCACCTCCCCACCACTCGCCTCCCTCCACCCAGCTCCATCAGCCCCGCTCAGCCCGGCTCCTCCGACCCTTCACTGGGAGACGGCTGCTGGAATGAAGCCATCACGCCGCCGATGGGAGAACCCCGCTTGGTCGTTGAGGAGTGAGAGAAAGATGAGGTGCGGAGAGAGGGATTTGTTTTGGGTTTTTTTCCTCCCCCTCTTCTCTTCCCAGCCAACCTCTCCTTTATCTCCAGCGCCAGAACGTGGCACCGTTAAAAGATGTCGTGTGTCTCTTAGTGTTTCTGACCCGCTACGGCCAAGCAGCGCCGCAACTGCACTAACGCTCAGCTCCTCCTCTCCCTCGGGACATCTGAAGCAGCGTTTCTCAACTGGTGGGCCGCGACCCGAAACTGGGTAGCGGAGCTCTTTTGATTGGGTCCCAAAGAATTTGACGTCATGTCGCAGGCCGATCATTTTGGCAATTCTTGTTGAAATAACCTCAAATTTTCACAGAATGACTTTCTCCCAAAGAGAAGTCATTTTACATCTTAAGCTCGCCCAGTTGTAACACGGCACACCCAGTTGACCCAGTGTGCTGTGTCACAGGCGGTGCACATATTGAACACTTGTGAAACCAGTCCCATAATAAACTTATGATGTTCAACGCCTAAACTGTTCAATTTCATTGTGCTACACTTAGCAGTTTTCAAGATAATTGCTTGTAAAAGGATGTCAAATTTTTTGGGACACCCTGTATATATATTTATAGAGAAAATGTTGGCCATTTATTTTGCAGGACGCACAATTCAATTCAGTCATTTCAATTATTTACTTACTAGACGTGATAGAAAGTGGGCTAGCTTTTTTATTTTGTCAAAAAAAAATTGGGTCGTGGCTTCATTATTAGCATTATTGGTATTATTAGTATTATTATTGTTATCATTATTCATCAAGGAAAGAAGTGTGGGTCCTGAGACTCCACCAGGTGAGCGCCACTGATCTAATGGGGCCTCCTCAGGGTGGAATTCTGCACACTTAGGATGAGAAACGATGCCGATGATCCCCCCCTTCAGGACCTCGCTGAGCTGACGTGCGATGCACAAAACACACTTTAATATTTTATTCCCAAAAACCCGACGTTTAGGTCAAACATCAGAATGCGATGCTGCAAGTTTTTTTTTTAAAAAGCGAAGCCGTGACCGAAACTGGTGGACTTTCTCTCTTAACTTCATACCGCGTTTCTCTGAGCCAGTGCAAGACCGTGCAACTGTTACCAAGTCGGCGCCACGAGGGCAAAACGGGCTTTCTTCTCCCGCTCTTTTTTTTTTTTTTCATCCCGCGGTTTTGTGCGTCATTGTCACACGGCAGACGATTTGTTTTGTCGCGCGAGCGGCGCTCCTCTGCGGGGAAACTCACCGCGCTCATCAGGGAGTCGAGCACGCTGACAGCGAAGGCGGTGCCGCAGGCGAAGGGCTGGGTGAGGTACAGCTCCGTGTCCGGGTCGTCGTCGTCGTCTTGGTCCAGGAACTGAACGTTGGAGTCGTTGACTGGCAGAGGAGAGGGAGAAGTTAGGGGCCGACTCGAAAGAGCAAAAGAGGCCCGATTTTCCTCTTGAAATGGCAAAAAAACTGAAAGTACGAGGGGGAAAAGCCAATACAGATATAACGTGATCCAGGTTTTAAACTCACAATATAATGCAACACTTTGTGTACATTATATTTTCTTGCCTTAACCTAAAATATCGGCGGATAAATTGTTTTTCAAAAACGTTATTTGGTTACCTGTGAGTTCATTTTTAGACAAAAGCACAGTTTTTTTTTTCACCTTTGGTGCTGTAGATACTAAATACATTGTATCACATGCAAAGGAGGGCATCCCATACATTGAAACCGACCACAAGTTCATGACAAAATATTTGAATATATTGAGCATACAGGGTGATAACCATTGTAGAAGTCCAAAAAATGTGCCTCAGTCAAACACCTGTTTTGATTTAATATCAAAGCAGCCACTGTGCTCTTGAACTTTTTAACACGCATTCGCTAAAATACGCAACTCAATATATTACCTGAGTATTAAAATACAAATAACAGCAGCTCAGTCAAAGACACAGTGGATGTTTGAAAGGTTGAACTAATATTTTTACCTTACGCCTCAGATAGGTGAGACTTCAACAATGGCTACTGTGCCACAGTAAATCAAGAACCATCATGCACTTGCTCATGCTATGTGTTCCAGAGAGTGTTCCTCGATGAGTGCGTTTGTGACATCATCACCTTTGAGAATCATCTTGGAAAAAAAAAACAACATTTACCTGAGTCCTGAAAGTCAAATCAAACAACACACTGACATCTCAGGGTTAACAGTTGCAGCCCTGAATGAACTCAATCAGACGGTGGGAATGGAAATAGCCTGATTTTTCTTTCCCAGTGCTGTGAACTTAGATGGCTACAAAACAACAGATGCTGCATCTCTCTTTCCCCCCAGACTGCCTCTGTAGCTGCGGTGGGCAGACGACCAGCGTTACTTGGGTGGGGAGAAAAAGACTTCTGCGTTTGACTTCTCTGATAACTGAGCTTCAAAGATATGGTCTGGAGAAGGAAAAAAACTGGAAACTGGAAAACAAATTTCAAAAATAAACAACCAGCTTAAAAGCTAGTTTGATCTTGAGGGTTTTTTATATATATATTTATATATGAGTGTGTGTGTGTTTTGGTTTTTTGATATCTGATTTCTTCCCAGGCTTCCTGCACTCTGCGGAAAAGAAATGTCAGTCAGAGAGACAAGGGGCTGATGCAAACAGGCCAGGGCCAAAAGACTGTACTGGGATAGGGGCCGTGTGTGTGTGTGTGTGTGTGTGTGTGTGTGTGTGTGTGTGTGTGTGTGTGTGTGTGTGTGTGTGTGTGTGGTGGGGCAGGGGGTGGTGCTATGAAAAAACAGCCACAAGGACAGACTGAGGATGATCAAAAGCCTGCTGATGCTCGGCAAACGCAATCGGAGGAAGGAGGAGGGGGGAGGGGGGAAGGGGACACCCCCCCGACCTCACCCCTCCCCAAAAGAAAGAAAGAAAGAAAGAAAGAAAAAAAGAAAGAAAGAAACCATTGAAAAAAGGGGGCCAGAAACAAGACAGTCGATTTCAACCAGAGCAGGGCATAAAAAAAAAAAAAATTGTGTTCAAAGTGAAGCCATGGGAGCGGCGGGGGCCTTGACTGCAGCCAGACAAATCAAGACAAGCTGATGAGGAGCAGAGCGACGGAGCGAGGGAGCGAACGGCAGCGGAGGACAAAGGCTCGGCTTACCCAGCTCCGTTATCATTTGTATGCTGGTTCCACTCTTTTTTTCCTGACTGAGTGAAACCAGTGGCAGCAGTTTGCCAGGTTTAGCTAATGGACGATGGGGGCAGCGCGAGGGAGGGGGAGGGGTGGGGGGAGGAGGAGGAGGAGGAGGGAGAGACGGTGCGGTTATTCCAACAGTTTGAGAGGCGGAGGCCAGGCCCTGTTGTGTTGTGCGTCTTGGAAAAGTCTGTTCCTGGAATTTGGAACGGGTCCGAGGTGTTGGTGGTCCAGTGGAGTCTGTGCTCGGGGTGGGCAGAGCTGTCAATGCTGCACTGCCACAACCCCCACTAAAGTTAGCCAGCACGAGAGAAACACTGCAGTATCTTTGGTCTAGGAAGTGCACATATACATATGTGCATATACTTTTAAGAGTACTTTTTAAAATCAAGTTTTTATTATGTTTAGATAGATTCGTTAGATTGGTTACTGTATGTTCATGCTGCTGCTACACTGCAATTTCCCCAGCTAGCTATCTATCAATCAATCTATCAGTCTATCTATCGATCTATCTACATGTTTATGAGTTGCCTGCAATGAAAATTCCGACCGTGGCAAAAACTTGGGCTGACCATGAGCTAGTTAGCCCGCTGCTGCTAAACTACATCAACCAAATGGTCGAAATGTGACTAAATTACAATTTAGGCTTCCGTTTTATGTCACGCTAGGTGATGCTACATTATCATTAAATGAGCAACAGCGGGAAAGCCGGTGATAAAGAGGAGAAGGAAACAACATAGCCAGTGCTAAGAAGATTAGCCACTCACTTCAGGGCCAGTTTGCCGGAAGCTAGCTATTTTTGTAAATTGTTGTAATGTGACGTCGCAGGTCAACTCATAAAATAGGAGTGCATATTGCCACCTATTACAACAACTCTATCTAGCTAGTTGAAGCTAGCTAGCGACACTGTGACTTTAGTGCATATAAACGATCATGCCGAGCTCTGACACCTGAACCATGTTAGCTAAGAGCTAACCGAGGCTCGGCGCACAACAAATATTTGACTCCTGCAGGGCAGCCAATGAGCGGAAAGGCTGAACAGCAGTGTGTGGTTGTGGTGACTGTCAACAGTCTGACGGAGGAGTGGCTGTGCAGGTAATGGCCGGCCGGCCGGCTCACAAGCAGCATTAGGTGGCTCCTTTCTCTTTCTGGCCTTTTCTTAGCCGGCCTCATGCTCCATTGCACCCTAATTGGGTCATGGGAGACAGAGTGGCCAGTCTCTGAAGCTTTAGAAGCCCCCTCGGAGATCTAAAACTTTCATGAGTCCCCACCACCAGTGGGAATACAGCCACCGCCATTGTTATTAATAAATGGACCCATTTTGCAACCAAGGCAGTTTTTTTTTCCTTCCACCTTTTCATTCCCTTCCCTCTCCCACCGTCTCCATCAGGCCGAGTTTCTCTTGTGCATTAGGGGGACAAATTGCAGGAGATGCAGCCGCACAGTTCTTAACATGCCCATCTGACATCCTCCCGTTACAGCAGAAACAACAGTATGGCGGCGCTGTGTTGTCCGCAAACTACCAGGCCACCACAGGATTTGTGTGAGCCAGGTGTAATAAATGGCATTCAAATAATTATTATCAAAGCATGAAAATTAAAAATATATATATATATTAGTTATGTTTGTTAATTTAACTTAAGAGGGTTAGACCATGATGTGTAAACAAGATGATCCTATATATTATTATTACTACCACTAATACCACTACTATTACTACAACTACTAAAACTATTATTATTATTATTATAATTATTATTATTATTATTATTATGTCAAGAGGCACGTAATGTGAAGAGGCTGAATGACAGGCTTACCTAGCTCTGTGATGATGGGGATGTTGGCGCCGGTGGTGACGGAAGCCTGACGCACGAAGCCATGTACTGGACTGCTGTCTGGAGATGACCTGTCCATTCCAGGAGGCGTGAAACCTGCACAGGACAAAGAGGTTTGCAGAGGTCACGGTACAAATACAGCTGATGAAGGTAACAGCTGTGGAGATGATGAACAGTGGCAGCGGGGACAACAGATGGTTTGTTATTCATCTCCTTGTTATATTTATTTTGTTTATTTTAATATAGAAAAATTGTTTGTTTAATTTAATAGTGTTTGTATCTTTTTTTAAGTCAATGTAAAAAAAAACCATCTCATGTCTGCAAACATTGAGCTGCGGCTGTTTCTTTTCTCCCGTCCTCTTTAATATACTCTTTGTCTTATCGAACTTTCACCCTCACACAACACTCTCTGTCCCACTCTTTGAGAGTGCACGCCATTACAACCACGATGCACGGTTCGTAAAATTCCCAGCCGTCTGCAAACACAACATTACCAGAAAACTGAACTGTGAACGATCAGCAAAACAGACAAAAAGTGGTCAGAATCTACTGAAGAGAATTGATGGCTTTCAGATTTTTACTGAGCTCATTAAACTTTAACTTTGACACAAAAAGCAGGACCTTTTTATAAGCATGTTTTATTTCAGTGGTATTATGACCGCCAGGCTGTGATCTGGACCTGTACCAGTGCCATTATACATAGTGGAAGGTCAGCACACTCAGCACAAATCCACTCAAGTGTGTTTTCTGTGCCACGGCATACACGCAGTGTTTGGATTGACAAGGAGAAAAAAAAAAAAAACCAGGGATGAGGAGACGGCTAAGTGAAGGAGGCACCTGCCTAAAAACTGCAATACAGATACTTTGCTTTTAGAGGTCAGCAAAGACATATTTAGTATTCACGTCCCTCCATCAACCGGCAGACATGAATTTTACATGCCGTTCGTTTTGTTACAATAAAATTGGTGAAGTGGATCCTGAAAAAAAAAAAAAAACCTTTTATGGGGGATGGCGTGGCTGAGAGCCGCGGAATACAAGTGCAAGTGACAGGGGTATGAATTCACATGACTTCACTTTTTCTTTTTTTTTTTTTTTTTTGCATTTCCTCAAAGTGACAAGTAAACACCTTAAATCTGTAATGCCGTATGCATAATGCATCAGCTGTGTTTTGACATCCATCATTTAGTGCTGACTACAGCGAAACGCCAGCCTGCGTGCCGCCGCCGCCGAGGAGACATAATGCAGAGAATCTATTCGGGTCACAAAGTTTTAAAAGGGCTGCAAATTTTCTGTTTGCGTGTGTGTGTGTGTGTGTGCACGTCGTGCGTGTGTGCGTGTGTGCGTGTGTGCGAGCCTCTGTTCCTGTCAACAAACTCAATGAGCTGCTTACATTACAAAAGAGGTCTCCACCGCACCTTTGCAACAGAAAATGGAACGGCGCACAACAGGAAGCGCACGCCGAACCACGGGCGCAGATTAATCACAACTCCTGTTACACCAATTATTGAACTTGGAAATCGCTGAGGTCTGACACCCGGAGCCAACCGCGGTTACCGCCAGCGCCGCCGCCGCCCGCCGCCCGCCGCCAATAAAACATCATTTTGTCCATGTCCATAAAACATGACGTGTGCCGCGCGTAGAGAAGAATGACGGCAAGTTTTTAGGTTTTTTTTTTGGTTTGTTTGTTTCCTCTCTCTGGAAACGCTGCTCTTTTTGCAAAAAAGTGAACACCTGGGGTAAGAGTTTATAGGTCGCGTGCGGTTAGAAGAGCCGTGCGGGAATACTGCGCGGCCCCCGCCGCCGCTGTTAGGAAAACAAAAAAGTGTGGAATGTCGCAAGGTAAAGCGGAACGCTCCGGGAGCTGAGATCACTTTTGAACGAGAGGAACTACAACGCGCGGCGTAACACAAGGGCGGGTTGGACCCTCGGGCCCGGGGGGCCTTTCAGCGCGGAGTTTCAGTTTAGCACATTCTCCCTGCGCCTGCGTGGGTTCTCTGCAGGCGCTCCCGCTTACAGAGACGTGCACGTTCAGCTAAGCGGCTGCTATCGGCTGTCCGTAGGTGTGAGCGTGGGTGTGGATGGGTGTGTTTCCTCCGCGTGGCTCTGGTGCTGAGAACATCCGGGAAGATGCAAACACACAGACGGGTCTCACTGAGCATCAGAGTCAATTCCACCAACCATCAAACTTCCTGCGTATGAGAGTAACCTTGATATTCATGGGGGGGAAAAATGCTCAATAAAAAATGTATTTTATTTGTTCCGCGGACCCATTACAATTTTAATGTCCGTGTCTATAATTGCCCTCAGTGCAGAAGTTGAGGAATTCCATCTCATGTGAGACAAAAGCCTCCCCCTGGGGTCAGTCGGGGGGGGGGGGGCGTAACCTCGTTTGCTCTGTGCCAAAACACAACAATAGACGAGTGAGATCTGGGTTACGCGGCCCCCCCTCCTCACACCGGTCGCTCCCCTCCCCCCTCCCTCAGGGCACGGCGCTGCTCCGTGGTCGACTACATGCTACGGCAGCCGTGAGAAGCTCTCCCCCAGGAAGCAGCGTCTTTACTTATTCATTTGCGCCTCCTTGTTTCAGATTCCGCAAGCCTCCGTCTGAACGGCAGCGTCGCTCCCAGGGAGGAATCCCCAAAGCAATACCTGTGATACAATAGCGCTGTCTGTCTGGCTGCGTGCGTGAGTGAGTGCGCGCGTGTCCCTTAATGCATGCACGGGTGCGTGCTGCTGCGGTTTGCGTGCGTGCGTGTGTGCGTGCGTGCGTGTGTGTTTGCCAAAGTGAGGCATTTGTCACTGAAATGGGCCGTTGATGTAGGAGCCAATTATTGATGACAATGGCGCGCCGACCCCGAGAGAAGATGCAGGCAGGAGCCACAAAGTGAGGCCGCTCCCTGTGCACGGCAGCGCCAGCACCCCAGAGTCCAAGATGGCGGCCCATTCATTTCAATGGAGTCGCTCACCCAGCGCACGCGCCCAAAAAAAGTCTTTGACTTCTGCTTTCATGGACCACGTAGAGCATTGGGCAGCAGTGTCACTTCCCATCATGCCTCTGTGACTCACACGAACCATTCTGGAGAACGGCACTTACAGACACGTCAGGATTCAGCCAATCAGAAGGAGCTGAGACACAGCAGCATGTACGATGCTGTGAAGTCACGCTGGGAAAAAACTCTTCTCTGGTGATTTTCTGGCCTTTATCTACAATAGAAAGATTTGCTATGAATCGCATTTCAGGTCACAGTCGTCCTGTCAGCCGTTTTAATAAAGGAGTTTATTTTTGTATTGCGGTCTATGGTAGAAAATGCTTTTGGGCCCATTGTTTTTTTTTGCTGCAGTTCCTCGAGTGGCCACTGGGAAAAATCAGCGTGCCGTCGTAGTGCCAGTCCAGTTCGGGACCCTTGGCTTTGAATTGTATGTACAACAGGCGAGCAGGACGTCACACCTTTCAGGGCCGATCACAAACCGAGGCTCACCTGTTAGCGGAGGCCGATTGTGATTGTCTGTGCACGGCTTTAAACAAGGAGAGGGGTGTGTGTGTGTATATCTGTGTGTGTGTGTGTGTCACTGTTTTGTTGTGACTAATGAGGAGCAGCTGAATTGGCCTGCCTGGTGATTTGTACTCGCTGCTTAATGATGATGAGGCCTGATGGGATGCCAGGTTCGTGTGTTTGCAAACATCAACAATCTGTTCCAGACGATCTGCCAGACAGTGGATTCGGGATGGGGTGGTGGTGGTGGTGGGGGGGGGGGAACAACATCGGGTGACACGGCCGCGTTGATTACATCATTAAAAAATATTGCCAAGGAGGGCTGAGCAGCGTGCGGTTACCAGGGACGGGATGCGGTGGGGGGGGGCGATGGGAAAATGATGCGGAGTAAACACTCGTCGAGGGCTTGATGGAGCAATTAGGGCGGCGTTTTGTTTGTGCGCGACTTAAAGGAGTTACAGTAGTTGAGCGCCGTAGATGCCAATCACTGACAGGCTTGCAGGGTCTTTCAATTAGCTGCCCAGAGCAGATTATGTTTTTTTTTTCCTCGCATAACCTCACCACCCACCATCCCTCTGCATCTAGGACTGCTGTCTCTCCACACACACACACACACACACACACACACGCACCGCAGCCTGTCCCCTGTGGCTGCCAGCGGACATGGCAGCCTAATAGGACGCTCCTTACCTTGGGAATTAGCCTGCAAGACGCCGATGCTGTCATCAAACTGCATGGACTTGATGTTGAGCGATGCCAAGATGCATTCCTTGTCTTGCAGCGACGCGTCTTCGATATTGTTCTGATTGGCCGACAGGATTACGCACATGTCGCAGAGGTTGATATTGACAGCTCTTAAGTCCGCCCGACTTAATGGCGTGCCCTTCAGGGTGAGGGAAACAGAGATGGAGAGAGGAGATAGAGAGAGGGCGGAGGGGGCGCACGGAGATGGGGGTGGGAGGGAGAAAAGACATTTTTAAGAAGAGAGCAGAGCGGAGCAGAGCTCCGGGAAATTAGTTAACAAGTCTTCTTGTTTTTCGGGGCGGTGACACTGCACTGATGTGTCCGAGGAATCAGAGACGCGGACTCGTCTAAAGGCTGAGGGCCGCGTTTGGGATTCTCCTCTGATCATCAGTCAAGCCGGAGCCTAACAAGGCTGCGAGGAGGCGGGCGAGCCGCGCTATCCGCAACACCAAGAAGAAGGCTCCACTTTGTGTATGCAGGGTGCGCGGGTGGGTGGGTGGGTGGGTGGGGGGGGGATCGTTGGCTTGAGTAATGCGCGATGGAATCGGACTGACAGCCGCTCTCCCGACTCTCGACGCCGCCTCGGAGTGTCGAGGCGTCGTTCGCCGAGGCCGCGATCTCGCCCTCCTCCTCCTCCTTTTTTATTTTTTTCTGAAAGCGGGTCACACTCACGGGCAGTATGGAGACCTTGGGGAAGTTGTGCAAGGTTTCCCACTCCCGCCGCAGGTAATCCAGCGAACCCACAAACACGATGGGCTTCAGCTCGTGATAGTGGAAGTTGCTGGCTCTTAAAGGCATCACCAAGTTTCGCAGCCCCACCAAAGCGGACGTGACATCCCCAAATATACAGACCACCACATGGCCGCTCAGTACCGTCATGGAGGCTTCGCTGCGAGTCTGCAGGGGGGGGGGGGGCACAAGAGGGGGAGGGGAGGGAGAGCAGAGAGAGAGGGGTGAGGAGGGCGACACTAGTCTTGAAACGCCGTCCGTGGATAAACTGTTATAAACGCGCAATTAATAGTTTGTTAACCAAGTATTTAGTCGGCCCTGCTGCATCTAAGTACCAGTTTGGTTAACCACTATTCTGTTTATAAGCAGTTTATTGGATAAGCAGGAATTGTGCAAAACAAAACTGAGAACAATAATTTTTTTTTTTTTTTTTTTTTTTATTAATAAAATGAAACAAAATAAAAATGGGGGTAGGACTGCTGCAGTTTGTAAGATTTTAGGCGCACAGCGTGAGGAAGTGCAGAATGTATGGACAGTAGTAGAATGAATGAACACATTGTCTGATGAATTTATGAGTGTTGACAAAGAACAAGGCAGCGTTCAAGACCTTGGAGCAGGAGCTTTGTGTAGTTTTTTTTGTTTGAAAACAATAATTCAAGAAGCAGAAAGTCTAGAAGAGGTTCAAGAAAAAAAACGACAAAAAAAACTAAACAATAAGACCTAGATTAGCAAATAATGGGTCAACGTGGGCCAAACAAAAGCGGCGACTCTCCTTTCAAATTCTAAAATGCTTACAAACTGCCCTGCTGAAAACACCTGAGCAAACCCATGCACGCACTGTCGGAATGCCGTGCACAGATCCTGGGTGGATGCGTGCGCGCGTGTGTCGTACGCGGACACATACACGCGCACACACACACGCGCACACAGATATAGAAACAATAGACTCACCTTGACAGAACAGTGAGGCAAATGAGGAAAAACGTCAAGACGGATTAGTATTCGGCTGCGCGTCGCTGTGGAAGACGACCCACTTTGTCTTTTTTTTTCTTTTCTTTTTTTTTTTAGTAAGCAAACTCATTTCTGGGTTGTGCGTTTCACACACCAGCACACACGCGCGCGCGCGCACGTCACCGTGTCACTCACCAGGATGACCTTCTCGATGTCCTTGGACGGGCACCAGTGAAACATCCCTGTCGAGTCATACCTCTTCACGTTCATGTCCATGTTCTCGATTTGCTCGTTGCCGGGGATGAGGAGCGGGTCGTGTCGGCTGAGGAAACGCACACGCGCACGCACACACACACACACACACACACACACACACACACTTGTTGTCAGAGAGTTTCCCGGTTTGATGAATTTGTGATGTAAAGGGCCGACCACCAAAAGTTGGGCAGCAGCCGCTCTCTGTTCTGCTCAGACGGCATCCCGGAGTCTCATCCATTGTTAACGCCATCTACTGGGAAGCGTGTATCGCGGCTCCGATACACATCGCCGCTACTTTACATCAGGACAGGAAGAGGGAAAAAAACAACTCTGGGAGACCCTGAAAGCGGCGGGGAGCGGCGGCGAGACGTGAGTGCTACTGACTGAACGGCACGACAACACGAGGCCAATTACCAGCTTTTACCCCCTTCTTCCGCCTTCCCGACGCCGCGCGGCGCAAAAGCCGTAAAAGCTCCGACAGGCTCGCGCTTTAAATATTTGAGGAATTTGCCCAATCACATTTTCGCCTCGCCCGACTGACGGCCATTAATGTTTCAGCGGCCGTGTCACAGCCAAAACGGGCTAATCCGCAGCGGTGGGCCGCTGAGTCTTATCCGCTGTAGCACTGACCATGGAAGGACTCCCGTCAGTCCCGAGCCACCACGACTCCCTGCCACAGCGCCACCAGCGGGCGATCCCGAACGTTTCACCGGCAATTACCGACGTGGGGGTTAGCGTGAGGGTCATTCAAGAAGTAAAAGTAAATTAATTGATAAATGTTTGAACATAAATTCATTTTTTGTGGCTCAGGAGGTAGAGCGGGTTGTCCAATGACCGAAAGGTTGGCGGTTCAAATCCTGCTCCATCCTAGTCTGTCGTAACCCGAAGTTGTTCCCAATGGGGCGGGCAGCGCCTAGCATGGCAGCAGCCACCCGTTGGTGAGTGAATGGGTGAATGAGAGGCCATTGTAAAGCGTTACCATTTATATTTTTTGAATACACCAAAGTACTTGGTTATTAACCATCATTACTTTAACTTTGAATAAACTACAAGGTAATTATTTTTTAAACTAATTTGAAGTCACGATTGTGATAAATAAACCTTTGCTTTGAATTTGCAGTCATCCAATTTGTCCGGTGACAAAGAGTGATAAATAAACCTTTACTTTGAAAATCAAGTTGCTTCTGAGAATTTCCGGTCTGAAACTGCCTCCTGCAAGTCTGCAGCTTGACCCTTCTCACGTGGTGCTCGAAAAATGTAAAAAAATAAAAATGTAGATAAATCTATTTAACAAGCACTACTAGCTTATTTTAACGAAAACTTTATTAGCAGACGGACAAAAAAAAAAAAAATAGGCTCAGTTCAGGAACAAAGTCATCCAGCAAAATGTGAGAAAACATTTCCAGAGCTTGACACACATCTCTCTCACTCTCACTATCACTCCCTCTACCCTCTATCAACAGTGTCACTCCCTCACACGGCTTTGATGTTGCCTTTCTTCCCCCCTTCAGCCTGCTGCTGCTGCTGCTGCTGCTGCTGCTGCTGCTGCTGAACACTGTCGCAGGGAGAAAGTTATGCTTTTCTTTTTCTTTTTCTTTTTTAATAAAAGCTGTCAATTAGCCGCCCCTTTTCTACCCTCCACCTCCCCACCTCCCCACCACCACCACCACCACCACCTCCACCTACCATCAGTAGGTTTGCAGGTGATAATAACACTGACAGCATTTAGTGTTTTTACACTCAGCCTGAATCTTTCATCCGGAGGCGCGTGTTGCGCCAATCAACTCCGCCGAGCCCCACCACCACCAACACCACCTCCACCACCACCCCAACCTCCGTCACTTCAATCTTGCTCAGCTTCGCCCACACACACACACACACACACACACACGGGGGCTGACTGGCGTATTGCGAGCGAGCTGCCGCCTCAGCGCTCTCTGCCAAGACAGCTATCTTTCACAGAGCTGTCAGCGGCGTGACTGGCAGCCTGTCAGGACGGGGCTGCTCGGCGCGCCTCCTCACCCTCTCCTCCTCCTCCCCCTGCCTCCACCACCCTGCCTCCTCCTCCCGACGCCTGGGGTTGAACCCCGGCACGAGGCTCCGGCAGAGCAGACATGACGCGTGTGAGCCGCGGCTGCCACGCCCAGGGGACATCAGCTGCGGATGATACTGTGACATCCTCCGCCGCCGCTGGATGCGTCGTCGTCAGTCACGACCCGTCAGGGGAGATTTGCGGGGGAGCGGCTGTGGCGGTGTTAACGCCGCCGACGCAGACCGGGGGGTCAGCTGGGTCGGCGAGCTGAGTGAAAATGTACGTTGAATTTTTGTATGATTAAAGTTTGCGGGGTTTTTTTTTTTCTTTTCTGCTCATTTTAATTCACTAAGGTTGAAGAAAGCTGGATTTCTTTTTCACCAAAGACACATTTGCTCGCCCTTAAAATTGAATAAATTCACACCGCATCAATTTGCAAAGCATACACCCCTCCTCCCCCCAACCGCCAACCCCACAACAGCCTCCCACCACATGTGCCGTTCTGTACCATACTTCCCGGCGCGGCGGCGCGGCGTCTCACTCCGTCTCCGGCTTCCCCTCCCTTGCCTGCGCGTATGTATTTCAAACAAGAGTGCAGCTCTTCCACTGTATCACTCTGAAGTCACTAGCTGGGGACGGCGGCGCTCCCCCAGTCCCTCCCTGCCAGACTGGGAAAGCAGCCTCTTGCTTTGAAAATTTTCCCCATCATGCAAACTGACAAAGGCATGCTTTTCAAAAGCCCACAGCCAATCTGTTGATCATTATTTATTTACAAAGGCCTCCGGGCTGCGAGTCCTGTAAAAACCATGCTTGATACGTATGCGCGCGAGCTCTCGACTGTGTCCCACCCGAGCCCCCCGACTCCCCCACCCCCCCGATTCTTGCTTGTAGAAGAAAGTATCCCCGAGGCTACCTCAAACAATCACTTTTCATTGTGCATAAAATCCACCTTGTAAAGCACAACTGTTTAATATATACGGTGTTATAAGTTGACGGGGGGCAGCTGGGCTGGGCTGGGGGGGGGGGACGGGGGGGTTGGACTGTGATGAGTAATTTGATGTTTTGCTGAGGGCTAAGACGTGCGGAGGGAGGAGAGAAGAAAAAAAAAATACATCTACACCTATAACAGAGGACCTGTCATCCCAGTACCCAAGAGCCAGCAGAATACACAAGCGCGCCTAAAGCAGAGAAAACTTTGACACCACTTTGAAGCGTTTTCAAAACTGAGTAAATAACTCGCAAGAATTATTATCACAGCGAGATCAAAGTGAAGATGCATATATTACACGGCAAACAGGGACCGTCTTCTGAGCGGGAAAAGGCAGAAGAAAAGGAAGGGAAGAAAAGGTTTTGTTAAGTCAGGCAAACTAAACAGCCTTTTAAACAAGCACTTAGCTGGAAATGTGCCAGTGTCGAGTTGTTTTTGTAGTAGCGCTTTTTTATTCCTCTCCCTTTCACTCCCTCTGAGCGAGGGCATCTGAAGCGATGCTCCGCTGGAACGGGAAAAAAAAAAAAAAAAAGAACGAGACTGAAGGGTAGGACTCGGCGTTGGGCTAATGGTTCGGCAAAGTGTGAAGGCTTATTAAGCGCCTGTTTGGTGGAGAACTGAGGGGGAGGTCGGCGAGCGTTCTGGACAAAGCTGGCGCAGCCAGTTGCCAGTTGAGGCGGGAAGGAAGGCAGCCTCAGGGAGGCTAGCAAGGCCCCGGCGCTCTGCAGCTGCAGCAGGAAGCAGTGGGGAGCAATATTCAGGAGTGTAAAAAATAAAAGAACACACAAACATCTATGTAGAATGGAATTAAGATGTTTGAAGGTGCAAATTTGGGATTTTTGTTGCGTCTATTATCTTTATTTCGCCTCCAGACAACTAGAAATTTGCATTCTTTATTCAAATGCAGGAGTTTCTGACACGGTGCAGGTTCATCGCTGCTGAAGTGTGTGACAATATACCAAAATGCAATTAAAACGCAGCCCACACACGACTCCCCCTTCCAGATCTGCTCATAATGAAGTCATAAAGACGACGGTCCCGACACTTATTCTCATTAAGGCGACGGCGGCGCAGCTGCGAGTGTTCCTGTCCTGTTAGATCCCGACCTGCACAGCCCGGCCTCCTCTGGCACTCTCCCTCGCTGTCACGCCGCGAACCCTCCGCCTTGCAACCGGAGCAACGCAGGAAAAGAAAAGAGCAAAAAAAATAAAATAAAAAAATTCCCCTTTTATCTTTCAAAATCAATTAACGGCAGTTTAATTCCGGCGGACAGGATAAAAGGAAGGTAATATTTGAATTCATATTTGATTGCGATGATACATCGCACATATGGCCTTAAGTACCAGGGAGCGCTACACACAGGGGTTCCCACAATGGAGTAGTAGCCTGAGGGCAAAGTAACCACGCAGGTCCCTCTGATTGGTTGCCGGTGTCATTAGTGCCAGCATTGTTTAAGGAGCACATGTGGACCAGACCGGAGGAGGTGACAGCTGGGACTTTAAAGCCAGCCGAGTTGTTCAAACGGCTCCTCGCAGCCGCTTTATTTTTTTATTTCTTTTTTCGCGACAGAAATATTATTTCGGCTCCGTCATTAACGGCTGACAGCATGCCATCCTAAACAGCCCGCCGCCTAACGGGGCCACTTCTGCCTCTTCCCCCGCTCCGTCTCTCGCAGAGCTTCCCTGCCTCCTTCCTCTGCCACCCTTAATTTGCCCCCCTCCCATCCATCCAAACTCCCACCGCCTCACCGTCGTCGGCGGCAGCCGCCTCTGAAGTGCCTCTCGCGCGACGCACGCAAGGCACGTCGCTCCATCCCCTCCTCCGCCCGCCCTCCCTCGCCTTTGCTTCTTCCCCGACTCTCTTCCACTCCCAACGCCCCCCCTCCCCACCCCCCCCCCCCTTCTCCGATTTTTGAAGGCTGGCAGGAGAATAAAAAATCACCGTCTCTTACCTCATCATTTTGGGCGAGCAGTTGGGTGAGTTTCGCATCCCGCCGTTGCGCTGCTTTTTTTTGGGCGAGAGGGTTGATTGATGCTCGTCTTCGACTGCGGAGGGAGTGGGGGCAGGGCCGGGGGGGAGGGGAGGGGGGAAAAATGTGCAGAAATGTCAGAGAAAGACACAGATAGTTGAGAAAGTGTCCTGGACCTGACATTGGAACAACAACAACAATTATTATTATTATAATAATAAAGCAATAAAATCATAATATTACAAAAAATAGCCAGCAATGAGTCAAGTAATTAATTTATAGCAAACAAAAAAAACCAACAACTGAACATAAGGAAAAAAAAAAGAAAATTAATTATTCAGAGGCAAAATGTAACAAAATGTAACAAAAGCATTAGTAATGGATGGTAAATCTGAGAAAGGCAGGAGAAGCCACGGAGAATGATTGGCTACCTTACCACCTGACCAATCTACGGAGGCCTCGCTTCCCCACAGCCCCTCTACTGTGGCTCTTCTCAGGGACTTGCAACTTTATTTGGGGCGCTCGCTACTGAGTCAAGTTGGGCACAATCCTCTTAAGAGTTGGACCTCTCGCAGTCTGCATCAGAGTGATCATGCTCGCCCGCACCATGAGTTGCCATGAGATGGTACGGACTGTCGATGTCAGGATGATATGGGCAGAAGCAATGACGGTGGGACAAAACTAGAATGGAGATGGCCACATCGGGTGCGTGGTTTATCTTTTCTTTTATTTTCTTTTGTGTTTTTTTGTTTTTGATGGAACTATCTGAACCACATCCCCAACACTGCACTTTGTGCACTAAAGCGCACAAATGTTTTCCAAGATCTACCATGCCAAGAGAACACCGATCAGTCAGCAAAGTCAGGGCACACACACAACAGGGTGCGATGCAGTGGACAATAAGTGGCGGAGAGTTTTCCAAACGGTTCTCCGGCAGATGAAAAAAGGTCGAGGCCGGCCTGAAAAGTTTCCATTAATCCATAGAGACAAAGAAAAAAAAAGGTTGAAATATTCCTTTCCAGCACTGACGCTTTGGTGCTGGGAGTTTTAGCTGGAGCGCCGCTTTTTCTTTTTCCTTTCTTTTTCTTTTTTGTTGGAAAATATTATTTTTGATCAAACTTAAGTTCAGCTCCCTTGTCAGCAAGATGCTTTCCTGTGTCAAGCACAGGGGGGGAGGAGAGAGACACTCTATTTTTACTTAAACTTTGCTCGAGTCGCCCATCAGACAAAGAGGACGACAAAGAGCAGCCTGACTGAGGCCCGGCGCCGTCCTCTGAAGACGTCAGTGGGAGCTAACAGTAGTCTGATCTGCATCGCTGCCTGGGAGCTTCAGACACTTTTATCCACTCCGCACGCTGCCAGCGCAAAATGCCAAGTGCATCATCACTTCAAACCCTTATTAGTCCTTTTGGTTAGGAAGGAAAAAAAATGAAAAGAAAGGGAAAATCAATAACACAGCATGAAATTAGTGCAAATCAGTGTGCACGCTGCAAGCTGTAACTATTCTAATGTAAAAATGTATTGTTGTTTTTTTGCCGTGACCTCATTCTGACAATAATACAAATATAACCTGGCTTTTTATCAGCTAAATTAAATGTTCATTGTAATAAAGTGTTAATATGTGGAAATAAAATATTACCACATCCTAGATAATCTGCTTTAAAAAAAAAAAAAAATACTAAAATGTCTCAATATTATTTATTGGTAATTAAATAAAATTATCAATTGTAAAAGCAATGCTTCTCAGATTTGACCACATGATGAAGTTCAATTGCTTTAAACACAGTAAAACTAAAATTCCATTCCAGTCATAAAACTAAAATCTCCACCCTGCAAAAATTTCTAAAATAAAAAAATAAATATATATACATAATATGTACACCCACAAAGGAAGTACTGTATAAATACTTCATTCAGGTGTTTTACGTGGTCGGTAAGTCCTCCCTGATCTAGACAGTAGCAGCGGCTGCACTGGCAAGCCAAAGCCGTGCACAAGCAGCGAGGAGCAGGCAGCAGCTCCTGCAGGGTGAACCATCATGCAGCAAAAAGAAAAAAAAAAGAAAGAAAAGAGAAAATATTGGGACGGTACAGGCGGGGTTACTGGCTGATGCATCCCACTAAGGGGGCAACCTACAGTGCCTACTGTGACTGAGCAGCATGGCATTACTGGGGTGGTAGCGGTATTTCACCGGCAGACTGCGGGCCCGATTCAGCCGACTCTCTGCCAGGGATCTGGCCGCCACGTCTCCTGGACCTGAGAGACTGAGGCGCAGTTTGGAGGGGCCGGCCCCGGGCCCCGGACCCCTGGGGAGGAGACTTCCTTTACGGTTATTAACGAGGGGGACGTTGAACGAGCCCGAGCTGACCAGAGGGTCCTGGTTGGCTTGCAGGGAGACCGGAGGGAACGCATTTGCGGCGATGGAGGTGGAGGCGCCGGCGCTGGTTTTAACTGAGCGGTTTTGAAAAGACGGTCTAACTTCATCCATTACTGTCAAACAATGGAGAATAAAGAGTGTGAGAAAGTCACATTGGCGCTTGGTCGCTAGTCAGTTGTTTCAAATGCTGAACTGAAAATGTTCATTTTAATGTGTGTTAATCAAATAACTGAATTGTGTGTTAGTGCTATTAAAAATAAGTGGAAATTTACTGTGAGTGGATGTTTCTATGGAGAATATGAAACTTTTTTTTTTTTGCTCTGATTAAATAATTTTAAAAAGCAAATGGCAGTTTGTATATGACTGGTACTGAAGATCAACTCTCTCTCTGTCACTCACACTGTTTTCGCAGCCACATATATTTGAACTTGTAACATACGTGAATGAATAAAACATCTTAGTTTTGCGTCTCGGCTGCGCTTCACTCTCTGGTAGAACAAAGCCCACGCGTCTTGGCTGCAGCCAGTCAAATCCAATCAGGTGTGGTGTCAGCTCAAGCATAATGTGCCGCTTTTCACTCCAGCACATTTAAAAACGACAACAAATAATTTATATTATTATTAATTCAAAAACCGTTATCATTAAACATTTAGAGGGGATTTGGCATTTTCATTGTTTTTTTGTTTTTTTTGGATTGTGTTCGGAACTGATGCTGAAAACGCTGCCGTGTGAAAGCGACAGCATCGTCCAGCGACGACCAGCTGTGTCTGCAATGAGGACAAATGCAGAGGGGGATAAACACCTGATGTTCAGCCACCGGAAACACACGCCCGGCGTCGCCGTGGCCTGCGGAGAGCACAAGCCGCGTGTTTACGTGCACCGGCGCAGAGTTGAGCGGGAGAGGAGGGAAGTCCCTTTTCTCTCCTGCCTGCCTGCCTGCCTGCCTGCTTGTTTGGAGGAGAGAGCATGCTTGGGTGGCCCCCCGGGCGATAAACAGACGTTTATCCCGGCCGTCAGCTGCCTCCTTGATTTACGGGGCGCCACCGATAGCTCCTGGATTCATCTGGCCCTTGTCAAACACGTGCAGAGTTAGGGAGCGCTCAGCCGCCCTGGCAGCTCCACTGTGCATCCTGAACAACCCAGACGGCAACTGTCCCTTCCCCAAATGCTAATCTCCTGACGGTGTACCCCCGCATGCGAGGCTCATCAGCTCACCGCGACCCCGACGCAAACTGGACGATGATTCGGTGGGTTGGAGGGGGCAGCAACAACCGGAAAAGGTTCACCTGCGTTATGCACGAGCGAGCCGCGTGGTTCGTCTGCTGTGCAACTGCATGGAAAAGCCGTTTTACCGCCATGCATTGTTCTGCTCTGGTTTTGTTTTTTCTGCTACTGTTGAATACAAGCATAAACCTTATGGTATGATTGCTGCGGTTAATTGTACTTCTGCTGAAAGGCAGTCATAATTTAAAAAAAAAAAAAAAAAAAAAAGAGGAAACAAAAAAACAATTCTATGAATACTCTTACCAGAAAAAATACATTTAACAACAAATACACATAGAAATGGCAGAGATTAGTGTTTTTGCTTGTCCACTATAGAAGGGAAAAAATATATATACAGTTAAGAATAATTGACCCAGAATTTACCTAAATTGCAATCAGCTTTGAATCGAACGCCAGCCTCTTTTTGGCATCCACTGTTCCGTGGTGTTGTAGCGCCATCTGCTGCTACATGCAGCACAATACAAAAAGAATGTATTTATTTATGGAACTACATTGTTAGGAGACAAAACTTACTTATTTCGCAGTCGCTACACATTATCAGCTACCACTTTAAATCGACGGCCACATACGTTTAAATGATTTTAAACGTATTTCATAGGCAACAGAATAAGACTCCGTCTTTTCGTTCAGCCTGCATCCATTACATGTTTAACACTCGTCAAACGCCGTTTTCTTTGCCACTGTACAGCGGACAAAAGATATCAGCACTTTCTTAAGGGGAATTAAGGGGAAGCAGCATTAGCACTGTGCTGCCACATGGAATAGTGGGGGCATCACAGCGGAAACACAGGGCCGAGGTCAAGCAGAGAAGGACAAAGACACATCTGACACATCCATTATACTTATATTTGGCATTGGAGGGTGTAAAGTGGAGACAAGTGGAGCACAGAGGGAAGAAAGGATGGGATGAAACAGGCACTGAGGGTCAGGATGACATCAGGCCGGCTTTAATGAGGTGCTGGTGAGATGAGTAATAATTTTTGAAATCATGGGAAGTGCGACTCGAAACAGGAAGTCAAGATGGAAATGCACTTAAGAAGTTGTAATTAAGTCGTAATCCATAGCCTTGATAACAGCAATAACAACTGGTGGTCTAATTCTTTGCAAGTTTGAATTTGATCTTGCAGGAAGAACGGCACCACAAAAACCCGGACAAAAAATATTGAAGAGGGAAACCTGACAATTCATTTTCATTAGAGCATCACAGACGACTTTAGAACCTTGAAATCTCCGACCGCGCTCTCAACAAAGACTCATCACTTGTGACGACGACGTTATTTCGAGGCCGAGGTTCCGAGCCGTGAGCGAAGCTCTGAGACTGCAGCAGACCGGTGGTGACAAATGGCACTGTGGTACTTTAATCCGAGCTCTGACGGCAACACCCGCTACTCCTACTTCCTGGAGTCTCTTCCAGCAGTGAAAGGTCACCGCCGGGGCCCACGGCTGCCCTCTGACACCGATCCTCAAACGTGCACCCACAGCGGCTCTGGCATCTGTCTCCGGCGATCTGAGGCGGCCCACTAACTGGCTAGCATCAGGGCCGCGGCGAGGCGGCGCAGGGTAGCGGGGAGGGGAAGGGGCGGAGCCAGCCTGCCTGGTGGACAGGAGCTGTCAGGGCACGTTTGGTGACGGAGCAGCAGGGTTGGGGAAAATGAAAACGCAAACATAATTTCCACGTCAGGGCGGATAAGGTCCCCGGCAATGAGATGCAGATGCACACACGCCGGCATACAAAGTGCACGTCGGACCACACGCGGCGATGTGCACATGCACGCACGCAGGGGGCAACCCCCCCACCCCCGCGAGGCCCGAAACTAGCCGGGAGCGGCTGCCGAGACCCCGGGTGTCGGACCCCTCGTCCGCATGGAGACCTCGCTGGGCCTCTCGGCTCTGCAGGAGCTGTGACACTTGGCTCACGGGGCTGAAGACGTGGAAATGTGATGACGGCTAAGTCGCAGAGACGACATTAAAACTAACACTAGCAACTGAGGGTGAACAGGGGCTGAATGTCAGCATGAGCGTAAAATCAACCAACTCAGGCAATAATCTTAATTCTGCTTTTTTATAATTTTCTTGAACGCCATAATAGCAGCAAAACCAACAAATGCACGTTTACTGCGATATCTCGGTTTGCATGTTAAAATCTGAAAAATTCTCCACAGATCAACTAATAAATTGACACTCCTAAGCAATTTGCATTCATTGCTGATAAACTGAAAAATATTCAGTGTTGAATCTGTTTTTATTCACTAATTTTTGATTATTGCTGCTGTTTTTCTATTTTTATCATACACTTACTTTTTTATATATATATTATATTACTTACATCTTATATTTCTATGCTTGTTTTAACTTGGACACTTTGAATCGGAGCTGTTGTCGTAACAAAAGCGCTATTTCCCCTTAGAATTAATATTAATTGATTCTAACTTGGAATTTCAAACGGGGTCAGCGTGTCTGTGTGGTCTGACTGAGACCGGTTGCTGTACATGGGCGCCCTCCAAGAATCAATCATCCAAGTACTAGACAAATCCAGTTCAGATGCACACCAGCATGAAGTCATCGCGGGTAAAGACGTCTGATCCTCTCAGTCTGGTTAAAGGGGGTAGAAAAGCAAAAAAAAGAAAAGAGAAGACAAGGGCAAATGGGGAGAGGAAATCCTGCAATCCCTGACCGACAAAGCCCAACACACTCCTTCAACCAAACCCACTTTGTTCACACCAAGCCAGAGTTGAAAAGGGAGAGAAATCTTAAGTCGGGGGGGAGGAGAGGGCAGCTTTCCTGAAATCCTGCAGGGGTTGAGGGAGCAGTGAGATCAGTAACCATGTAATGGCCGGTAATTGGTACCGAGGGGTTTGAGCGCGGGCCGAATCTGCAAGAGGCCGAGCCAAACTCATCATGGCATGTTTGACACTAATCTAGGCTGAGTCGGCAGACGGAGGGAGAATGTTGAAAAGGAAATCAGATCTGTACGTCTTAACCCGACGCTTTGATATCTTGTCCGACTGCTGCCATGTCTAATTGACAGACAATTTAGTGTTTCTTATCCACTCAAAAGGAAAATTGGAGGTAAGGGGATCCTCGGGGAGGGCTTTTTCTCTTTTTGCCCTCCTACCTTCTCTTTATTTCGCAAACATCCCTGTTTTGTAGTTCTCATTTTGTATTATCTGTTTCTCACTTGACACTTTTCTCCTCGGTCTTCTTTGCTGTCGTGTTTGAAAGGGAGACGCTAAGCAGAAATAAAACGATTTAAATTAAATTGAATTATCTATTTTCAAGGAAAGCAATGTATAAATGTAGGTCAGACTTTATGTTGTCTTTATGGAAGAGTTACGAAAACAAAGTTTGTTTTTTACAGGAAAGAGCCAATAAATTGTCAACAACAGAGTGACCTTTGACCCCAGAACAACTCCAGACAACTGAAATATTCCGGTGTCATCAGAGGTGTTATTGCTTTCATGACAATAAAAACGAATATTGTCCTCTATGCAGCGATGAAAGTCTCAATAATATTTTGTTTTCCTAAAACCTCAAAGAGAAACAGAAAAATACGCACAGGTGCATGGTGGGGTTGGAATAAAGATGAACAAAAGCCAAAAAAGAAACAAAAAATGAAAAAAGAGAAGCCTGCTTCAACTGAAAAGTAGAAAAACTAAACAAAAAAGTAATAACAACGTTCATAAAGGTCTTCAAAAAAAGGTTAAGAGACAAAGTTGAACCAACAGCGCCATTAAAAACCTTCCAGACTTAACTTCCAACACACATCTTACCTTTAACAGCTCTGAGCACTTTTTTTTTTTTTAACAAGAACCCATCAGCGTAATAATCATCACAACTGCATGAGTGATACAGCATGCGGTAGCCACGTGTCTTACAACTACAGTACTGTACAGTACAGCAGCACCACAGAGCCACCACACATATATAGAGAATACTGGAAAAAATAAAAAAGTCAAGATACCCACGAAAGGGGAACTGTAACTGATAGATAGATAGAGGTAGGTAGGTAGGTAGGTAGATAGATAGATAGATAGATAGATAGAGGTAGGTAGGTAGGTAGGTAGGTAGGTAGGTAGATAGATAGATAGAGGTAGGTAGGTAGGTAGGTAGATAGATAGATAGATAGATAGATAGAGGTAGGTAGGTAGGTAGGTAGGTAGGTAGGTAGATAGATAGATAGATAGAGGTAGGTAGGTAGGTAGGTAGATAGATAGATAGATAGATAGATAGATAGAGGTAGGTAGGTAGGTAGATAGATGGATTCAAAAGCCAGATAGATAGATAGATAGATAGAGGTAGGTAGGTAGATAGATGAGAGAGGTAGGTAGATAGATAGATAGATAGATAGATAGATAGATAGATAGATAGATAGATAGATAGATAGATAGATAGATAGATAGATAGATAGATAGATAGATAGATAGATAGATAGATAGATAGATAGATAGATAGATAGATCAAAGCCACACCTACACAAACGAGGGAGGGAGTGACACCACGTTGACACTATAGACGCACACATACAGACACACACACACACACACACAGTTATACAGACAGCACGTACAGTACCTCTGCATGGCTCGGTACACGGGGTACACACCACAGACACTTAACAGCATGTGGTTGGGCGGTTGTAACTTACAGGCACGTAAAGTGGTTGCGCAATCATGAACAGAGACAGAGGAAAGTGGGTAGGCCCTCTGAAGGGTGTCCATGTTACTATGTACACTGCCTGACATGCATGAGCAGTCTTGCTCTGAACGGCCGCAATCAAAACAACATGCCAGTTTCATTCGTTTGTAGACGGACATCTTGGCTATAGTCATGTTTTGGGATGAGAGGAGAGGAAAAGCAGCAGGTTAATGGCAAAAGGAGAATTTTTTTTTCTTCTTCTGTTCCCCACCCAAGTCAGGGGGAAAGTCAGATGGAGACTTCATCAGAGAGTGCAAGCCTTAGACAAGTGGCTCCCACAGACTTGAGCCCCAGACTCGGAAAAGAAGATGCATTTAAAATGTAGACGATTTTACAAATTCACTTTTGTTTGTCTCAATAAGTTTTCCAATTGATGTTGCCGGTATTACGAAACAGAAAAAATTAGGATATCTGATATAAAAAAAAAGTTCTCCAGTGATTATCTCCAGGGGTCAAGCTGTGTGCTAAGGCTACAACAGGTCAGAAAAGGCAAAACTATACTAGTGAAGAGGAGGAGAGAGGGAAGAGGGAGGAGAGGGGAGAGGGTGGGGGGGGAGGCATTCAGGGGAACAGAGGCATGAGCAATGTCTTTCAGCAGCAAACCTCATACAGTGTCTACATACATTGTTGTACATCCTCCATCCATGTGGCTAAAGGAGCGGATCACGTACCTGTATCCCATCATGCAGCTGTAGCGGCTCTGTCCACGGCATCACACTACTGCTACTACCACTACTGGTCTAGACCAGCCAGATCATGCTATACTACTGCGGATTCAAACCTGCAGCTTCACTTCCCCGCCGCCCCCCGGTGGTGAGGGCGGGTGGGGGAGGGGCTGAGGGCTTCACGTTGGTGTGAGGGGAGATTTCGATTTCGCCGAATCACTGGTGTGCCTGCTTGAAACAGTTGTAATTTGAACTGATTCAATTAATGCCGGAATCATTTAAAAAAGACAGCATTTGAGCATTTGTTGCCTTAAAGGTCCAGTATTTAAAATTTGGCTTGATTTATGATTTTTATATTAGTAAAAGCTCAACACACTGCCCATAAATGCATCCAATAAAAGTAATTCTGTTTTCCTACCTTTAGAACGGTTCTCATATATATATAAGAATATACATAGAGCAATGAGGGTCTTGCTCCTAGTTAGCTGTCATCTTGTGGTGCCATTTTTTTTAAGGAAGCCTGCCTGTCAATGGCCTTAATACAAAACACGCTGTCAGGTGGGCTTCCTTAAAAATGTTACACACTGGACCTTTAAACTGGAGGCACATCACACATGGCAAGAGGGAACTGGTCCCCCTTCTCGAGAGCCTGCACTGTCGCTGTGGTTGTATTTTCAAGTCAATAAAGTATCGTTTAGTGTTAAACTGAATAGCTTTCAATTATTGTGTTGCATTTAGAAAAAATGGAAAGGCTAATTACAGACCAGCTGCTCCAGTGGTACAACAACAGCAATAAAAATCTGCTAGTAAGCTTTCATCTAAATGCTGCAGGCAGCTGCTCTGTGTATTTGTGACAACGTGTGTGTGTGTGCGTCTCCATGTGTGTGTGTGTGTGTGTGTGTGTGTGTGTGTGTGTGTGTGAAGCCCTCGGGACCCCTGGGGAAGCAGGAGTGAAAGTCCCCAGAGAAGCACATCTTGATTGCTGCGGCTCTGGGCAGAATCAGTCCCCTGGTCCCCATTCCTTCACTGGCCAGGTGCAAACGGACAGCAGGCTAATCCGGTCTGGCACCTTGTTTGCAAGGACACCCTGAGCATTCTTGACTCTGCGGCCAAAGGAACGAATGGGAGACGCTGATCTTCGCCTGCGAGATGCAGCCGTCGGGGGACTGTTCTGTTCTGCTGTGGCGGCATGCACTTGTGCCTTGTGAGCGTGTCATGAGCATGCAGGACGTGTTGCTTTTTTGATTTCTCAGCAACAGGGGGCGCTACAGAGGTGACAAGGCACGGGCAGACAAGTGCAGCGAGGCTGTGACGTCATGCTGCGTATCGCCTTACTTCAGAGTCGGGTTGTTGTTTTGGTTTGTTGTTTTGGTTTGTTGTTTTTTTTTGCTTGTGCATGGGCGCTATGAATGGCGTTAGATTTACTGACATGTGGAAGGGGGGTAATGGAGAATACGGGACACACGCGCACGCGCACACACACAACAACAACAACAACAACAACAACAAGAACGCCACCGACAACAAATGTCATTGTACTTCTGACTTCACAAAAAAACCCAAACGAGGGCTTAGGTTGTTAGGTTGTTATGTCAGGACATCCCTATATGGAGGATTCAACATAACAGCTGCCCTGATGAACTACCTGCATGGGGTTAATCTGTTAACAGTCTCCTTTACAGCACCAAGGCACCACGTAACGGCACAGAAGCTATCAGGGCGCTATGTTGAATGGGACGGATGCCCCAAGCAGAGCACAAATAGAAAATGTATGTAAATCTAATGTATAAGTTTTCAACAGGAATGCAAGGGCAATTTCAGTAAGCAACAGCAGTGACAGCAGTTGTTTTGTTGTTGTTTTTTCTGAAAACCCAAAAAAATTTACATCCAGGAACTTGATTTTTTGGGTTTATTATCATTATTATTTTTAAGAGTGCTGCAATATTTTTACTCCTTGCATTGCTGCTGAACGGGGTCTCGGTGGATTTTACGTTCCCTCTACAAACGTCCCCATTTGAGTATATCACTGGGCATGACTCTGGCACGACACCGCCATCTAGAGGTCTTCTGCAGCTACGACACATTCTACTTTGTTCTTCTTTTTTTTGGATATTTGTTTGTTTAAACTGAGCGCAGCGTGTGAAAGAAAAGGGCCCAACGACTGTTCAGACTTGAAATGCACAAGACCTGGTGTGATTTCAACTCTGAGGAGGACTGATGGTCTCTGGAGGCTCAGCCCAAACTGGATGAGGAGCCAGAGTTCAGGGAAGGGAAGGGAGGGGAGGCTGAGATCACTGGGACGTTAGGTGAAAAGAAAAGGGAAGACCAGATTGTTCTGATTGTATTTTTGGCAACTGAGCTCGTGGGGATTTTGCAGATCTTCTCACAGGGGTATTTTCTGCTCCACGCAAAACTCCCCCAGAGACAGAAAGCAGATCGCTATTTAAATCACAGGTCTCATTAAAGTTCATTCCCCCTGCGCTGGCTCCTCCAAATCTGTGATTACGGCCCGACGAGTCAGATTTTTTATTGCGTTCCTCCTAAATCCTCGAGGAGCACGACACCATGAGGAGGTTAATCACGGGCAATTACAGGAGACTTGTAGCGGATCGGCTTCCAAATGCCAAATATGAATTTCGTTTAACGGTCAATTAGGGAGAAAGAACTGCAGAGCTCAGCGGCCGCATCCGATTAGGTTACAGCCGTCTTAGCTGTTGTTTTCAACTAGCATCAGCTAACTGGACCGGTTATGAGGACGGAGGTCTGATTCTGATTCCTGCTGTTCTGGCTTGGTTCTGGTCGGAACACAGTGTAGTAATGAGAGGCGAGGAGAGGGATGCAGAAGCTACACTGGTACATGCAACATAGATACAGTATACTATTTTGCCAAGGAGGAGGGAGAGAGAGAAATAAAAAACACTTGCACTGCACTCTGGGTAATAGTACACCCATTTTCATTTTACTCACAATAAATCACTACCAGTGAGTAGTTAAAATAAAGAGGCGTTTTCCAACGGCAGCAGGGAAGGAAATACATCAAAAGTGTGTCACTGGTCATAAAGAAACGTAGGAAAAAAACAAAGAGAGGAGAACAAAACATGATAGAGCAGAACATACGTCAGTGTACAGACACAGAGTTCCATTGCGGTAATGGAAACTGTCACCTTCTAAATGCAACTCTCGTGTCGGCAACAACCGTAATTCGGTAAAACATAGCGCCGGTGTCCGTCAGCCGAGCCGCAGACACGGAGGTATTAAGGAAGCAGAGAGAAGTAAACAGCTTATCTAAATGAAACTGGAGTGTGAACGGCCGGGTGATTCTATTGAGCTGCGGGAGCCAGAGAGAGGAAAAGCATGTCGGCATAATTAAAATGACACGGACAAAAGCAGGAAATGACGGGTCCCTATTCTGAGGCCCGAGCCGGGCCTGGCCGGGCCTGCTTAATGTAATTGTCTGTGACCTTTTAGCGGGAATATGGGACATTCACCTGAATTATTTATCTGCCGGCTAACGTGTCCTGACAGTGACTACAGCGCACAGGTCAGCTTGTGTTCATGTGCCGTTGCCGGCTTAATGGTAATGTTATGTCTGAGTGGAAAAAAAGGAAACACTCTGCTCGCGACGGGCATTTGTGTAGCATGAAATATCTTTACTTGAACGATGAGCAAATTGACTGCGGCTATTTTTAGTAAGATTCTAGGAGCTTAAAACCCCCAGAAGAGAGTCTGAGCTTAATAAATGGTAATAGTCTTCTTATATTGCCAGTGAAATTGCAGGCATATCTAATGCTGGAAAATTTCTAACATAGGGATAAACACAGAGATAAACAGAATATGTGATGCAGTTGTATCTAAGTGCATAAATGTAAAAATTATTTTAACGTAAACGGGAGAAAATATTTCCGGCTGAAAAACTCACTGAGTTCATGGTTTGGGAAAAAGAACAAAATACATTATGCATGATCTTCCCATAGCGGACATTACGGAAGATCATCTTTGAATCATGTTGGAATTCTTACTGAGAAAAACGTGTAATTCTGTCAAGTTGGTGTGACAAGGGTCGCAGCCAAAGAGGGAGGATGACAAGATGAGAGGTCAGAACATCAGTTTAGACATCAAGTATAATGAGACGGACAGATGAACCTGCGCATAGGACCTGGGGAAGAGGAAGCGGGGGGCGGGGGGGCTCGTCGCGGGCAAAGGCGCGGCTACTCACGTCGCTTGCAGCCGCACTTCTTGATCCGCTTTGGGTCTGTGATGTCGTCGTGACAAGCTTTGCAGTAGAAAAATGCTCTAAAAGTGACGCATTGGACAGCGTTTAGAGGTCGTCAGTCAGCAGCAGGAGGGCGCGACAGGCCGTGAGCGTGCAGCCAGACGGATTACCTCTTCACTTCTTTGGCGTCACTGGCGATAAAGAACCCCAGTGTTCCCTCCTGCATTTTGACGTGGTTGCCCGGGTTGATGAGGATGCTGGGTGGCGAGAGAGAGAGACACACGGACAACCGTCACGCTCGTTAATGTATGCGGCCGTAATGAGTCCTCATGCACACGACGAGCTAATCAAGAGGAATGGTACACACACTTGTTGAAGCTTTTAAAAAGAAGGAACTAGGGTTATTTTCTTTTTTTTTTTTTTTTTTTTTTTTTGCACCAAAACGTCATCCCTGCTTCTGATTTGAGAGATTGGTTTGCATTCTTTGGATGGACAGAATGTACAACAGAATGATTGGATGTTTTTGTTTTGATTCTTGTTTTTTGAGGTTTGTCTGATGGCGAAAAGTGGGAGACAGAGCGGCAGGAGTCAAGGCACAGAAGGAAGAAAGTTAATGCCATGAGGCGGCGGCGGCAGCGGCGCCTTATTGAAACGAACGTCATGACGGCTACAAAACACAAATGGTCAATGTGTCGTCGTTATCTTGATTAGTCGGGTGCAAGGGAATGAACAGCTTTTCCTCTCTCACACCATTAAGTCTAGAGGAAGTTAACAACACAGGGTTGGGGGGGGGCTTTCTTTATAGTGCATTACATTATGGTACTGCATTAGAAAAAAATATTAGGTATGCAGTATACTACTATCAAATACAATAGTTCTAGACAGTAGAAATAAAAAAAAGTAACCTTGGTTATGTTAGTGTAACTATTTTAATCCTAACAGGGAATTAAAGGATCCTACAAGCACAGGCTGTATCATTCCCCATTAATTAGACAGAGCAGACACCACACAAACATACTGTATAATCACACACACACACACGCACGCACGCACACACACACCCTGGTCATTAATGGTCACCTGTGGGCAACAATCATCAATGATGTGAGTGTGAGCTAAGATTAAAAACAAAAAATAAAACTTGACCTTCAAGATTTGACACTCGTTTTTTAAAATGTGAGCCCAGACGAAAGATGACAAACCTCTTTTCATCATGTTTTGATTTGATCACAAATCTCTTGTGTATCTTAATAAAAATACACAACACTTTCCATTAGCGCTGTCTGATAGTGGATTGTGACTGTGAGGCCCGGAGGCGGCAGCAAAACCTGGAAGGAAGCATCGTTCTGCATCTTTCCTCTGAGCTCGAGGGGAGTTTCAATTGGAGAAAATAAGCAAAAGAAAGAATGAGGGAGCAATTGAATCCATAGTCATGTCAGGCTGTGACCAAACTGCGCCGGTCATGCAGATAAGATTTTTCTTTCCGCGCTTTCTGTGCAAGAGGTGAACTAATATCTAGCATCCACTCAGATTGAATGGCCCCCAAAGATGTAAAACAGGCGTTATATGCCCGGCATGCTTTATAGAAGACAGAAAATAGCATAAAACATGACATTAAACAGACCGAAAATAAATACATTTACACAAACATTGCTGCCCAAATCTGAGATTTTACAGGTGTGTCGATCCTAGCCGTTTTTGTTTTTTCTTTCTCTCAGCGGTGGCGCCTCAAACTGGTGAGCCGAAGCTTAGGACAGTGTGGAAACCTCATATTGTGAGCAACAAGGCAGGCACCA
Organism: Thamnaconus septentrionalis; assembly: GCA_009823395.1. Taxonomy (NCBI): domain Eukaryota; kingdom Metazoa; phylum Chordata; class Actinopteri; order Tetraodontiformes; family Monacanthidae; genus Thamnaconus; species Thamnaconus septentrionalis. Next base: position 10,498,903 of record CM020516.1, read on the forward strand.
AACACCTGGCGTGGTAAGTGTCAGAGCATGCAGATACCCAAACAGCATGAAGAGGACGATAGTCAGACAGGAAGGCATAGCCACTGCAGTACAGGTATAGGGACAGGTACGTAGATGCAGACGGTTGCAGTAACTTCTGTGCAGTTGGATTGTTTCTCAAACACCAAACTGACAGGAAGTGACCTCACTTAAGGACATCTACTCGAGGGACGCACGAGGCATGGCTGCAACACGGTGGCGGAGACTCACACAGAATGCACACTCGCATGGGACGCACACAGACTCTACACCCCCCCACCTCCTGCCCGCCCTTCTTTTGACCACACACGCACACTTGCACGCACACAAAAAAAACACAAATAGATGGACAGACAGATGCGTGTAGCGTTTGAGGACACGGTGAAATGCGGTGGAGGTGAAATGCGGATCGACATGGCGGAACACGATGGCCTTTTGAGTATCAAATTTCAGTTTGGATAAACGTGACGCTATCCAAAAATCAACAGCTCCATGCCTTTTACTTTGAAGTTCATAGAATGATGGAGGGGGGGGGGGGGAGAAAAACAAGACGGTGACTGGTGAGGTGCTGCCGGTGCAGTAACACCAATGGACATGCCGTCGTCACAGCCGCTGCTTTCACCAATGGCAAGTCATCGACTAGCTCCAGGATTAGACTGTGAACGCAGCGGAAGAACTGATCGCAACCACGTCTGTGGTCTGCGAACAAACTCCGTCACCGCGTGGAGCCGTCCTGGCACTGACTTTGAGTGAGTGAAATAATCAGGTCGGCACAGCTCAAGTTTAGCAGGGTAGCAACTGGGCAAACACTGAGATAAGAACTGAAAGTGTGAGAAATAAACTGGGCAAAGGGACAAAAACGGAAAAGGTCAAATAAGAGGTAGATGTGGAGGAGGGTGAGCACTTGGCCTTGGTACACCGACAACAGCAAAGACAAAGAAACGGCACTTCTACAACACGTCCAAATTGATCTATATCCTCCCTCTGCCTGCAAAGAAGTTAGTGCATTAAAGCACAAGGGACACCATAAAAAAACAGAGTTCGAAAAAGAGGCCTGTGAGATAGGGTTTGGGAAAAATATCCTCGGGGAGGGGAGAAGGGAAACTCCCAAAGTCAGAGGCTTTAAAGTGGCGGAGATTTGGTGGAACTTTGGAAGTAAGATAAGGTAGAGGGCATACCGCTTGCGGCTTCTGCAAACGACAAGAAAAAAATCTGGCATCAAACAGTTATCATGAACATAAAAGAGGAGGAGAATATTGCTACTGTTTCTCTGCCTGTTCAATAGTTCTGGACAGGCTCTGCACAGATACTAAGACTCGTCCATCACTGATGACATTATTTACAAAAAAAAAAAAAATCATTGTGTGCCATATGCAACGCTGTGAAGACTGGATTTAGTGGTGAAGTTTTGCTTTTGCTGCATAGCAAGTAGACGAAAACAGGGGATCGTGGAAGGCCAGGCGGAATTTGGTAGCTTTAGATTACTGAGAAAGTCCATGTTGTTACTGGTGAGAAGAGCGAGACTGATGTCGAGTTAGTTCATTAACATACAGACTGAAGAGGGTCATGATAGAATCCAGTGAAGGACATGAATAGTGTGTGAGATTCAAATGTACAGAGGACTGCAGCTGGCATGGAAATGAGCCACAGTTAAGGAATAATCTGAAACCCAGTCCAAGTTTCAGATGTTTTACAAAATTATCAGACAGCATGTTGAAAAATGAGCAAACTAAGATTTTGAAATTTCTTGGCAAATAACTAAAACAAACTAGTCATTTGAATTCACTTTGATAAATATAATCACTCACAACGATGTATCCCAAAAACTAAAACTATTTGTTTCCTTTCGGGAATATAAAAAGAGTTAGAATTCATGAATGACAATTTTAGTTGAAGATTTTGGCAGTTATCAGTGCTATTAGTTTAGGGCAGATGGTCTAATATATTTGTCAAGCACTGCATGGAAAGGATCATTTGTCTCATATTCCTCTTGCCAAATTGCATTTTGTGAAAAGTTTTTTTACTGAACTAAATTAACATACAAGTGCATTACCTGCTTCAGAAATTATCATATGTTTCTTTGCTAATAAAGGCACTTGAAAGAATGTCCTAAAACTAAAAGTGAGGAGTCAACGTGACGGCTGAAAAGGTGTCTGCCTCTAACAAGTATCAACTTGAACTGGAAAATATACGTGAATTACAAGAAATAGACACCAGCTGTGCTTAAAGCTGCAAAGAGAAAAAACAGTAACAAGAGTTGCGTGACATTTTTTGCTTTTGTTTGTTTTTTGAAATAGCATTTCCACCATTGAACGCCAGCGAAGGTTGAAGACCACTCATACAAACCTGCTCTCTCTTTGCTCCGACTTGTACTCGATGGCAATGAGCAACAGCTTCAGCTTCACGTAACACAGCCTGTAAAACATGCACAGCCATTAAAAAGAGCAGCAGAGTCACATTTGCGGTTGACATCCCTGCAGCTGCGACAGATTTCTGGTTTTGGTTTGTATTGTTTTCACAGGCAGAGTCTCGTCCACCTACCGGCGACGGCGGACTTGCTGACAGGGGACAGAGTGGTACTTACTCACAGACAGTGGGGAAGGTGAGGCCCACAAAGGCACTGGACAAATACTCTGTGTACATCTCATTAGCCACGCCCTCTAGGTAATACTTCTGCCATGTGTCCTCCTCAATCTGACAAAGGCAGGAGAAAAAGAAACGTCAGGATGGAGAAGAGGATAAAAGTTGGAGTGGGTTGGAGGGGGATTTTTTTTTTTTTTTTTTTTTAAAGCAACGCTTTTTCCTTTCCAATCACCGTGTCCAATGTGGTCCACAGATGTTTTTCTGTACCGCATCAGCCCAGTCATTATGAGCTGATCCATCATCTCCGTGACATGAGAACTTTTTTTTTTTTTTCCTTGATAGAGGCAAGCACCTCTTCAATTTTTATCATATAATTTTTTTTTTCAGCCATAGAAAACACAAAAAGCGGTTCCATATGAAACGCCACGGTTAAACATGACGTGCCGGCCACGACGGGAAAAACACTTCAACGGGAATCTGTTCCTGTACAAAGACGTCAAAGCATCCCAGGGAATGTGATCGTGTTCGGCTGTCAGCAGAGAACCTACCGTGTACACTGAGCCTGGTCGCACTCAAGACGGAAATCAATCGTCTAACTTATACAAAGAGCTATCTAATGTCGCTAGTCTCTAAAATTTCAAGTATTTTTTGTTATATGTATGTACAATAAATTGCTCTGTATACAGATATTCTTTTTCTAGCTCCCTTTCCAAGTTGCCAGACACCGGCAGTTTGGAAAGATGGACCGTCTTTCATTGTTTTATTATAGCGGCAACAGCAGTGTTTGTGCAAGCACAAAATATGAATGATTGTGGTCAGACGAGTGGATTTTCATTTTAGGTAAAGCTGATGTGTCTACAGACACACATCAGATGTCTACAGGCTTCAACGTTTTGAAAAATAATTCTTTGGAGGGCGCGTGAATAAAACTCACAGGGGTTCCAGACGCATCGATAAACAAGCCGCTTTAAATACCCGGATAGTATCACACATTTAACTTGGCCTGAGGCGAACAGGGTTCATCTTGTCCTCTACGTTACCTCAATGAAGGACCTCATGGAGAAGAGGTTGGCCAGCATGGTGGACAGGCCCTGAGCCAGACAGCTCTGGGCAATGAAGCCTGCCTTCAGCTCGGCCAGGCAGATAGCATCGTCGCCCTCCTTCCAGTTCCAGCTTGGAATGTTCAGCAGATGGGCCTTCGTCAAATAACATCCAGGGGAGGTCACAGAACACAAAGACGAGCGGACGGATCATCTTTCATTTCGGGACACTTTCAGGACATGTGCAAAGTCGCTTACTGGCAGCAAAGTTAAACACTGATGGGTCGACTGATGCTAATCTTCCGTCTGAATGTACAGTCAGCAGTCAGCAGGGCTTAGAATAACACGTGGAAACCCCAGGTAAGACATTTGTTTCCTGTTAGAGTCACACTATGTAGCTTTTCTACCTTTTTTGCAATACTTTGACTTGTAACAGGGAGACTGACACACCAAACCGGTGACAGAGTCCCCCTGATGACCTGGTGAATAATTATACAACTTCGGAACACCTTGCATCTACGACAACGCTTCACACGCTGAAATCAACACCTCTTGTCTGGCTATAAGACACCGGCTTGCTCGCTATAGGTGCTGCAGAGACTAAAGAAGACAGTGTTGGGGAAGGTGAGAGTGAGAAGAAGATAAAGTAGCTGAACAAACAGAGATTCTTACAAATAGGTGCCTGCCAGGCAACTACAGTCATGTAGTCCCAAACAAGGCCAGCTGAGGGCACTGCCTCAGTTGTGGGGGGGGGCAGTCTCCCAAATACAAGTCAAGGAGTCACAAACAAACAAAAAATAAACTACAATTTTCATGGTGGCATTAGTATTGTGCTGTTTTAAACTCAATAAAGCTACTCTAAACCGAGTAATAATTTACACTTATGCTTATTATATTATCCACCATTTATCTCCAGTAAGCAAGTTAAGATTTTTCTCATGTTTGATGTGTCATGAGCAGAAGCCGCTGCAGTTGGACTTACCTTATTGTGGTATTGCAGCATTTGGGTAATTATTCGGATTTTCGGATGATAGTTCTTGATGGAGATAACCCTGGAGGGTTGAAGACACACCCATGCACGTTAAATGATTAAACTGCAGCATCTCATGAGAAGATTTTCCTTATTCAATGTACCAGAGGATAGAGTACCTCATGATGTTGGAGGCATCTTCAGCATCGGGATCCGCACAGTACTTGTTGGCAAGGATTAAGCAGGCATCTGCTGACTCGATCTGTGTGTAAACAACAAATTATCGCGACATTTGTAATGCGGCACCGACTGGCTCAGAATTCCAGCTTTTTAAAGCCTTTCTTACATTTTCAAAACAAACACTTAAATTGATTCACTTGTTTCGACAAACATACGAATTGACTGTACGGAATCTTCCGCCAGGTCATTTCAACTTTAATTCTGTCCAAAGTTAAAATGACTTATGAGTGCAATTCTGCGTGATTGAATCGCTCCACAGGCGCCGGCGCCAACCGTACCTTCACTCTGGCCAGATCGTGAGGGTTGAGAACAGATCCCTGGTAGAACTCCACTTGGGTAAAGTGGCGTTTGAACAAGGCTTCCAGCTCAAGATTAGGGGAAATACTATGACACACACACACACACACACACACACACACACACACACACACACACAGGAAGAGAGAAAGAGAGGTCAGTGCACCCCGTGTTCAAAATGCTTGAAAATCGGGCGACACAATGCGTTCAGCGCGCCAACACGTGGCGAGGGGGGGAGAAAAAAGAATCACTTACTTATGGAGAAAAACAATTTCTACATTGACATCATCCCTGTCCTTGTGTAGGAAGTCTTTGAGGAAGTTGGAGACACTTTCGAGGGTAATATGACCACAGACCACAATATGCCTGGAAGGGTGGAAGAAATCATCTTGAGTGGGCAACATAAATCACTGCAGACACTGGCACGTCTCCCGGAGATAATCAGTGGGAGCCGAGCGCTCCGCCATCCAACTCAAATAAAGGCTCAACATCATCTACATACATACATGTCATGAGATGTCTTCTGAAAATGCAAACAAGTAACTAAATTAAGAGTGAGCCCCCCCCCCCCCGCCGCCCTTCGCTTTCAAACCAGAGCCGTTTGATTTTAGCGTAAGTGCCATCAAACACTCGACTCAGAGCCACTTTGGGGGGGGGAAATAGAGAGACGAGGGGAGATATAATCACGCAGCCTGTGGCGGTCGGAGGGGGGGGGTGACATCCGTTTTGAATAGAGAACCTGTCCCTTCAGCCAAACCACACCCGCCCCCCCCCCTTGCACTCGGCATGATGAATGTTGACAAAGACACGGACCTCAATATGACGACGCTTTTATACAGAACATTATCCAGAGTTTTCAAAGTGATCCGCCGGGCCTGCGGTTGACACAAACTCTAAACAGGCCCGCTGAGTACTTGACAGGTCACTTGGCGCGCTCCCCAATTTTAAAGGGCTGATTACAGTGGGGGGGGCGGAGAGGGTTCCGATGTGAGACTGGGACAAGTCTTTTCATTTACATTACTGCCGCGTCTCCTGACTCCAGGCCAGGGAGATTATAGCACGGCTTATTAGTAAATACTTCATCTGGACGAGGCCTCTGGGCGGCTTTGGCCAAGGTTTTTGTTAAATCTTAGAAACAATGCTTGCAACACCAACATAACTTATTCCAAAACTGCTTTGTATACAAAGGTTTTTTTCTAAAACGTAACCGTGGAAGTTAATAATAGCACTGTAAATACGCGTGTGACAAAATCTCAACAATCTAGTGGATTTAAGACACTTGAGATGCTTCGTTTGCGCCGCAGCTAGCCACGCTGGCCCTCCAGAGTCCAAGCTAAATGTCACATTACCCCCAAAACCCCTCAATGAGAAATCCAAACACGCTCAGTCGGATCCACTCCTCACATTGATACAGATCACTGCGGACACTCGGCGAGCGCCATAATTACCCTTCGGAGACCCGAAAGGCAATGTGAGTAATGACAATGGCCTCATCCACCACTTTAAGCGGCATGTGCCAGGGAACAAATGAAGCGCTCTGGTTCGGAGCGCCGGCGTAGCGGACGGCTTTACTTCGCAGAGCTGCGAGTGTTGGGTTACCGCACTGGCCGAGAATAAATTAAAAAAACCGTCAAACGCGTTGGCCGTTCAAGTTCCCGTCACCGGCCTGGACCTGTCACAGCGACTCCTTCATCATGATGATATGACTCAAAAGACGGAGGAGCCTCGGCCAACACATGAACCTTGACGTGTAAAACATTGTTGATTACTGACTGAGCTTGGCAGGTTTAGAGGGAACAGAAGGATTTACCGATATTAGACGAGGATGAGAACCCCCCACCCTCCTACCACCACCACCACCGCCGCCGCCACTACCCTTACCGCCCCCCCACAAGTCCAGAACACTGATCCCTGCGAGCAGATGGACTGGGAAGGGCTCCACTCGGCTGGACTTGGCAGAGCAACATGACAGACGTATTGAAAGGATGGCAGTTTTGCGGATGTTGCGGGACGTAATGGCCTTCGCAGATGTCGCCCGCGGACTTAAAGAGGATCGAACGAGCGGCCGTGACGGCGCGGCCGGAGTTTAGCGCAGAGCGCTTGTGCGGTCGCACGAGCTGATGAGCTGCGATGTCTGCAGGCGGGCCAGCAAATATTTCAAAAGGGGGCCGTCTCCCCTTTCAACAGATGAAAAACATTTGTCATGTTTTCATCCTCCCAGAATGCGGATGACCTTCACCGGAGTGCGCTTACAGATTTATGTGGTGAATTATTTTCTAATTTCTTTTTTTTCTCTTTTTTTTTTGTGGCTCTGACTGAAATGTGGATTTCAACATTAAAGCAACAAACCAAAGTTCTGAAACAGTACAAAGGAAAACACATTTTTTTGTAAACATGGCCTGACTCCCTACTATACAAAAATGTGTCATTTGTAATCAGCAGCAAGATTGTCTCTAATATGCCTTTATCTGATTAGACATGTTGGAGGGGTGTTTAAATTCAAACCTTCACGCATCATTAATAAGCCAATTAGGAAATAATAAGATCCATTTGTTTAATTATTCTAAGATGGTTCACCAAAACAATAATAACTTTCCTCTGGTTGGTGTTATTAACCATAATCAAACTATTCAACAGAAATAATTGCCTTATATCAAACAAAAATAAAGTGTTTCCAAACCCAAAAAAAAAAAAAAAGGAAAACACATTAAAATAAATCAAACCAAGTGTGACACACAATCACAGTCAATCACTGGACGTGCACATTAATCATGCAGACAGGGAACATCCCGGGTCATCGCTGGGGATGTTCGGGAAACACAGTGAACACACGGAGCTCAAACGTCAGCAACAGAGGTCACTCGCTGGATACTGCTCTAATCCTTACGTCAGGGATCAGGCTAATTGCAACTGACTCCATATCCAAACGTAGCAAGATTTACAGAGTGCATTATTTTGTCTACCAGTGGCTTTTTAGACAGAATTAAGAAATAGCACCTCTCCTGTACTGGCAAAGGGAGTCAGAAAATGTCAGTGTGCCAGGGCTCCTAAAGAGCGCTTTTAAGCTTCTGGCCCATTTTCTGCAGAGGTTTTCGTGAGTGTTTGCATGGTGCGGGAGTCCCTGAGCCTCAGGTTGTTCTCATCACCCTGCTGCATGACAGAGTTGGGCCAGAGTCGAACCCTCTCGCCGTGCCAACCAACCAACCCCACACTCACAGCTGCAGCTAATGGAAACCAACTGATCCGGCGTTGCAATGCAACACATCATCTTTATTATTGCTATTGCTTTGGTGTACCAGCCCACACAGGCTGGAGCGCCATCGCGGCAGTCGCTAGCTAGTGCGCTAGCGTGAAGCGGCCCCGTGTGAGTCCCTCTCACTTTCAAGTAACCTTCCGGCTCTGTTTCATGTGGCAGCGTCCCGAGGAGATCAAACAGGCCTTACACTTAAAATAGTTCACAGCGTGTCATTACCTCATTGTTTATGTGCTCCGCAATCAGCCCGAAATTTGTAATCTCCTAATCTCATTTTCATCATGGATTTTCCTTGTTTTGTTTTTTTTTGTTGCTGTGCCGACAGCTGCTAAATGACTAAACCCCCCTCCCCGCCCGATGGCCGTCCTGGAAGCCGCACGACCATACGGTTTTGTCTACGTGTCAGGTCCCATATTCATAAACAACCAACTCATGCAAGTCTAAATGCTAATTCGAAAAGCCTGGGGCCACTTTGAACTCGTGTGTTTGCTGGGTGTCTTCTTATTGTTGCCACATGTTTCTCGGCCTCGGCAGAGGGAGAAATGGAAGTGGGAGGTGCAGGGAGAAAATAAAGTGTGTGGGAGAAACTATTCTCAGTTTTGACAAGGGCTTCTCTCAACACGCATCTCTGAGTCACGACCGAGGTCGCCGGCCAAACATAACATTTCATCAATCTTATCTCTGTGACAGGCCAGCATTATCCGCAAAACCAAAAGGGATTTTTTTTTTTTTCCTTCGGATGCCCTGTTCTACTGATGGCTTCTAAGAATCTGCCCTGGTGGATAGAGGCACTAAAACCAGAGGGAGGGACATCAAAGTGGAGAAGGAGTGTGAGACTTGTGTGGTAGCAGAAGTTGAGTGCCAGAGAATAAAAGAAGAGGAAAAGAGAAATCACCGGGGGGATGGAAATTAAATGAAAAATTAAAATTAAATTAAAACTCCTGCCTATTTGGACACAACACAACTGGATTAAAAATAATCTGTGTGCTGAGTATCAGGAAGGTTTGAGCCGGGAGAGGGAAGAGGGTCGGGGTGGAAAAGAACCACGTCGAGAACTGTGGTAATCCTGTACAGCACAGTGAAATGACCACAGTATCGCACACACAGAGACACAGGCAGCCCACAGGGCACTGCAAGCCTCTGCTGCCGGAGGCTGCTCACACACACACACATACAAACACGGAAAAGACAAAGAAGACCGGGAGACAAACTCCAGCACCACACAGACACGGGAAAACCAGGCGAGCACCAAAGAACCGGAAGCAGGCAAAGCAAGCCAAAAGCAATTGAGAGCCTCCAAAGGGAGCCGAGGCATCCAGCATTCAGGGTGTGGGAGCTGACTGAAGATCAGGGCCAGAGACGTGTCATGCACTGATGATGATGCGATGGGGCGAGCAGTGACAGACAGCTGAGGGCGTGGCTTTTTTTTTTTTTAACCGAGGATTGCAATCATCTTAAAAAAAAAAAAAAAAAAGAAAGGAAAAAAAAAGCCACAGGACTGCAGGTCATAGAGGACATGCTGGTAATGAAAATAAAGAGCTACATTAAACATGCAAAGCAAATAAAAAAACTAGAACAGCAACGACGAATAAAGAAGCACAAGCAAAATGAAATTAAAAAAAGTAAAGAATTTTGTATCCTGCAACAGTCATTGAGATTGATGATGCTCAAAGACCACCAATAAAAATGCATTTGCAGATTATTCACTCTTTCTACTTCCTTGTGGGAACAAAATATCCTCTGTAAGCGGATAGTAGGGGTTTCATGACTATTCTCTCACATTTTCACTCCTTTTGTTTTCATTATCAGTCATCCTTATGGGTAAGAATGTCTGAGATCGGAGCAAAATCAGAAATAAATAAATGACAAAATGTTCCATGGCAGCACCAGGCATGATTATTACCATCATTATCGTTATTATCATCATTACACTGAAAGCGCAGCAGTAGTCATGAAAGCTCTCTTTTCCAAATCAAATCAAAGCGCAACACAGGATGTTTTTCACGAGGGGACAAAGAAAGAGAATGGACGGCACACAAATGGCTTGAGGAAGAGAAGGAGAGATAGAAGAAGACGGAAGCAATTAGACGGAGAATGAAGGAAAAGGAGAAGAAGAAGAAGAAAAAGAAGGAGAAAAAGGGCACAGACAGATACAGTAGACAAGAATGTGTCCTATGATGGCCAAGGTCTCCAGTCGCGCAGTGTGACATGACGTTAGAATTTTTCACCGTTTCCCCCCGCCCCCCGATATCAAGTTAACCGAGCAGCTCAGTGTCTAGAACCTGAGTGGGGCGCACTGAAGTCACACAACCACACCTTGTCTGCATTTCAACTTACTTTCTGCCTCTTGTCGAGTTATAACTCCCTCCGTATTTCTTCCGATTAAGGATGAGAGCAGCAATTTCTGGCACGTAGCGAGCAAACATGGCCTACATGCATGGAACAGAAAAAAAAAAGAAAAAAAGGCATGCAGAGAGGGTTCTACCACACACAGCAAAACAGCAGAACCTTCTGGAATACTTACTTTCTCCCATTAACCGCACTATAGGAACCACCATATTTCTTGCGGTTTCCTATTAACTCTATGATTTCAGGGACGTAGCTGGCAAACATGGCCTAAGGAGAAGATAGAAGACAGGAGAAGAGACTAAAAAAAGAGACTACTTTGCCGCAGAGTGGATAGTGGGGAAGCTGGTGCATGAATCCAGATTTCTGAGGAGAGAGATGATTAATCTGGTTTGGGAATCAAGTAAACTCTCTCGTTGTTTTAAAGAGACCTGCTAAAGGACAGAAAATGAGAGAGCTGGGTAGAAATTTAGAATTTGGAACTTGTTTTTGTTTGTTTTTTTTGCCCATTTTAGGTTAAAAGTAAAGCTTTATGAAGAAGTTTATATATTGGTTGGTGAGAATTTTGTCACAGCTGATGAGTAGCCAGGCTGTGAAAGCACCAAAAATATGATATATCTCTGGAAAGCAATATTTTTTAAAAAGATAGCTAGCGGGGATTAAAAAACCTATGTGCCATGTTTTGTCCAACAAACACAGATGATCTGGCAGGTTGATTTGAATAGGCCCACCTGATGGTCCACAGCTGCAAAACACATTAAGACTCATTGCTTGGGCGGGAAAATGAGCTGAATGCATTTTGCATCGATTAGCTTTAGCCTAGCTCCTCGCCGCCTCCGCCTTTCACTCACTGTAGCGGTTCGCGCTAGGCGCCGACTCTTTACCTCGAAAGTCCGCACGCGTAACGACACATCAAAGAAGCGCCATCGCAACGGGATACTTTAATCATACTTTGGGAAGCGAACCGTAACACTCGGTGGAGTGGCTGCGAAGTGAAATGATGTGAGTTTAACGTGATCCCGAGCTTTAAAATATCTCCGGCCTGAGGTCATTATTAAGCTGCTGCTGCTGACAGGAAGCAGGCTGATGTACTAGCCCAAAGACTTCCAGAGCACTCAGCACTGAGCAAAACACAACCTATCACCATGGCCACGCTACGCGAGCGGCGCGCGTCACCACAGCTGCATGTCATCAGCGCATAGCGATGGTAACGGCACAACGCACTCACTTGGCTGTGTCATCGATTTCTTTTTCTTTATTTTCCTTTGAAAAATGGGTTCTGAGCCCCCAGTATCACGTAAAGAAAGATTTAATAGCACGTTCCCTGGAACTGACTACTTGTTCTCTCGATTCCGTATCCCGTTTCCTCGATATATAGGAACTGTCCTGTCGATTTAGCCGCTCGATCTCTTGATTTAGTAACTCCTCCCCATGATTTAGCAACTCTTTCTCGATATTCCCAGTGAGGTCGAGGGATATGCATCATCTCTATGCTATGTAGTTACCCTGGTATCAGGTAGAGAAAACAATAATAGCTTGTTCTCATTGATTCTCATCATTTGTTCACTCTGTATTTCGTTCCCACGCTGTAACGACTCCTCTCGATTTCGCAACTCGGTTTAGCTAATGATGCCCTCTGCAGGTAGGAGGAGCATACAGAGTATTTCTCTTTAAACAAGTGTTTTTTGCTCTATGATATACATTATGTCTTCATTACTCATAACTCCGGTATCGAAGTTACAAGTGTTTTTTTGTTTTTTTTTCTGTTGAGCACAACAGAAGCCACGTGCATTAGCACGTCATTAGCTAAAAGAGAAAAATAGTTGTAAAATCACAAGGGAACAGAATATTAACTGTTACCAGGGGTCTCTTTATTTAATGCAATGGGAGGGTCTTTCTTTTCGGTGGTTTGCGCAACCATGCTACGACGCTGGCTAGCGGCACGAGCGAGAGGCGCGAAGGCAGGTGCGCGAGCTATGGCAACAGTCAGGCCGGCCTAAGCCTCATCTCCCTGCCGCTGTGTTTGTTGGAATTGTGGGATAAGAGACACGGGAGGAAGGGGGAGGTGTCCTGAAACCGCAACTGCTTTTAAGAGAACAGTAACAACAACATTATCAGACAGGAGCTGAAATACACTATCATCAGATAGAGGAGTGACACAGGAGGGGAGGAGACAGAGGAGCACATAGTACTGAGGCTACAGTTGACAAAATACAGTCGGCTACACATGAGGAAACCAGTCAAATATTAACATTTACTGATACATATCATAGTAAAATTACATTATGTCTGCATCGTACAAGTTCATTCTTAATATATTTACAACTGAAGAACAGTTTCTAGCATTTCGACAGTCAACTGATAGGGGTCAGGCAGGATTTGTTGGGGGAGCAGGGGTGAGGTCAGGGGGAGAAAGAAAAGCCTGGTTTTACCAAACCGCCGAGGATGAAGAAGACCATGAACAGGCGCCCCAGTGTGGTTTTTGCATAGACATCCCCGTAGCCCACTGTGGACATCGTCACCATCAGCAAGTAGACACATTCCCAGTAGGAGAGTGACTGGGAGTTCTGGAAGTTTTCCCATGGATCCCCTGAGTTTTCCACCTGAGACGGAGACCGGCAGAGGAGGGAAGGACGACCAGGCATGAATGCACTCCAGCTACTGTATGCACTGTTGGGTTGAGGCAGACTGCATCGTGAGCTTAGGCTGCCATCTAGTGGCAAGACTGGAGTTGAGCGGAGCTGCAACTGCGTCACAGTGTTTTATGAATATAAAAGAAAGGACGACGGGCCACAAAGGAAATAAAATAAAAATTTGGTATCTAAACACTCAGATTCCTTTGAATGAAAAGTGCATTATAAATAAATTGTATTACTTTATGACACCAAGAGTTGGCTCTATATTAGTGTGCCCATCTTTTATTAATCAAAAATCCACATCTTTTATTCTTGAAATTCCTTACTCAATTCTTAAATTACATTTTTTTTTTTTTTTGCAGCTTATGACAGATTTAGCATTAAAGCCTCTTAATCGTTTGCATTCATTCATTATCATTACTGATATCACACTGACATCATTACTGGCTCATTGATCACTGGAGCCTGTTGACTCTCACATCACATCTGTCCACTTACCAAATGTATGAAGCCAGCAGCTGTGAGCCATGTGCTTATGAAGATGGAACACAGATTCACCAGCTTGATGGAATTGCTGAGTAAAAGGAGAAAAACCATAAATCTTTCAGAGACCAAACGGCTGAAAAAAAAAAAAACTGACAGTGGTGACCTCAAGATGGAAAAGCAGTCTGATATGATGGGATTTATAAATATTCAATACACATATTACTGCGGGTTAGTTGAGTCATGTTGAATAAGCTCAACGTCAATCTGACTCAACAATTTAATGAAATAACACTATTCAACACAGACAACAAAATAAAATCCGAAGCTAAATAACCAAACAACATGAAACAGAATAGAAGTGAAGTTCATTCCTTTTATTTCCCACCTTGTTTTCAAGATATTCAGAAACTGTAGGATTTCCGAGAACTGTATCAACCTCAGCGCTCTCAGGAATCTTAAACCTACGACAGAGGGGAAGACAGATAAGGAATAAAGGGGATTAATGAAGTTAGAATATTTTCACAAAGTAGGCATATCTCTGAGAAAGAAACAAAGACGGGAAAGTTGAGCGTTTCCTAAAGGAGGTCGGCGCTGTGCCACAGAAACTGGCCTTTTTCCAGTGACAAATGTCGATGACACTGCAATGTATGCACGGTAACATGTTTTTATAATTCATTTTACGGGCTTAATTCAGCTTTTGAGGAAACATGTCAATGTCTCTATAACTTGCTATGTCCTATTTCTAACATGTCGTGTGTCAACATGTGACCAGTATAATGAAGAGGCATTTTTAAATACAAATTGCCAGGGTTTGGGTTAATTGTCAGGGAAACAGAAAATGCAGTGATGGATTCATGGATCAGACACTTGAGTTTGTGATTTTCATTTGGTTGTCTAAAAAGTTGGGCATTTGAAAGTTCAGAGAAGATCAAAGTGAATACACCTGCACGGAGCATCTCAGGTGAAATTTCACCCAGAGCCCTGACTGTGTGAAGGCAGCTAAGCAGCGTTCTGTACATCGTTAGCACGGAGGAGATAATTCCAACTTTGCTCTGGAACAATTTCAAAGTGACATTTCGTGGCCTACTTTGCACCCAGCCGCAGTCTGCAGCCGAGCCGCAGCTCACCGGGGGATTACAGCGCCGAACAATGGGACGACCTGCCTGCTTGTCTTTTTTTTTTTTTTTTTTTTTACATAACGCGACTCATTCCGTGGAACGCCTGCGCTTACATCCGTGCACCAGCTCGCACGAGGAGCAGCTGAATTCTTCCGAGATTTGAGCGCGAGGGCCGACGCACCGCAGCGAAAGAGTTTGCAACAACCACCAAGTTTCACTCACTTTCACTGTGGTGTTGTGTGAGCGCTCGCACCGACAGCAGAGAGCAGAGAACGCCCTTACCCCAGTTGCAGAGGAGGCACAAACAGGACCAGACAGAATGAGACAGTCCTGTGCGCCTCTCTTTCTCCTCCAGCCCAGGACGGCCCTGCCTCACCCTGTACCCGTTCTGAAAGAGATCGCCGCAGGACTTCTTCCGCCTCCACGTCTCCGGGAGCGTCTCCAAATTAGCGCTGCTCTCTGTGCGCCGGTACACCAGCAGCCGAGGAGGGATCATTTTCTTCCCACTAAAAAATTCCGTCTCCCTTAAAAATTCCCTTTTCTCGCTGCCGAGATTAGGTATTAAAAATGAAACAGCCGGAGGAGGGAGGGAAAAAATAAAAGCCCAGGATTTCAGAAGAACCTTTAGAAAATGACGAGAGATAATCCAGAGCCAAAGCGGAAAAAATGAAGTGTTTGTTGCTTATTTCCTAATATTTCCAAGAAGTGTTTGGGAAAAAGCAAGTGCAGCAGAATAGATGAAAGAGAGAGAATTTCCTTGTTTGTCTTAGCAATTTTCAAGGGACTCTGACTCTGCGGATGAAATATGGGCTCTGATAAAGGTGGGATATTTTTTTTTCATTTTGCCAAAGTACCTGTAATCCTTACAAGCCCAAACAGATGAACTCGACTTTCATTTATTGCTTTACTCTTAACCCCTTCTGCAGGGTGCCCTGCGCCACTGTTGAATTCCCTCTTCTCCAAAAAAAAAAAATAAAAAGTCTGAACCCCTCCTGGGATTAACAGAGATAAAGATAAAATGAAAATAATACAGAACAAAACAACAAACAGTAATCCTGAGTTGAAAATGAGTGTCTTGTTTCCAGTGGGAAATATCAGGCAGCTCTCCAGCAATGAGCAGTTGGTCACAGTTCAGCTGAACTCATGGTTGCAGCATCAATTTCTCAGAAGTGGACTGTTTTAGTTTGTTTTTTTAAGAATTGATAAAATGTCACTCGGACAAGACCTTCCGATGTGTAGTAGTGGTTAGACTTGCTTGCAGCTGATGATTATCATGTCAGATCTGCTTCATATTTGGTTCTGAAAATGTACTTAAACTGTTTGTATGGGTTGGATTCATAAAACAGCAGCACAAAACGGAAAGAAAAGTCCTCAGAGTGCATAAAAGTAATTTTTCAGGTAATTTTTAATCCGATCATAATCCTGATTTTTCAGACACTGACCAGATGTGTGTCACTTTTTGGTTCTTAAACGTCAAAGAATGTCATTTTTATTGAACATATACAGTATAAATAAGAAATAATAATCTTAAAAAACAAAGTAGCATAAATTTCTTGTTATGTTCCCTTTGTAACACTTTTAAAAGTCCAATGTGTGACAATCTGAATCAAGTATCGTGACGACTACACCAAACAATCAAGATCACACAAACAACAAATGTGAGGCCAGAACAAGGTTTGGTCCCCATCTGAGAAGCTGCATTTCTTTTCTCCTTTGTACTTACACAGGACATAGAGTTGTTAAATGGGATGTCGTTTAAAATTTGGAACCAGAAGTATAAGAATGACTTAACGTTTGCAGGCAATCACTGTGTTTATGTCGCTGAACATCTGCCTCTGCGCGCACAAGCAGGGATTTGTAATAAATCAATGTGTTATAAGCAGAGTCAATGTTCTCTCTCATTCGTACTATTGCTGCCAGCGTGTGTTTGCATGTGCAAACAGACGCTCAATGGAG
Organism: Thamnaconus septentrionalis; assembly: GCA_009823395.1. Lineage (NCBI taxonomy): Eukaryota > Metazoa > Chordata > Actinopteri > Tetraodontiformes > Monacanthidae > Thamnaconus > Thamnaconus septentrionalis. The sequence goes on from CM020516.1 coordinate 10,515,846, forward strand.
GAAAAAAAAACAACAACAACAACACGTGTCCGTGTACGAGAAAATCTCTTTCCCACACATGCCAGGACCTCAGCCGGCCAGCTGCTCATTGAAAAAAAAAAAGAGGGCTTTTTCTGCTCTGTGCCCACTCTGACTTCATTGAGGATTTCCAAGCCAGGTCACGGCCTTCCTGTCACATGTACTGGCCGAGCAGTCCGCTACGACTTTTCATCAATCAGCCGGCCGGGATGGTTCATCTGGGATAATACTAACAGTCGGCCCAGCCAGGATGGGATTAGACGCTGCCTCGCAGACAGACACACGCACCTCCCTCAGTCAAGAGAGATTTTTTTTTCATCATATTATTATTACTATAAAACCATCACGTCCGATGGGACGGCATGCAAACAATAAACACATTTTTCCTTTTCTCCTCGCTGCCTTTGGATCAGTGCAGAGACGAGTGAGGAACCCGGCTGCTGCAAAGAGGCTTAAACTTCCTGCAGATCAATCTCAACCCGTCCTCTGCAAGTACACCCAGGCTCCCTGCCAGAGATCGAAAGGGACAACACGAGCACCACGCCAGGTACCAGAAGAGTCTTTTCAGCGGAAAACACAGGGGATCAACAAGCAGTACACCGACGCGCCACTTGGCGGCAGTAGCAGGTTGAGGCTCAGCTGGCTGTACGCTCTCAGTGCCGCCCTACATCAAAAAACGCTGCTGCAAATGACTTTTTAATGATATGCTGCACTTCAGATTCTTATATTTGACTAAACTTCTGCTGGAACATAAGTTCAAAACTGCTGGGTTGATCAAAACTGGGAACGACGAGTTTTTAAACATGGCTTGAAGCTGACAAATCCTGGAGGTTAATGAATCCCCCGCACCGCCTACCCGAAAAAAGATAATACTGACTGGGAAGCCCCAAGTAGTTCGACAAAAACCTTTCATCATTTTTTTTTTGCTAATTTATTTAACAGGAAAGCTCTCTGCAGCAGCAGCACATCGCTCCCCCTCCCTCTTAATCAATGTCCAACTGGCAGAGGCAAAGAGAGCACGACTTGGAACGCGAGCAGCAGATACAGTGCACGTCCACCGCGCACAGCACGGGGCTGGAACCCCCTATTAACGCAGGAGTGAAGTGAACCTCCCCACTGCTGCTGCACAGGTTATGATCCATTACACCGACTGCGGAGCGCCTTGTCCTGCAGTCGACGGAAAGAAAAGGTGATTAATCCAGAGGGAGGTGGTGTTGAGGAGGGACAATGCACTTTCCTTCAAACTGACCCCCGGCCTCCTTTTCACGAGGCCTGTTAAGCGGGGGCTGGACACACTTAACCAAATGAAAGCAGCGGCAGTTACGGATGGGACTATCGATTGTTGGGGGAGGGGATTGCGCCACCCGTCAGGCCGAAAGCGGAAGCGGATGAAGACGTATATATCTGGGGAAGCTGCGGCGTCATCCGATTTTGGCAGACGAGAATAAAAAGCCGGAGTCGCAATGACTAATTAACCGCATTGTTGTTCTCACACCCGGTTACTGTACATTCGCAGTCCCTCAACAGAGCAGGATAAAGGCAGCAAATCACGGCACGGCCTGGATGTTAACAGACGTTTTTTAGCGGCCCATTAGTTTCCTGGAAGCCGCAGCAGCTTCGGTAAGCGACGCCGTAGCCGGCCGCAGGTCTACACGCTGTTAATTTTATAAGTGGGGCTCTGCACAGCATCACGTATCGCCCCTTTTAAATCAAGCGGCTATACTCAATATTTAAATGGGACGCGCCAGGAGGAGTTACTATCGTTGGTACAACTTAGCGAAGGGTGAAGTTCCAACGATTCACAGTTGGACTTCCTTCAGAGGCCCCTTGTATTCCCACAGACTTTGCTTGGAAGATCACAGCAGTGAAATAATTAAGTGCTTATTAATAGCTCTGGAATCTGGAGCATCTCTCCAAAACAATAAAACTGCACTCTCATCCGAGCACGCGGCTTCCCACTTCAGCCCCAGACACGGAGATGCGGGGATGTTTAACCATCACAGGTAATTTATTCGTCAAGCAGCATCCAGACCAGAACTCCGTTTCTCAGCCTTTCATCATCCTCATCAAGGCTCCGGCACCCGCGGCTTATCTGGGAACAAGATGAGGACACCTTACATCATAAACATCAGAAACCGGATCGACTTGACTCCAGCATTTCTGCTTCATTACAGGGGCTCATTGAAATTTCTTGCCCTTCGCGGATTAAATTTTTAACAGTCTCAGAGTGTCGCCGCACAGGGTTTTAAGCATTTGTGCTCGGGGGGAAGGGGAAAGACGGAGGACCCTTCTGCCCACTGGGATCTATGGCAGCGTAGATGCTTATATGATGTCTGTTTGTATCATGTTGTTGATATTGACTCCGCCAACTCACTACGAGTTCTGCAACCAAATGCAGCTCTCATTTTTTACAAATAAGCAGAAGGTAGAAAGAACCACCGGTGAGTTCACATGAATCTGTTGCACTTGGAACAGAATTTTAAAACCGCAAGCACGAACTGTGAATGGAATCTGAGCAGACCAGAGACGAGCAGCAGGATCAACAGAATCATGAAATTAATACGCGAACCTTAAACCATGTCAAGGCCACGTGTCAAAATGTCACATAAACTGCGCAAATGTAGGTTTCTGTTCACAGCCCACTTTGTGATGAAGAAGCCTTGAGCAACATGAAGGTGGTGGGTTCAATTCCAGGGCAGTTTGTGTGCTTTCCCTGCATCTGCACAGATTCTCCCCACAGGTCAGAGACACGCGAGGCTAACAGACATCTCTGACCCGGCCCTAGGTGTTAGCGTCGATAGCTGTTGGTGTCTTTGAGGCCCAGTAATGAAAACTAGCAACTCGTCCAGGGTGTAAAACTGCCTTTGATCCAAGAGCAGCTGGGATGAACTTAAAGGGAAAAAAGCGGTCACAGAAATTGGACGGATGAAGAAAGAAGCCGTGGAATCTCACTCAGCAGCGTTCGGAAGGGGGGGGGGCAGTGGATTAGCAAACGAGCTAATCCACAACATATTGCAAAAACATCCCGTATTATTTCCACGGCGGAATGGAGAAATTCTGAAAAAAAAAAATATGTAAAAAAAGGAAAGAAACAAAGAGAGAAAAAGAAGACACAGCCGCAGAGACGGTGGCTTTTCTTTTTTTTCCTGCAGTGCAATTTAGGCCGCAGTGCTCTGAAGGCATGGAGGAAAAGTAGGTCATTACATAATTCAGGGAAGGGGTGTTTTCCAGCCTTCTCATGCAACGGAGCATGTGCGAGGTCGCCAACACGAGGGCGGGAACGGCACACGCTCTTTTTGTTTTCTTTTGGGGTTTTTTTTTTTTTTTTTTGGTGCGGTGACGGTGACGGAGCCAAGAGGTGGCAGTTATGGGCCGCGGCTGCTGGATGTTCCAGGTGCGACGCCTCAACGGGCCAATTGCCAGCGAGTCTGAAGCTTCACACACACACACACACACACACACACACACAGAAACAATGCCCTGATTCTGAGTCACTCTCGCTCTCTCCCATTGGCCAAATCCACTCTGCTGGGTCTGCGCTCCCTGAAAACGTCAGAGGAACCCGGCCCTGTCACATCCAATGATGGGCCGCAAAGTTGAGGGCAGCCCAAAGCTACGTGCCCTCGGAGGCACACACTCCCGGTCATGGAGAGACGGAGCGGGGGGGCCGAGATGGGTGAGATAGTGCTGGCGAAAAGAGCCGGGGTGACATGCGAAAAAGATAGGGGGCATGGAAAGAGACGGGTCGGGGCGGAAGGGGGGGATGAAAAAAGTGGCAGTAAAGGAAGAAGCAACTTACCCAGCCAGCTCCTGTTCAGGTAGACGGACACGAAAACAGGGGGGACGGTGAAGAAGTCGACCACCGAGTTGACCTCCAGCCAGAACCACAGCTTGTCGTTGGCTGCTATAAACTGAAAGAGGGAGTGGGGGAGGTGGGGGACGGGGGGGGTGGGGGGTAGAGGACATGAGAATGACAAGCGAGCTCCGTCGTGATGCAACAACATCGTCGCGCTGCTCAGCCGCCGCCAACCGCCGCCCCTCCTTTGGTATTTTTTTGGTTTTTTTTCCGCTGGCATATTGTACGGAATGACAAAAGGCTTCGCCCGACTTGCTGAGTTATGCAAATGGCGGGCGGCAAAGCTGCTTACCAGTTTATTTATTCATTCAGGCGCCGAGGCAGGCCTGACACCGGCGGAACGCTGCTCTGGCACGACAGCCGCCCCGGCAACATTATTACAGCGGGCGTTTGATTTAAGGGCACGCCGCGTCACCCCCCGTAACCGCGCGCCTTGTTTTGTCTCAGGCGAGCCGAGCGCTCTGCCGTTTCAAATTCACCATCGGTCGCTGTAAAATTGCGAGGTTGCGAGGATTAGCTTTTGATTTTCTGTTGCTGTTTTACAGCATCGATGTACTGTTGCGCTTAATTCGGGGTTTGAGTTCAGATTTTGTTCTTTCAAGCCTGCACAATAAATATCCCACACTTGATGCTATGAATTGAGATTTTTTTTTTTGATGGTTCATGCATAACAATAACTACTTACTCGCAGGCCAAAGTAAAGGAGGAAGAAGACGTTGAAGGCCATGTCGATCTGTAACGTGAAGTCTTTGTAGAAGTTCTGGCAGGATTCTATTGGGCTGGAAACAAAGGAAGGAGATGTTAGATGTTTGGTTCAATATCATGAAGAGATACACTGGGCAGCATCAGCAATCTGATGGAGCAATCACCAGACACTATATAAAGAATATCATTGTTTGAGGATCTAAGTAGGGTAGGAATGGTACTTTATTAGATTTTGGGGTTTAACGGTGGCTCATCTTAATTGCAAATCGCTCGGATAAGGAGATATCATTTTTTATTTCTTTTAAAAAAGGAAAATCTCCCACTGTGACTCGCTGCTTAATATTCAGAAAACACATCAAACAGTCACAGGCTGAGAGTAATTAACTGTTATCACCATTATGTAGTACGTGAGGCAGCCAGAATAAATTGCACCCTCTGAAAAAAAAAAAAAAAAAAAAATCAGGTTCTTCCACATTTAATTGCAGTTGCCCGACTAATTAGCAGAAAAGTTTCTCATTAACTTGGCGCCACAACGGCAACAGGTAGCAGCCGATCGTTTGTTGGGCTGTATCTCATCTTGGTGGGGTAGTCATGGTAGAAAAAACTCTGTGTGTTGTAATGAGGCACGATAATAATGCGCGCATGAAAAACAAAACCAATCTGGAAATTTGCCAGTGTAGCAAAAAGTGCCAGTAGTTTAAATAAAGCATGCGTAGATGACAGCGGCTGCTTTGATGTGTGAAAAAAAAAAAAAACACGCGCACGCATGCATTTTTCAGCACCCGACAATTAAAAGCACCTCCAGGAAGACGTTCCCTGGTATGACACAAACTCAAACTCAGAGGGATGGAATTCATGACTGCCCCCCCCTTCCTTCCCCTCAGCGGCAGCAAGTCGGATGATGACAAATGAGACGTGATCCGACTGGTGTGTCGGCGAAATCCATCATCGTGTTTACCCTTGTGATGATTAACCATTATCTGGTAGGCGCTCTCAACAAAAGCAATAAAAAGGCAGCGCGCAAACCGCATCCTTCACTGGGGCACCGGCCTGTAGCGCTCAGACTTTCGAGTAATGGAGGGAGGCCATCGAAGGAAAACCATTAGCGCTCCGTACGGTTATTGGGGACCTTCGGGAATGTATAGAATGGGAAAAAAGGAACACACGTGCACAGTGCACACCATTATGAGGGTACACAGACGATAATCCCAGGCGGTGGCATTAAACATTTAAGTAGACATTTGTATGCATGGAGCCCATAGGGGCACAGTGTGAGATCCTGATTGCAGCATAATGAGAAGCAGCGGAGGCTCACAAAATAAATAAATAAATAAATAAATAAATAAATAGAGGCGGGAGTCATCATCTCTCACGATGCATCACGCGACGACAACGATCCACTTTAACGGCTGAGCGAGTGCGAGTGAGACCTCACGCAAGACGGAGTCAAACCAAAACAATCCACATCCGCAGCCTCCGTTCCATCAGGCTGCGATCTGTCGCTTGTTAAAAGGAACGTCGCTCCATTTGAGTCGGGAGGCGTCTCTTTTTTTTTTTCTCCCCCCCGCAAACCTTCACATGATGAGGCCGATTTCATCGGTGCCCTCCGGCCGAATGCTTTATTATTTGCTCACTTCGCGCCCCTCCCCTCCTCCCCACCCCACGAGGTCGAACGGAGGGGCGTTAGAGCAACATGTCATGAATCACACGTGCATCCTAATCTCCTCGCGCTGATTAAATGTCGTTTCCCATCAACGCGGGTTGGGAGACGCTCGGCGCTCAGCCGCTGTGCGGCCGCCTCAAACTGATCCGACACCTTGGCCCCGATCTGGCCTTCCCGCCTGGACCGTGGCGGCAAAAAAAAACAACTGACGCAGACGTGGACACACACAAAAAAAATGACATTCGCTTGCGACCACAAGCGTGGACTGAGTGAATTGCGCTGAATGGACCTTCAGCTGCACAAGCACCACAGTGGCTCGGCTATAGAAGGATTATTAGATTCATGCAAGCAAGCGCTGCGGAACATTATAGTGCACGACTGTAAAAGATCTCTGGTAGATCGATGGTCTGGTCAGTAGAGGCATCGCAACATGGTTGTAATGTCTGTGTATTATATCAGTGAAGATATGCTGGAGCATAAAGAGAAGTGATTTTACCTAAAGGCCCCATATTGTAAAAAAAAAAAAAAAAAATCCATTAACCCCATTCTGATGCTCGCTTTGAACTTCAGCGAGTCCTCTTCACCGCAGCATACGTGCCTAAGTGCTTCCCATTGCCGCCATGCGATTGGCTGATTGGCCATTTGTCATAACGAGCAATTGAACGTTCAACCTAATAAAGTGGCCGGTAAGTGGACAGCTCCACTTCCTCCTTCTGGACAAAAAAATATCCCAACACTGCTGCAATAGGATGATTCAAGCATCCTGCTTAAAAGTGGCTCTACATAAAAGGAAAACAAAATATAGCATAAATCATTCTGATAGGTCGGTGGGAAAAGATGACACCGGGTTGCTTCTGTGTTCCTGTGTGAGAGCCTGCAAGGCAGGACAGCGCCGCCCCGGCTAACGGGCTCTCAATGTCACATCACACCGGGCCACCACCAGGGAGTCCTGGTCACATGGTGCCAGTGTCTTTGCAAAAAATAGACCTGCCCACCGCAGTTCTTATTACTCGCTGAGGCCCTGGCACGGCTGGCGGATTACACCATCCTGCCAGACAGGAAGAGGAAGGAGGGGATGGAGGAGAGAGAGAGAGAGAGAGAGAGCAAGGGGAGAGGAGAGGAGGTGAGTGGGGGGCAACTGCCAGGGGAGGGTTTGGGGTGGGGTGGGGGTGGGGGGGTCTATTTCAGGATGTAAATGTTTCCCTGCCACTGGAAAATGCGAGCGTGGAGGTAAGACCGGTTCGCTCGCAAGGGCAAAAGGAGCGTGTTGACGATGGCGCTCTAAAAATAGACCCCCAAACACCTTCAGTCGGTCGGCGGGAGGCAGCCGGCCAATGGCGAGCGTGCACATGACCTTGTCCTGCTGCAGGAGGAAGAGGAGAGGTGTGGCGGTGGCGGGGCGGCGGCGGCGGGAGCTGCCCTCGGAGAAAAATCACGCCGCCACATCCTCCACTGCCGGGCCATCCTCAATATGTGCCTCGCTGCTCCGCTAAGCTCATAATCATCTTGAGGGGGAGCTATTTATAGCCTCATTTGCTGGTATTTCTGGTCACGCGTCATAATCGGTGCAACCCTCCTCCACCCAAACGCCCCCACAAAACAGAAAGACGAGCATGCGCTGAGAATCCCTGTTTGAGCCGTGCACGTTGTTGTGTTTTTTGTGTGTGTGTGTGTGTGCACAGCAGGAGGCTTTGGCTGCGAGGCTGAAAGAAGAAGGCCAGGTTTGTGGTGAAATGACAGATTTGGGTCGAGGCCCACTGCTAAAATAAGACGTTCTCCAGCACCTTCAAGGGCAGCGGAAACACTTGACGTCTTTTCTACAAATAGAAGCCTCTGCTTTTATCCATCTGATCACGAGATGATCCGCAGTGTTTTTGCGCTGAGCGAAGCCAGACGCTGGGAATCAAATGAATCAAATGATTGATTTCATCACAAATGACTGAAGCTACAAACGTCACCTTTGTTGCATCAAAGAGGGAAAAAACTGTATAAACGAAATCAATCAAAGCAGACATGACAAACAGATGTGCTGGAGCTGGAGTTGGAGTTGGGGCAGACATCATCTCCCCCGACACAAACACACACACACACAGTGCAAGGGGTCTTTCACTCCGTCCCGCTAGAAACATATATTAACACATCACTTGTAATTTAGTGTTTCATTATTTCCATGAAAGGACCTCAGGAGTGTAATGAAGCTTCTCTGCCCGGCCTCAGAGTCAACTCTGAGTCCATCACTCAGCCAACTGCACAACCTGGACCAGCAAAAGAAATGTATTACTCCTAACCAATTTGCATATTTCCCCAAGGTCACTGCACGTTCTCTTGAATTACTGTAGATGGACCGACGGTTCCCACACACCGGGGCTTAACGCTCTGCTGAACCTGCTGCTGAAAGGTGTGAAGCCGCTCTGAGCGTCGCCGCCATCGATCATTTCGCCACCTGTTGCCTGGCAGCAACAAATCGAGACCCGTTTGTCGCCTTCGGGTTGTGTTTCCCGCCGCAAACAAAACACTCCGAGGGCCGACTGGAGACGAACCGAGGACGCGTCTTCCGTGACCAGCCGCTGTGCAATTCCGCGAACCAATTTGGCCACCCGCTCACTGTGAGGAATGTTTTTAAAAGGGGCCGCAGCCTCGGGGGAGAGAGGATGATGTGCTTTCATGCTGTTTCTATCAGTCCACTGTGATTTATGGCGTGCACCATACGGCTGCAGCATCATATGCAAAAAAATAGATTAATTTGGTTAGTGTAGCGTGTTTTTTTTTCTTTCTTTTTTTCATTATCTCTGTTACAACAAATGGAGCGAAAGCCGAGGCAGCCGACACGTACGCTGGACCAGAAATTGTCTAAAAATAGCTCCGTCCCCCCCCCACACACACACACACACACACACACACACACACAGACACACACCGAGGCAGCGAGGGCCACTGCAACACCAAATGGCCTTTATATTGCCATGGTGACAGTGATAAATAGAGAGGTCAGCCGTCGCACTGATAGCAGGTGAAACAGAGAGCGGCAAAGCAAAGCTGCCTCGCCTTCTCTCCGCAAGGTTCCTTCGCTCCGACTCCAGCATCCCGCGCACGGGATCTGCTCCTCCCGCACCGAGTGACAGCGTCCGGGCTGCTCCGCTCGGCCGTCGGAGCGCTGTGATGTTCAGCCTCGTCACACAATTGAAGCGCGGCCTGACCTCGGATGCAATTAAAGCTAAACTTTCGCAGTCCGTCAGGATTAATTAAAGGGAACTGCGGAATTGCTCAGAAGCGCAAAGCTCTTTAACGGCGGGAGGTGTGTGGCAGACGGTGGAATTTCTCTGGATTTAGAAATAAATAAATAAATGTTGGGAAAGTTTATACAATCAAGGGATTAAGGGAAGATGTTTTATTTTGAAAATAAATCTGCCACGGCTTAAATTTATGGCGTCAACTGGTTTTAAAAGCCACTCAGTAACGTGTTATGAATTTGGTATTTTAGGATGACAAACCTCAAATACATCACAGGTGGTCCTCGTGTTAAGATTTAAGTGATGTCAGAGTTGCAGTGGTTTGTGGTTTAAGCAGGAAAAATTAGACGCTAACGACACTGGAATAACCTTATTACGAAGTGCGACTCCATTAGTTGGTGGGAGGGTATTAAATGGTGTTTTTCCTGCAGTCATGCGCACCCACAATGCTTTTGCACGAGTCCACAAAGGTGAGGAGCGTTCCGTCTGAAAACACGGTGGGAGGTGGATGAAGAGGAGGAGGAGGAGGAGAAGAAGTGGAACAATAACAAGGGCATTCCTGCAGCAGCAGCCTGCAGAGACCCTGTCCTACATTCCTCCCTATTTGTTTTATGGGAGCGCAGAGGGGAGAGGGGTTGGGGGGGGTTGGGGGGGGGGGATGAGGAATAAGCCAAGGTATTAAAGCTCAGACTGGGAGGTGGGCGGGAGAAGATGCAGCATCCTCACGTTGACTAAAATAGCATCATCAGTCTGGCGCACCAACGCAAGAGGCTATGCATCAGCCGTGTATAATCTGAAAAGCAGACGTGGATTCGGAAGTCAAACAAAAAAAAAACTCAACACGGTTGTGACGCAGGCTTCTGATTGCATTCATATATAAATGTGACAACACGGTCTGTGACTCCGATTCCCTTCTTCCTGCTTCCAAAGACACGCCAAGTGTTTGTTTTGTGGGTAGATCTTTACTGCAGGATATTGGCAAGCAGAGTTCAGTCTAGTATGAAAAGCCAGAAGCAAGAACTCAACTACAACACAACTACTTTGGGGAAAGATAGCTGGACCCCAGACAGGTGTTTTCTTCAGCATTTTATTCTGCACGTGTGCGTGTATGTGTGTGTTTGGTGGAGAGGCGGCAACCTGGTACGCTGTGGTGCACACACACACTTTCAAGATTGTTCAGCAGGCGCCTGGAGGCTCAACACAGAGGCAATGTGCCTTCATCCAAACGTGGCTTTGCTATTGCTACGAAAACTTCCTTTTACTGTTGCTTCAACAGTAATCAAAAAACAGCAATTACAATAAAATATAAAAGTAATTTGTGTGGGGAAAAAAATCAATTCAATTTGGGTGAAAGAAAATGACTTTTTGGGATTGGAAATAGAAGAAGGAGAGAAACCAAACAATTAGGCCGGACCCAGCGCAGCCTGATTAATACCTCAAGTCTCTGCTCAAGTAATTACTCCAATTGAAAAGGTGCCCTATGCATTCCACCCATTGATTCTTTCAGTCATTAACATTTTGACACCAGGAGGAGGCTGAAGGCCATCCAAGGAGAATTTTTAGCATTTAACCAAGGGCTCATGAATGAGTCACTTTATTCATGCAAATAGAATCCCACGCACAGGGCGACAATCAAGGAGAGTGTTTACGTCAATGTCTGCGGCCCCGGAGCACGAATTTCACCAGGGAGAGAAAAGACAAATATGAAGAAAACTGTAATAATAAATATGAATCTGAACTGTCTTTTGAACATCTAAACTACTTGGTATATGTTGGGGGTTTTTTGGCCTTTTTTTAATAAACGTGCTGCAGCTGAAAACGGGGCTATAGCGTTTTAGGCTGTGGCTTGGAAGCAAGAAATCTAATCCCCGCTACGAGCCAGAGCAACACAAAATGAGGCGTTCGCTCAGCCACGACAGGTTGACGCCGGTTTACAAACGCTCGTTGAAACACCTCAATGTGTCTGCACAAATTGAAGAGAATCCGCAGCACCTGTGCTCTCACTTAAACCGCCCGTGGGTCTTTTCTTTTGTTAGATTTTCATGTAAGATTAGCATCTCGGATGGTGTCTTGTTTTTGGTTTTCAGCCCGTCGGCTAGCGGGCTGTACGTAGCAAAGAGAGAGAGAGAAAAAAAAAAGTAGGGCTTCCACCACAGACAGTTGGAGGCAGATTGAATGTCAAGCCTCCGACACGGCGACAGCGACTGCAGAGCGAATAAGAGGCTCCAGCTGCTGCAGCCAAAGTACGGCCGGCCCTGTTTAGGATGTCAAAGCCCCCAGAGTGGGATGAACCTTCTCCGGGTTGATCACTCGTCCCCCCCCGGGGGTGGATGTGCACACACACACTCGAGTGACACGCTTGAGCTAATCACGGTGATGAGGGTAGAGAGGGCCTGAGCTTAATGGGAGCGCAGATAGATCAGGGCAATACCTTGGGGAAGCGCACTGACACCGAGAAGAACCTGAAAAGGCGCAGGGTAACATCCGAGACGTAACGGGGAAATACCACTGTGTGAGAGAGGGGGAGCTACGTTCTGAGAGCACAAGAAAAAAAAAATCCAATTCTTCTCAGTATTTTCAGATCTACCTCGAAAAAAGCTCTTTTTCCGCACGTCCTTTAAAAAGAGAAAGGCAGCAGCCTCAAGCAGGAATTAGCAATGAAAGCTAGCAGCTAAGGAGTAAAAGAAATGATAAGTGCTGCGCTGCTGGCAGCTTGGAGATGGTCGGCCTGTTCAGAATGTGACATAAAGTTTCGTCCAATCACTTTCGCTTAGTTTTTTTCTCCTTTTACCAAATGATGTCTACGGGCTCTGCCCTAGATGGACGTAAGCATAAATTGCACGCCAATCTAAAGCTAATCATACATGAGCGGGACGTCGCTCTGCATGTAAACTTTATGTCGCATTAATATGGAGACGTGCTAAAATATACCTTGCCTCTGGGCAAGGTATACACACACACACACACACACACACACACACACACACACACACACACACACACTAATTGGAACATTACATAAGTCCAACAGCCTGGAACGAACTGTCATTTACCGTAATTACATAGTGGAGGTGTAAAAAAAAAAATATATGCATGTATATAAATATAAAATAAAAGTCCAGGGTCTGCAAAACACTCTTGACAATTTAATCATTCAGATGGGGGCAGTTCAGAGATTGAATGCAGAATTGCCTGTGCATTACAGCCATATTGAACATTTTACATTTTTATGAAAAAAGTGGAACATAATTTCTGAGTTCAGTGAATGATTCAGCGTTTCCAAAACGCTGACAAATAACAAGGGAGCTCGTCAATACTCAAAGATTATTTGTTGCAAAACAGCCAAAGGAGCAACAAAAACACGCTGCATAATTGCCGGCTACAACTCCAGCGTATGTAACACTTGATGAAACAGCGTTTAATTTTACAGCTGCCTACAAATGCGCCTCAGGGTGACCTTTTCTCGCGGCTCACTGCAGTGTTTTGAAGCACATGCAACTTCCACACGGAGAGAAAAAGCGTTAAATCAGCTCATTTGCATTCACTGGGATCTGTGCAGTGGTAGCGCACTGCAGAAGATATTCACACACACATACGTGCCTCTCTGAAGTAGGCAGGTGGTTGGATTTATTGCATAACATCGTAAGAATGAATCGCATCACACTTCAAGTTAAAGGGTGGAAATATAAGCAGCAAACATCCCAGTGTTTGGGTCAAATTAATGAGGATTTATTAAGTGACTTAATGGACACAATGGAAGATTTTGTACATTTTTCTTTGAGATGGTGTATTTCCCAATTTGGATCACTGGATATTTTCTCCGTAGCAGCCAGAAACTCACAAAATTTCAAAGAGAGGGAAAAAAAATGAATCTGAAACTATTTGTTTTCAAGAACATTTTGGGTTTGAATGGTGTGAAAGTAGCCGCGGCGTTTATCGGAGGGAAGCCAGGCCTGCAATCTGTCTCTGGGTGACTGCCAGCCAGGGATACGCATAAACCAACAACACACACACACACACACACACACACACACACACACACACACACGCGAGAGAGAAAAGGTGCCCCCACACACACTGTACGGTATCTGCTCGTCTCTGTTGCCATGGAAACTGACAGGCCTCCCATTGAAAGAATCCTCAGATGCAGATGTGAGTGCGCGCCCACTGCTAGCGGCTGCCTGTGTGGGGGTGGGAATATGTGCTTTTGCATTTCAGAGTTTGCAGTTTTTTCCTGCAGGGATGGCGATGATGAGGGACACGTGCAGGCGGGCGATGCCCACACGCACGCGACAAACGCGGAAACTCGCATCCGAGGATGTGACAAACAGAGTGATCTGGGAGTGGTTGTGTGATAACGGAGGTGATACTTACTCGGAGGAATCTATAAAGTATATCCCGAGGGCCCCGATGCTGAGAGCAAAGACCAACACCACCTGGAGGAGAGGGGAGACACAAACAGAGGAGGAATTACCGTCGTGCGCTAAGCAGCGCGAGTCTCCTAAATGCGCCCGCGTAGTAAACAGAGACTCGTGTTTAGCCGAGGCAGACGCAGTGGGAGGAGCGGCGGTAATTAAACGGCAATTTGCCTCCTATAGCTCAGCGAGCACAGACTTGTTTGGGTTTTTTTTTCCTCTTGCTTTCAAATGCACATGTTGGATTCCGAATCCACCCTCCCGACCCCCCTTCCCTGGCAAAATAATAAAATGCACAGATTATCCCCTTATCCTGCTGAATGTTAAACTTGTTTGTGGGTGTCCATATGTGTTTTATTTTGTGCAAAATTAAAAGAACACTTTGAGCAAATAGCAAGTTAACATAAAAACTTGGAATACTAATGTGGTAAAACAAAGCCTGTCATTGCAGGAAAGTTGGGTTGCATGGAACAAACACAATGCGAAAAGATAATTAGACAAGTTCTCAAACAAAAACAGGAATACAGATACACACAACAATTTCGATACACAATTCTCCTTTTTTTGTCAATGGAAAATGTAAAGAATAAAGTCAATAAAGTGCATATTGACAAGCTGTCTTTGAGTGGACACTGCCAGGGTGTCCAGCGCTCCAAACAGCGACTTCCTGCCACTGCGTCAAACCAGCAGGAGCCGCCTGCGCCGTCCCCCTGATCATTTTCTCCACGGCCGAGCAGCGCTGCGGCTCACAATGCTTGTCTCCCATTCAGCCGCCTCACAAAGGGGAGTGCCGGCCTTGTTGATTGTGCCGTTCATTATTGATGACGGAAGCTCGATTACTTTCACATGACGGCCGTCTCCATTGATCCGCCGCATTGTGGCCGCGGTATTAAGCAAACCCGCACCCGCACCCGCGCCTCGCCCTCCTCCAGCACCAAACCAGCCTTGCATTTTTTAACGGCTTCGCCGCTTGAATGGAGGACAAAGGAGGGGATGGCCGGGCGGGGTTGCAAAAGTTGCGCAGGGTCCTAAACAGCTCACGAGCCGCGCACATCGACGGGCGCTCGGCAACAAAAGATAAGAGAGGACAACTGCGGCTGAAAGTCCGAGATAACGTCCCGCTGGCCATCAAAGAGCCGTGGACTGGTCCCGGCGCGGCGGGAGGCGGCGAGCTGAAGGGCGCCGTCCAGAGAGACACGCATCAAAATGTGTTTGCTGCAAACCTGAGGCAGCGAGCAGGAGACCGGCAGGGTTGGAGGGAGGAACAGCAGTGAAATGTACTGAGGCCAGAGACGCAACTCTATAGATGTTGGTGGTGATTTGAGTCAGATCAGCCCTCTGTTTGCGAGCTTTATCCTGGTTCAGAAGAGGTTTATTTTTCCCAGCACAATCAGATACGTTAAGCCAAGTGGACGTCAGTGAAATCAAAGGGCACCTGACAAAAGATGCGAAACGTGAAAGCCCCCCCGAGACGCGGAGAAGAGCACCACTTGAGCAGATGGCCTTAATGCATCGCACGCGCGCCTACTGTATAGGTGCAAGTACAGTACGTGCGTATGCGTTGACATTTACTTGAACCTTGCGAGTCAATACAGCAGAGGAGGGCGGGGGGGGGGGCAAAAGCAGTTCATGGCTGAAAAGCTCATCGCTGAAGAGTCGGAGACGAGCCGAGGAGTCATGAAGCATCATCATTCTAAATTGACCCAGTTATTCGACTGTGAATGCCAGTCCGCTGCCCCCCCACCCCCCATCCCCAATCCCGTCCCCCACCACAGCCCTCCAACGCAGACCCTCCCCCCGCCGCGTCCGCGAGAGACTCAGGCTTCCCACAACCCCAAACCCACGTTGTTGTTTTTTTTGTTTGTTTTTTTCATCCAGAGGCGCCCAACCAGGCGGCAACAACCGCCGCGCATCAGCAGCGGTGGCGCCGGCGCGCTGACACGAGGGGAAACCTACAAGTGGGGCAATCCCCACATAAGCAGGCGACCGGGGTGGGAGGGAGGGGGAGGGGAGGTGGCAGGGGTGAGGGAAGAGGGGGTGGGGGTTGGGGGGAGGACACAAAAACTGCAGAAGGAGCAACAGAAGGGCTGCTATGTTTAGCCGCTGCTGTGCCGTGCCGTGCCGTGCGTGTGTGTGTCTGCCGCGGCTTCAGTCACTAGAATGAGGTCGTTCGCATCTCGTGATTCACCGTCCTGAGACGGCAGCGCGTTACTCACGTTTTTTGCGAGGCGGCGAGCCGGGGAATAAGTCGGTATCACGTTTAAAGACGCCGCCGTGCGTACGTTTCCTCCTTAATGCCTGCGTAGGTTTTCATCGGCGCGTCCGTCTTTAAAAAAAAAACAAAAACGCAAAGCCGGAAATCTGTCGGACGTCTTTCGGCGACGGGCGGCTCGCCCATCCTGCGCTCCGACGAAGGTCTCGGGTTCCAGCGGCCCGAGTGGGCAAGAGGTGGCACCTCTCACGTAACACCATCAGTCTGTTAACACGTAATAAATGTATAAACACACGTGGAGGGCCCGTGCTGTCAGTTCGTCTGGCCGAGACTTTGGAGAGCTCCGGTGTTCCAGCGCCAAAAGACTCCCTTCTCAGGAAGTGGGAGTGGGGGGGGGCTGCAGGGCTCCCACCTCCTGACTCCTGTGACACCCTGTTGGCTAAAGGCAGCCCTGTGATAACACACCAATAATCACCAGCAGCAACGCAGCTAATGTATCTCAGGCCTGTCAGTGAACATCGCAGGGTGTTCGTGTGTTCCACACAGCTTGTCCTTTGCCTGTTCTGTTCTGGAAGTCAGCCCTTTCTGATGTCACAAAGGGATGCTAGTGCTCCCAGCTGACTGACACTCCCCCACCCCCAGCCAGGTCTTCCCAGACCTTCTGAGAAAAGCTGACTCCTTCCAGACATGTAGCAGGTGAAACAAAAAAGAAGGTTGCAAACAGAGGGCTAACTATGTTGTATTCAGCAGAGGTAGTTTTTTTGGGGGGAGTGCATAAAAAAAAAAGTCCCCTACAAAAATGGCTATTGAGATTTGAGACAACACAAACCACATTGAAACTGAATTGAAGTGAACTGCATCTAAACATAGAAGACCGGTTCGCCAAGACCCCACTTAGCTTTTCATGCGGTCAATTTCTCTTTTGCTCTAATATTGCACTTATATTAGAGAAAAGACAGTGACATTTTTCTCAGTCAGATCCACTACTGAAGGCTCTCCCGAGGACAAACACGATTGTCAACTTTAGTTTTTTATAACTCCCAGTAAATGAGTTGCTCTGATACTGAGATCAAGCATTAAAACGTGTTTTGGTGCCCGCTAGTTTCCCAGGAGAGCGTTGCCTGCGGTCCTTTCACTTTAATCTACCTGACTTGTACTTTCCATAAAAACAAATCTTTTAAAGTCCAATTACGGTTGTGGCAGAGACTGCAGCGTTTTGCAATCTAACAACTTCCTGTGGGTAAACATGAATAAACATCACGTCCAGGGAAGGATTTCTTCCATTGTGCACGGACTCCAGTTTCCACCGCAAAGCGATCCCTGCTCATTGATGTAAATCTGTTAAATTAAAGAGAAAAAAATGACAGCCTGCGCAATATCCAAAGCCCGGGGCTGATGAAAGAGTCCAACTTTATAAACTGATTTGCGTGCTGCTTTTATTGGAGCTCCTACTGCACAGACATCACGGGCAGTGAAACAGATGATTGTCTTTATGTTTGACTGTGTCACATGCAAAAAAGAAAAAAAGCCCTCATATGCTCACACGCTGCCGAGCCGGCGGCGGCCGTGGACTCACGTGTTACGACACGGGGTGAGAGTGCGAGCGGCTCGCTGGGGGCTCGTCAAAAAAAAATGAAACCTCCATTAAAATTTGATGGCGTACATTCATGCAGCTCGCACGCCTCCTGATCTCAGCCGCTCCGTCTCAGGGAGCAGGAGCGGCCCCTGACATCAGCACAGGCGCAGGTACAACCTGACGCCCTGTCAGGAAAATAAAGGGGAAGTCGAGGTCTGTGTGAAACCCGGCCCCGGCCTGGGGTTCAGTCCCACCGTGGCCTCGACACATGTTGCTCAGATCCAACTAGTCACGCTGAAGAACAAGAACAAAGAGGCAACTGGCAGGTCTAAAAGTCTAATGTTGAATGTTGGAAGTAAAATCGGCAAGAAAATATCAGAAAGTCAATGAGGGAAATGAGAACACTGACGTATTCAACAAACAGAGCTCTCCATTCAAGTCAAATCGGCAATTAAAATGAATGAAATGATGCATTTACTTGATAATTTTATTCATTGCTAGACAAAGAGGTAAATGAAAATAAAAAACAACAACTGAAAACAACTCCTGGAATCTATGAATGATGGAAGGAATGGCAGCCAATGACAGGCCTCATTTCTATCACTCAGACGGCCAAGTGAAGCCCATTTTATGAGCGTTATCACTTAGAGAGGAAACAAACGTCTGACAAACGCCAGAAACAATATCCAAGCGGCCTTCAATGGAAATAAGCGCAAACAAGAGCGAAACATAGCGGCAGGAGAAGAAAGTGGCAGGCGTGGAGTTCAGCCTCCTCCTCCTCCTCCTCCTCCTCCTCCTCTGTGTCCTTCAGCGCTGGTCTTTGTCATTCAGCTGCGCCTCTGCCTCCTCCTGTCGTTCGCATCGCTCACAGCAAAAAAATAAAAAAATAAAAAAAACGGAAACGAAAAACTGTCACAATACCGCCGCCCCCCTTTAAGAAAAAAAATCCATGAGACGATGCGATACTGCAGATTACAGACGGCATCTGGATTTGGCCGAAATTCGGAATGTGATACTACCGGTCGCTGCGCTCGAATTTTGATGCGTGAAAACATACAAATAGGTGTGAAATGTGGCACTTGCACGGTGCTGAGTCAGTTTTCAAAAATTTGGCAGCGCCGACGGAACAGGTGCGGCGAGCAAGGCCGCGTTATTCAGACAAACACGCTTCCCGCGGCAGTTAGAGGGGCTCGCGGAGTCCAACACTCGCCGAGATAAATCAGGAATTCACTTTAAAATGCATCTTTACTAGTTTTCCAGATTTAGATTCAGATTTAGACAAATAAAGGATATTTAAAAAATAATAAATCTGTGGCATCCAGGATTTATTTTTTTTTGCTACATGTCCATTAATCGCTTTGGTAATTATATATATTCATTAAATCATTTTGATGTTCAGGCAACATGATGCCATATTTCACCTCAAAGGGGCCCATCACCATTGCCACACCCACGAAACTGCCTCCATTTAACCCTCCTGGCCTTTTATACAACAGATGCACAAACACTGTCGTGCCTCAGCAACAAAAACAGTGATTGATGGCAAAGTGTTGTGTGCGTGGGAGTGGGTGGTGGGGGGGGGTCGGTATGAGGGAAAGCCTCTCAGGTCTGACAAGATGACAGCCCCCTAAAATGAGCATCTGTCAGTGGGAGATGAAGAGGAGGCCTGTGGGGATCTGTTACAGACGGCCGAGACAACCTGTCGGAAAAATCTCCTCTAAAAGTCTCTCAGTGGCATCATTAATTCATAAAAAAAAATAATAATATTCAGAGCTAGTTGGAGGCAGCGAGAGGCGGCGGGATGGAAGCGCAGTGATCTCGCAGTGATCTGGCACGGCAGCTGGATGGCTCTGATTTCAGACCTGAGACAGTTTGTCTCATCCAGCTTGGCAAACTCCAACAGAAAACCTTTTTATTATTATGATAATTATGATTATTATTATTAGTCGTAGTAATAGTAGTAGTAGTAGTAGTAGTAGTCGTGTTAAAATTTCTCTGAAAGCCGTTCGATGCTCTTAGTAGAACAGGAAAGGCGGGTGAACAGGAAGCGACTGCTC
Organism: Thamnaconus septentrionalis; assembly: GCA_009823395.1. NCBI lineage: Eukaryota > Metazoa > Chordata > Actinopteri > Tetraodontiformes > Monacanthidae > Thamnaconus > Thamnaconus septentrionalis. The sequence continues at coordinate 10,535,578 of CM020516.1, forward strand.
GCTTAGCGCGCTAGCATTAAAAAACTGAAGCTGCAGCAGTTTTGTCCGCGCTGGGTGGATTTTCCTCCACGCGTTTTTCCAAATCAAATCAGCAGCACTAACAAGAAGCTTCAAGCTGCAGTGCGGCGGCTAAACAGGGGGCGAAAAATAAAACGGCTGGGTCCGCTCTGATCTAATAAACAGTCTTTTTTTTGGCAAACGCTTCCTAAACTGAAAGATCCGTCCGTTCCAGGTGACGGAAGCCGTCTCAGGAGGGGCGAGACGTGCACTCCGCACGCCGCAAGGACGCATCGACCCTTCCTGTCTAGCGGCCGACCGTCCCGACGACGGCAGCTCCGCCGTGACCTTGAGCCGCTCGCAGAGGACGCCGGCAGAGGGCGGGAGGAAAAGGGGAGGAGGGAGGGAGGGAGGGAGGGACGGGGGGAGGTGATGACGACAGGAGATGAAGGGACGGAGGAGAATGTTAGAGAAGGCCTCCTCACCCTCCTCCTCCTCCCCCCCTACCTCCCACCTTCCATCCTTCCCTCCCGGTGGGACACGAGGAGCATAAAGAGGTGGCAGCAAATGGCTTGTGGCTGAGACAAAATGAGAGCACCGGAGAGAGAGAGAGGGCGAGAGAGAGAGAGAGCGAGAGAGAGAGAGAGCATGATGGAGAATATTAGAGCATGTCCTCGAGGCTCAGCAAGAGCTTAAATGCCACAGCGTGTACACGTGTGCGCGCTTCTTGTGTGTGTGTGTGTGTGTGTGTGTGTGTGTGTGTGTGTGTTGGCCTGGGAGACAGAAGGGAGGACCCCCCACTGGGATGATGCCAGCACAGTGAAGATGAGAGGATGTAAAAAAATAAAAATAAAAATAAGAAATGTCAGCGAGAGCGTCGGGGGGGTGTAAAAACTCTCAGTCACATGAGTCTAGGATGTTTTTGCTGCTTTTTCTTCTCTCGTCAAACTGCACAATACGGGTGGAGTATTAAAGGAGTCTCCTGACAGGAAGTGACTTGTGGCGACGATTACGAGACGGCATCAGCGGGAGGGGAATTCATTTTAAGCATCAGCGTTCCCGGTGAAGCTAATTGGTGGAGAGTTGACTGGTTCCCAGAGCCGCCGTGCAACTATATGGTTTTTTCACTGACAAAAAAAATATACCTGATAATTCTGCTTCGACAAAAACACAAACAAGGTTTGCTACAACAAGAGAAATCGTTCGCTCCAGATCTACTGGTAGCCACTCGGAGCATCGAATGAAGCCACATTCCTGCTGCTGAACCAACCTGAGGGACAAGCATCTGCTTGATCCAAGCACTAAAGTGAATAAAATACAAGAAGGTGTTGGAGGATTTCAGCCCGGAGGACTCGCTGCGTCACTCTCCCGTCACCAGAGTCTGCGTGCCACAAAATGGGCTTAAAAAGATTTGGTCAAAATTCAGCTTTTGCAGTGAATTCACACCGGAGCTCAGTGAAAGTTCCCCCAACGTGACACAGCAGACTGATGGGTTCCGGCTGCAGTGTGACTTTTCACTGCAGGACATCGCAGGTCCGCCAACTTGTTATGCTTGGCTTCAGGTTATCTGGAGTGTTCAAAGTCTCCGCACGACTCTGGACGCAGAGGGAACGAAAAAAACTCACACTTTTCATCATGCAAGAGCAAGCTGAGATTTTTCTTTTCTTTTCTTTGGACCGAGTGCTGTGCCGGAACAGAAATAAATCACGATCCCAGCTCATGGTTGGATTGCAAGTCGATGGGAGCTGGTAAATTTTCCAGTTCTGCTCTATTCCAAAGATCTTTAGAAGGTCTTTAGAGCCGTTGTCCTATGAAATGATCAGCCCTTGATCGAGCAGCTTCCACCGTGTTCTCCCGTTTGCCAGCAGGCTCGCTATTTTTAGCAGGAAAGTAGCGACACGCCAGATTAGCTCCTACGTCGATTTCCATAATATTTGTGGAATGTGTACCACTTTTATTGAAGTAAACTTCACTAAGCAGACACATGTAACGTGAATACCTGTGGTACTGCTACAGTTAGACAATTATGTTTATTTTTTTTTAACACAAATAGAAACATTGAGGAAACCTGAGATATTTTAATGGTAAAAAAAAAAAAAAAAAATCATCTGTGTATTTTCACTGCTAAATCCTGGAATTTTTATCTCGTAGCTATTCTAATTTTTCATACATCTGAACAGTGTTGTCTTTGAAAAAAAAAAAGGTCCTGCACCTGATGATTCACCACTGCACCACTAAAGGCCTTGGACCGAATCCTCTCAACATTGCTTGCACTGTTGTTTCTCGCCTTGTAATCCATGGAGCCACAAGAAAATAATAAAAGAGATAAATGCTTGATTTCCCAAAAGAGTTCCTCTCAGATTCCTGCCACGTGAAAATCCTCACAGACTGATAACTGAGGCCCTGAGAGAAACACTGTGGATAAAGTGCAGCACTTATGGTTTCCAAGAGAACAATTACACTGGGACACTGGGATTTCCTCATTGGAAGACTCAACAATTACAGATGGCGTTCTTGAGGAGGTGCCTCGGTCTCGGACGGACAGATTTCAAGTTTTCCACTAAAATTTAGCAAAGTGTGGGAGTAAAAGTTTTGGTTTTTAACGTCGGCGCTGTCAATTCTGGCCACCAGTATCAAAGTGGAGTTAAATACAAGAGTGCACAAGCTTCAAAGAGCAGGAGAGAAAGTAAGAGAGTAAGTAAGGTCAAGGTATGCACATAGGGGGTTTGTCAAACCTAGAGATTAAATCACGTTTCTTAAACTGCAAATTTGCTGCAATTTGTTAACGTGTCTAAAAAAAAATCTATTTTAGTTCCCCGACTTTTAAGCTTCATGCTTTGCATAACCGCCCCTCCACCACTGGCCATCTTGGCATTTATACAAAATGCCACCGGATCAAACGCCGATCACCTGCAGCGAGAATCGCGAAGGTGGCGCCGGCCGCCGCGTGGAGAACAAAAGCTTCGCCTCTATAAAGTGCAGCGTTTTTCTGCGAGTCATAACGTATTCAGGTCAGCACGCTGACACGCGGGCACCAGTTACCGCCACGCACACACTTCCATTACGGGACTTTAATCGCTGCATAAATCATCCCTGCCACGGTTAATAATGTCAAAACTTGATCCCCGCCGATGCATTTTTATGCATTGCGCTGTCAAAGCTCTGTTTCCCTGGCTGGAAAAAAACAAAACCTACAAAAAATAAAAATAACCTCCTCTGTCACGCTGGAGGAGCCAAGTCGTGAGCGAAGTGGATTTAAATAAGGAACGTTTCTCAAAATGAATTGGCTGCCATCTGCGAGTTGAGTTAATACCGCTGCGCTCTCGTCACCAACCGCCATCTCGTATCACCAAGAAACAGCTACCTCCCCCCCCCATCCCCCCCCCAACCCTCCAGGCCCCCCTAGGTTGCATCCCGGCGGAGGCGCAGCGGTGACATGATCCTTATCTAATTAAATCAAGGTTTCGTTTAATTTCCTGAAGGTTAATGAGAAGTTTATCGTCGACGTCAGGGCCCCGGCGTTGGCTCACTAACAAGCCGGCGGAGCTCCCGATAAGGTGGGGCGAGCGAGACGGAGGAGGAGAGAGAGCCCGCAGCAAGGTGAAAGACGAGACCTGCGGAGGAAACGATGTATTAGCATCCCGCTGTTGTTGTTGTTGGCATCCGTTTGCATCCCGGTTCTTTGCTAGCGCCTCGTTAGCTCAGTTCGCTAGCATCGCTCTATAGACGAGGCCCGGCGGCGCGCAGCTGTCGATACGGTGGGCGGCTGCCACGGATGACCTTAAACGCGTCTGAAAAACCTTCAACTCGTCAGCAGGAGGGATGAGCGCCGCGTCTTGCTGAAGAACCCCGACAGCACGAGGCTCCTCCGCACGGGAAGAATTAAAGGCTCTACAAAAGATTGAAAAACTGAGCCATATTTTAGCTTCTTTTCTTTTTTAACGCCGTTCTCTGTATTTGGAGATATGGCAGGGCAGAAGAACAGAGGGCTAATTTGCTAATAGTTTCCAGTTCTTTTCCTTTTTTTAGGACACACACACACACACACACACACACACACACACACGCCTAATTCCACTTAAGTCGAACGGACATTCAGGCAGCAGATCATTTAAAGCCTCCCTGCACGACAAAAGCCAATGCGAGGCCAGTGGAGGATTTTGTACGCTCGCATGCATTAAGGAAATCCTACCTCCCGACTACAAGAGGAAGTGTTTGAGCAAAGTGTGGCCAGTGCACAATCAGAGGTGAACCAACACATATACAGGGATCAAAGGGCACAGAGTGGAACACTGTGACGTCGAATGAAAGCGATATCGCCGAGTTTGGAACGGTGGATTTTTCTCGTGACTCGCTGCGACCAAACGCGACGCACTGGCCCTTTAACTGGCAAACGTGTTATTACTCGGCTCATCTGTTCACCCGTGAAATCAGGCGCCGGGTCGATAAACCCCCTTTGTGCGGATCCTCTCAGACCCTTATTAAGACGCCACTGAGCCAAACGCCGCTCCACTCTCACCTCTCACCTTCCCTCTGACCATCGTCTGCCGCTCTGATTGACTGTTGACCGGCGGCGCCGCCGGAGTCCACGCTCGATATTGGCCAGCTGGAAAGTTCACACGTCTGACTCGGAAAAGCCTTGGCTCCGCCTCCTCGTTCCAGGGCGGAGAATATCCCACAAGCCCATCAGTTCAGATTATGACAACAAACTATTCTGAAAGGGGGGTGTTTTATTATTTAGGGGACAACTTCTCGTTGAATTTTGAATGCCCTCTTTCCCAAAACATTTTAATGATTTAAAATCATAAAACTTTGCTGGTGATGAATTTTTAAATTCACAAATCACGGCAACAGCGTCACTCAAAACCAGGACAGGACAGATGGCAGGCGTTCAAACAGCACCAAGTCTGTTTCTAAATTGACTGGGTCACAGTTACTATTGAAAAAGTTTCAACTAGGAAAAAAAAGTTTAAACCAATTTAGCGGCGCTGGCTTTGGGTTCGAAGAAAATGAACTAAAATTCGATTCGTTTTGCTACATTTTACAACAAAGTCCTCTGAATTAAAGAAGTGGAAGTGGAACTGCGGAACCGGCAAAACGACGCAGGCGTGCAGGTTAACAACGTGACGATGTTGCCATGGCGATGTCGGCGAACAATACGCGGCAGAGAGAAACACATCTGGCTGGAGTAAGAAAATGAGGACGGCAACACAGAGACGCGGTTTGGTCCTCGGGGGCTCCGGTAGTCAAATCTGTGTTCTCGCTTCTAAATATCTCCAAACAAAAAGGCACAGCTTCAGACAGTGAGGCAGCGAGGCAGCCAGAGAGGAGAGGAGAGGAGAGGAAGAGGAGGAAGAGGGAAGTGAGGCGAGTCGCGCTGCTTCTGGTCCTTCTTTGATGCGCTGACGCTTTGAAGTTCAAGACTGATGCAACGGAGGACCAGGAGGCAGAGACAAGTGCCGCCAAGCACTTAATTAGCACCTACCCCGGCCTCAGATACGTCGCCTCGTCTTCGGAGATACAGCCACACGCAACACCGCGCGCCGTCGGAATACTTATCTGGCCCCAGTGAAGAGAAACATTTTGAACTTTCGAAATTACGGAGAAGAAGAAGAAGAGAAAGAAACAGGGACCAATTAAAATGAATTTAAGCCGATCGAACCTTGGGTGACTTTCTCCCAGCCGGTACCAAACCCCCACTTCCTCCCTGCCAGCACTGCTTTTTCTGGGCCTCTTACATCACCTGCGCTACAGCCCGGCCGATCTCATGGAAACTGTGAGCGGCTGAGCTGGTGCGGGTGAGGCTTTTTTTGTTTGTTTGTTTGTTCTTGAGAGACACCGTGTGACCGTGTGTCCCATCCTAGGAAACAGAACCCCGGCGGGGGTAAACAGATCTGACGGCAGGCCAAGCAGATGGTCCCTGTGGAGCTCTTTGATAAAGGCGAGGAAGCATTAAGCATGGCGACCGCAAAACCTCAGACCCCCCCGTGACAACCTGGCCTGATGCTGCTACTGGTGGTGTTGTGCACTATCCACACGTCCAATATTAGACTTCTCAAGTTTCATATCAATTGAAATGACAAAGAATCAATACCATACCATGGCAGCTAACTAGGAACAAGACCCATATTGCTCTACATACATATACATACATATATATGTATATGTATACATACATATATATATATGTATATACATATATGTATATGTATACATATACGTATATACATATATGTATACATATATATATACATATATATATATATATACATATATATACATATATACATATATATATATATATACATATATATACATATATATATATATATATATATATATATACATATATATATATATATACATATATACATATATATATATACACATATATATACATATATACATATATATATATATATATATATATATATATATATATACATATATATATGTATACATATATATATATACATATATATACGAGAACCATTCTATATGAGAACCATTCTAAGGGTCGGAAAACCAAACTACCTTTGTTCTACAGCGTATATACAGGTTTATTAATGTATTTATGGGCAGTATATTAAGCTTTTCCCAAAATAAATACTATAAATCAAGCCAGACTTTACGTACTGCACCTTTAATACATCAATATTGCTGCCACTAGCTACCAGAGAAGTACACAGAGGCACACAGCACACTTTACGCAGAGAGCCAACGATAAAAGATTCCCTCCTCAGAGCTCTCGGCAAACACACGCAGTGCGGGAAGTGTTTCCCCTCGTATCGAATGCTGGGTGACGGCTCTCTGTCGGTTTAGCGGGAGCAGAGCGCCGCTGACGCAGTAATAACCTGCCCAACCTGTGAGGCAGAAGGTAGAGACGCAGGCAGCCGCCCTGAATGCTCTGATCCTTTCACTCCCACACCAGCTCGCCGTGACTCAGACCCTGCTGATGTATAGATGGTGAGGCACAGGGAAGAGGGGGAAGTGGGGGCGGGTCCTGCAGCAACCGGGGGCAACTGGTTGGCAGAGGGCGGAGCGACAAGTTCATCGGAGGCATGTGGGACAATTTGTCCTAATGCTTCTCTGCACCAGGAGAGCTGGAGGTGAGTTACAACACTCCTCCTCTGGTAGGTTGTTTTAAGGTGGCAGCAAAGGCTCTGAATACATCTTGCCAACCTCCCATAGACAACTTTTTTTGTTTGTTTGTTTGATGTAAAATATAAAAGAATTTCTCCAGCTGCATTTTCAATTTGATTCCACAGTAATATTAGCTTCTGTTAAAGGATGATGAGGTGATTGTTCCACGCCTGACACTTTCCAAGCTTTCCAACGGTTTCTATGGGCTCTACATCAGATTGGCATGCGCAATTAAAGATTTTGATAGGAAACATTAAAATCTGCGCCAGCCCAAAGCCACTGATTTCTTTGCTTGTACTAAGAAAACACAAACCGTGGTCATGAGGTTTTGAATCTCTTGGAAGATTCAGAAGTGCACAGTAGTCAAAGTTAGTCGCAGGTGTGGACAACCAGGAAGAAAATTGTTAGAAAGGCTCTCGGATAATTAAAATATCTGATGTTTGAGCTCGAAATGAACTTGGCAAACTGTTTGTTGCTGTCGGCAGATATCACACAATGATAAATCACTGTAGATGCTTCTTAGCTGCACGTCTTGAACTCCTTTGACAGATAAAACTAAGCTATTAGCTAATCACGCTCGTGCTCTTTCATTCATTTCCAATCGCCGTCCCCCGGACAATAAGCAAATGTGACTCGCAGCAGCGACGGTGTCGGAGGCAGTCGGATCAATAGCGCGCCGCGTGTTGCGTTTATGTGGCCGTGCGTCACGCCAGAGGATGTGAGTCACTCCACATCCTCGCCATAAACAGGCGGCTGTGACAAAGGTGGCACAGGGGGGCTGGCAGGGATGCCGCGTGACATCTCCCTCCAACCCCTCACCCCCACCCCCAAACCAACCTCCCCCTACACACACACACACACACACACACACACACACACACACCAACCACCTCCTTCCATTTGCAAATTGCTGCGCGTCGCTTGCTCCGTCTTATTGCTGACTCAAAACTCCAGCCGACGCCCACCCATAGCTTCGCCGCTCGTCGATTTCAGCGGGGCAAAAAGTAATCAAGACGTAAAAAACGCAGGCTGAGTGTCGCCGCCGCGGCGACTCTACGAGATTTACATGCAGCAAATGCCATATTTCAGTTATTACCGAGCTAAAAAAGTAGCGGCGGGCGTTTAATATGCTAAGTGCTATACCCCCCCAACCCCCACAAGTTGCACAGCAGCTCCCAGAGGGCTGTTTGAAATACAACATTTACCTCATACCTTTTGGGTGCGGTGGATATGATTTGATTTGCGAGTATTTTCTTCGACAATTGTTCCGCCTCCCCCGCCCACGGGGGCCACCCTTAAATGGAGACTCCAGTGCGTAACCGTCGCCACACTGTCTCAGACACATATAAGTCACAGGTGACTTTCATCTAATAAGGTGGAGAAGGCGGGGCGGCGGCAGGCTGAGTGAAACATCACTCCTGCGTCTGCTCTCCTGACCTTTCCGAAAAGAAACGTGGGGGAGGGGCAGCCACTGGACACGCAAGCGGGAGGAAGCCGCGCTGCAGGTCGTCGGCTCCTCGACAACGGCGGCAGCTAGATTGGTTAATAGATGTGGGGGAGAGAGTGAGTGAGTGAGAGAGTGAGAGAGCGAGCGAACAAGATATCATGAGTCATCGGCTCAGAGTTATGACCAGCTTTAAGAGGGGCTGCAGGAAAAATTATTCACGGAGAGAAATGTGAGGCCGAGCAAAGTGGTAAAACTCTCCCCGGCGTGTCGCAAAATTCAAATGCAGAGTAATGTAGATAAATTAAATGTTGGCGGGAGAGGGGAAGCTAATTCAACGGGTGGAGTGAGTAATGTTACCCATTAGCTACTGCAAAGGACAATTTTTTTAGCCCTGGTGGATAGTTAATATTCAGTTTTTCTTTCCTGGATTAACCCACGGCTAATTAGTTAGCAGTAGATTGTAGCGATCCGTTTCCCTGAAGGTGGGATTTAATAATGAAAAAAAAAAATCACTTTTTTCCATCTATGATAGAGCTCCGCCTGTATTTAAGCAATATACGTGCATGCTAAAAGACCTAAAGCTTGTAAGGCAGTCTGGTGTGCCTGCTAGCTAACACGGCGCTAATCTCCCCCTAGCTGAAAACAGTGCAGTGCGGTGGTGGCAGGACTCCCTGTCGCTCTTCTCTCCTCCTGTGACATCCTGCGTTCCCTCTCACAGCCAACCTCCTCCTTCCGCCCCGGCTCAGTGCTCGACTTATGTTTCCTCCGTGGCTGCGGCCCAGAATTTATTTGAAAGAGAAAAAAAAGAAAAAAGAAATGCAGCCAACAATACATTCCGCAGAGCAGCTAAACCCGCTGACGTGTGGCACTAAATCAAAGTTTGAAACCAATAAAACTGTACACTAAACAAACAAACCGCACACTCGTACACTCACACTTGTCACTCCGTTTAATTATACGCCAAAATATCTGCATGGGAACGACCTCAGCACTTTAGAGATGGGAGTACAGTCACAACTGAACCACCAATGAAATTACAAAAAGAAAAAGCCCACAACGAGCCACAAGTTTCAAGGTTTTTTTTTATAAGTGCCTAATTCAACTTTCTGCCTTATTTCCTGTCTACTGTGTCGAATCGTGTGCGTATTTCAAGGCAGCTGGAAGAAAGAAGTCCATTTGCTCACTGGACCATGAATGTATTGATCGGCGCGAGTCTTTACGTCATTGGAAACGCACCACTGTCTAATTTTCAATGATTTACAACGTCTGTTCGGAGTGAAGACACACTGGCAGACGTCCAGCTCACATCAGATGTGCTTCTACGTGCGCACGAGGCCTTCGTGCAAATTGACACTGTGTGAATTCATGCACTTTCTTCCCCGCTTATATATAGTTTATGTCTCAGGTCCAGGCTGCAGGGCTTACAGGAGGAGAAACACAAAAACTGATCTTTACACCTTCACAAATCTTTTCATCAAAAAAAAATAATCATCACAGGTGTCTTTTTTCCCCAAGGTATCCACAGTGCTTACAGCTGTTCAGTGACTGCCTCTGACCGAACAGAGAAGTTACGACGGCGGATGACAAAATGAATATGCTTCTCGCCGAAACTCGCAAGCGGGAGAAGTTCTGTAAGGGTGAGCTTAGTGAGAGCAGAGTGAGAGCCGAGGTCACCGCGGACGCTGACTTTGACGTAAGGGAACAGAAGCCAGGTCCATTATTGAGGAGCAAGCCCCTCCTCAATAAGCGTCGGCTCGCTCGACGCTGCAGCGGAGAGGTGAAAAATTGATACGCGTGTCCGAGCGCTGCCGACACTCATTTACAGAGAAATTGGATTGTGATTCGCTCCAGGGAAAATTCCCAGAGAGACAAAGTGGAAGATGTTGTTTGCTTTGCGACATCTTCTGCGATGGGACAGACTTTAAAATTGAATAGATGTTCTTTATTGATCCCAAATGGGGAAAGCCACACTTTGGTGCTGAACAATTGAAGGTACGAATGTGGACAAATGTGGTCTCGAGGCTGCGACGCTCAAGACAATTCCACTTGTTTTTCAACCACACAGACCAGAAGGCGACGTCCCAAATCTTGAAACTTCATGACATTGAATTGAATTTTTTTTGCCATCAAACACAAAACAGTCCAGATTCACCGGTTGCATAACGACGGTGCTCAGTTCCTCGTCTTGGTTCTTGCTGCTGCTGCTGTTGCTGCTGCTGCTGCTCGCACACACACGCGCGCCCGTTTGTTTGCTGCGAGTGGGCGTGTTTTGTTTGCAGCGATGATTCCGTCAGGCAAGCATCCCGCTGAAACGCCACGTTAGCGCCGTCCCCATTCTTGCAGCTCTGCAGTAAAAAGCGTCGACAGCTGCGTCCACGTCGCAAAAAGTTTCCCAACAAAACAAGCGAATCAGTCGCACCCGCTCGACGGTGGGAAGCGGGGGAGGGGCGTAATTAGGCAGCGCAAAACACACTCGGGTGCACAGCCGCGCGTCCGCAGGTAAACTTGGAGCAAACAGACCGTGAGAAAGTGAGAGAGACCTCAACACCTCCCCCCAAAATCACCCACCAAAATAAATGAGAGCGGAACAGTTTGACAGATTGACAGCTGTTCTCTGCGCAGCCGGCAAAGCAATCACGTGGCGGGCGGGCGCGCTCGCACTTATTTTCCGCACAACAGGAAGTTGCGGGACACATGGCCACGCAGTGGAACGGAGCCACGGTGTCCTCGCACACTTACACAACCTCGCCTCGGGTTTTGTTTTTGTTTTTTTCTTTTTAAAACTTGGCAGCAGACACAGACACAAGCCGCGAAAACAAGTCACTTTCTCGCGGAAGTGGAGGCAGCGCGGAGAGGAAACGGGAGGCCGAGCAGGGAGACAACAGGTGAGGCTTCAGCAGGGATGACATTTTTTTATTCCACGTGGCTTCTGCTGGCGGAAGCTGGTTCGTTTCCTAGCCAAGCTGCATTTTCGGTTCACCGTCCCACTTACAAGTAATAAATAAACATCAATGAATACAAACTCTATTGGATCTTTTCTGGGACTGATGTCTGGTCTTTATGCTTTCTACTGCTGCTGCTATTTATTGGTGAAATATTTAGGTGTCATGTCATTGTGTATTTTTACCACCTTAGATCTATTTAACACTCAGCATCAACATACTTATTAGTCATTCCACCAAAAAAACTTCATTTTAAAGAAGTGCAGTTGGTTAAAAGGAATACGGTCATTCCATCAAATACAATGAACCCTTGTTCACTTGAAATCCATTACAACAAGAGTGTCATGCATTTTTACTGGTATTGTATACAATTGTATCATGACCAATGTGTTGTTTGTGTCCGACTACGCAGCGACCACGAGGTTCAGAAAAGCAGCGATGGGAAATACGCTCGTCCCACATATGTGATTACATTCTAAACACCTCGCGTTATTATTATTATTATTACCATCGCGCCTGCCGCCGCTACTCTCATTATCGGCGGATGCGAAACTTACGACGCGTGTAATGAGAATTGCGGGTTGAAGCGAGCGACGGTGTGTTTACACGTCTGTGGAAGGGCCGGGAGCTCCGAGCGCCACAGACGGAGCTAATTGGTCTGCGGATCTCCCTCAAATCAAGGAAGCGCGCGGAGCGACGCCTCCTCCGCCTCCACCTCGGCAAATGTTCCCGCTCTGAAGTGCTCCGGGAGCGGATGCTGGACTTGCAACATCCAGGAGCGGACAGATGTGTTTGTGCACCAGCGGAGGGCGGGAGCGACGGGCGGATGGGCGGATGGGCGGAGGGATGACCATAGGGTTGAAGGAGGGGGCCGTGGGAACAGATGGTCTCCGGTTGCCACCCAAGATCCCATTAAGAGAGACGGCAAGATGGCTGACCCACTTCTGGGCCGACCGCGCACCGACAGAAAAAAGGGGGGAGGAGCCAAACTGGCAACCGTCGGAGGTCACGCAGTCACTTTCGCCCAGGTTGTTGCCCTTCAGTGCTTAATGAGGACTCCCTGGCCGCTCCCTGGGGGCGCTGTGGGAGGGGAGGTGAGTTGCCCTTAACCTCCGTCCCTTTGTGTGGACAGCTGCCTCCCAGGACACACACACACTCACTCTTCCTCCTCAACGCTGCAGCTGGAACTTTTTAACCCGGAGTCCCGGGGCCTCCGGCTTGCGTCCGAGTTGCTCACCAGGAACATGAAGCCAAAAAAAACCCCAACATATTGAATTTACTCAAACGTTATGGGGCCCCGTAGAGTACGCGCTAGTAGTGTCACTTCCCATCAGGCCTCTGTGTAATTCACATGACCCTTCAGAACATATGAGCCAATCAGGACGAACCAAGGCACAGCACACTTTGACATCACGCTTGGAATTTTCTGCCCTTTATACATTTTTTTTCATAAAAACATACAATATAAAATAAATTTATTAGCCATGTTTAAAGTCAGAGGTGTCCAGTCAAACATTACATGGGTGTTTATTTTTGTAATGCGGTCATCACTTTCTTGGCCCCATTTGACTTCTTTTTTGCAGTACCACGGATGGCCACCGGGAAAATTGGCACACAGGCAGAACTGCAACACCGTGTCTAGCTCTTATAATACATCACTCTTTATGCTTCTTTCTGTATGTGCAAATCCACCTCCTGCCGCCGCCCGACACACACACACACACACACACACACACACACACACACACACACGCACACCCAACAATCAATCAACTCACTGAAACAGTTTTTCGCCCAATTGTTAAAAAAAAATAAAATAAATCTCAGGCAGCACAGGATCATCGTCAATGACGCATCGTTTCATCGCCCCCTCGCACCCCCTTGTTTTGTTCCGCTCCCTTTGACCCCCGTCGACAGCAAGGCGCCCTCGCTCATGTGCGGTCGTAAATATCTGATAAGATAATATTGCAAAGGTGACGGCCGGAACAAAACGCCTACACGGTGGAGCAACACGGCTTCCCGCCGCCCATCCATCACGCCAGTGCTTTACACGCCGCTCAGGCCTAAGACGCCCGGACTGATCGAAATTGGATATATGGCTGTGCGTGCGCGCATGAGCGCACGTGCGATGGTCGTCGGGGGAGGGGCTCATGCATGTAGGTTACTGGGAAGGGGTTGGGAGGGGGGGGGGGCTTGGCTAGCAATACAATTTGATGTACGAGCGGTCGGGGGGGGGGGAAACGGCGTGTTATCGCCGCGTTCTTCTCCCGGGGCAGCGTAAAGAACAAAGACGTAAACATAAATTCTCACCGGCGAGCGGCCGCGCGCACCTGCTGCTGCCGTTCCGAGGAGTCGTAACGGCTCCGTGTTCTTTCAGCCGGCCGCACGCGCCGTCTTTATAGCTTAAAGAAATAAACTAAACCGCAGCGTCCGCTTCTCAATGGCCGCCGTCGAGACGAACGGAGGGCCCGAGCTTGCGCCGGATTGAGATGTGTGGGTCATTCGGACGAGCCTTGGGGTTGGGGGAACTCAATCTTTCACCAGGAGGGGAGTCAACGAGGCGAACAAATGAAGAGCGATGGAGGAACGACGGCCGCAGCCCGTCGCTCTCACTCGGCTTTGGATCTTCTTCCTGGGCAGAGAGGAGGAGAGCCTGCATCCACCTGTGTGTGTGTGTGTGTGTGTGTGTGTGTGTGTGTGTGTGTGTGTGTGTGTGTGTGTGTGTGTGTGTGTTATTTCGGCTCAGCTCTGCCCCCCCACCACCACCACCACCGTGTCAGATGACTGAGCGCCACTACACAGCAGTTGCTATGGTTACACAGCCAGGTTCTGTGTACATGGATATGGCTGCAAATTTTTTTTGAGATGCTATGAGGCGGCGATGGTGGAGTCCTGCAAAAAGAATAAAAAAAAAAAAAAATCCAGCATCGGCCCACACACACACACACACACACACACACCATACAGACTCATGTCATGCATGCAGGGAGGATAAAGAAAAAGAAAGCCATCCACACATTGGCGCACCTGCAGTGGAAGCCTCTCTCTGGGCTACGCGGAGCAGGACGTATTTGAGCAGCATATCACCACACAGGGCAGGTACACAAAAAGCAACAGCCTGCTGGGCAGAATTATGAGCTGCATCCAGAAGTAGCACAAATCACAGTGGGCGATGCGACGGGAGAAACTCTCCGCCTAGAAACCCCCGGCGCAGCCAGCTAGCGCCTCATCTTCAAACTACCCGTCTTTCCGCCTCTCTCTCCCTCTGTGTCTGTGTGTGTCTGTTTTTTTCTCGTTTTCTTCTTCCCCTTTTGTTCTCTCTTTACTCTCACTCACGCTTACATAAATATAGGGCAGATTGGAAGTGCTCCGTCAGAGCGCCGGATGAAAGGGAGAGGGAGCCGTGGCCGTGCCAGCAGAGCTGCGCAAGAGAGGAAGTGATGAAAGAGCGGCTGATTTAGTAAACTGACAGCTCCCCTCAGGACGCTTCATCTTCTCCAACATTAAAGGGGCCCCCGAATCTCCATTGGTGGCGCCCCCTCCCTCCCCTCCGGTTTATTCTCGCCAGGCGTGCGGGAGGAACTGTCACAAATGCCAGCGGACGCGCTAACAATGGCGACGCTGGGCGATTCGGTTTGGATCTATTTTCAGCGAAGACTCCCGCCGCCCGCCTGCCTGTATGGACTGTGACCGCGACGTAGCGGCTAACGCAAGTCGATGTAAGGACAGCCAGACGGCGCAGGGCTAAGAATAGGTTCGTCTCTCGCAAATGACTCCTCGTTAAGGTTGACAAATGCATTGAAGCTATTTGCAAATGGAGCCGTCAGAAGCGCGCTAGCAGCAAAGGCACTTTTTTGTCGTTGTTTTTTTTAGGTTATTATACATGGTAAGCTGCTGCTGCTGATAACGTAAGACACCTAGTCCTTCCCTAGTTCTAAACAAGCACTATTAGGTTTCACACACACACGGTAACACTTTATTAAGGTGCACTTATTCAGCATTAATCAGTTGCTTATGAGCCAATATTTAGCTAATTTCCACGCTAACAAACAACTAATTAATGGTCAATATAAAGTGTTACCATAAACATCTTATCATAATGAAGGCAGCTAATGGAACAGTGCTTGTTGTTCTTGGCAAGATGCTGCTCATAGTGAACAGCCCGCTGCCGCCTGCGCACTCGGTCGAAGTTGCAGACATCTCGCTAAGCTCGAAGGAGGAGCTCGTTTCAAATGCCGCTGATGGAAAGGCAGCTTTCAATCTCAATAATGAGGCAGCTGCGGGATGCAAGAGAGCGTCCAGGGCCGCGTGAGCCGTGGGAAAGTAGGAAAAAAAAAAACAAAAGGGTAAGTCGCCGTACCTGCGGCAAAAACTCCGCAATTGCTACTTGGCAGATTGGGGGGAAAAAACAATCACCCTAACGTACACACAAGTCAGTGTCGCGCACACAAACACACACACTCTCACACACACACACACTCAGAGAGCGATTCAGCTGGCAGAGAGGCAGCAGGGTGAGTTACAGCATGCCACACATAGGCCGCTGCAACAGAAAGAAGGCCGGACGTTGCCAACTAAATACCCAGCTGAGATTCAGCGAGCACTAAGTATCTGCGAGCATCTGCGGGGATCAAGTTAATTGCACGGCTCGATGTCTCCGAAGGGACCCTTACGAAACAGGTGAGTAAATGTGAACACGGCAGTGGATTTTACTCTGGATGACTCCGGGGGTTTCGACTCCGAGTGGGGAAAACAGTCGCGGCGCGTTTTCCAGCTGGACGCTGGTTGGACAATACTGAAGGTGCGGACGAGTGGGTCCGAGACCTACCAGGACTCTGCCGGTGAGCGTCTGGGCGGAGATCATGACGCCGGCCCAGTCTTTGACCGAAGTCATCCATCCCACCTCGCTGGCCGGGACCTCCTCCTTCTCATCGGCACCCTTCGGCCTGTCTGCCGCTTGATTATTGGCCGGGTTGATCACTTTCTGGGCCTCCTGAGGGACACAAAATCAGTGTTAGAAGATGAAACATTCTCAGGATTTTCACTTTTAACCTGCTAACCGGGTTGCATCTAAATTGCATCTCGGAATTCAGTCTGGCTGACACACTTTAAAGCCCAGGCACGGATTGAGTGTCATGTTAATTGTTGCTACTACGGTTACAGCCTGTTTAGCCCCAGTCGCACATAGAGGCTGTTCAACGCACCTTCGGAATGAAAGACTAGGCATGGCCGTTGCTTCATATTCAGCTAAACAGTACAAATGCACACTTTTAAAGCAACTTTAACCTACAAAGAGGATTTTATTTAGTTTCACACTTTACTTTGACTGAAAGTTGTCCGATTCCAATTCAAAAGTCAATGTTTGTTTCAAAATAATTTCTCACAGTGTCGGTTTAAATCCAGCATCATTATGCATATCAGGGCTAAAGCAAGAACAAGACTTGATGATGGTACTTCTATTTGTTTAACACACAGAGGACAAGCACAGATATCAAGACCACCCGGAAAAGAACCTAAAGTACAGTAGTTCTAATAATAATGGTGATGATGATAATCATAAATCATAAAACGTGCATTGGCCCCCATGAGAAACCATGTACTGTCACGTTAAAGGCCGCGGCCTCTGTGTTTCCGAGCTCATGCACGTTCGCATTCTTGACAAGCTTCAACCTCTGAGGCAAAAATGGAAATGCGATTGCAGCTTTCACGACACGATGGCATCCATCTGCTATAAGCTAAAAGTGTGTGTGTGTGTGTGTGTGTGTGTGTGTGTGTATGGCTCTGTAAGTTAAATGCTCCTCCGGCTAGAGAGCCGCGCCGCGCCGCCGTTGTTCTGGCAGCCGGGCTCATGAATGCTGCTCGCCGTGTTCCGACTGAGTGAGCAGAGTTGCACGGAAGTTCATTGACATGCTTTGCTTGGCACAGTCGCCGCGTGCAGCTGTTCCTCTCGAGCCATTCACTCGTCCCTGATTCGACACAAGCAGCCACTCACATTCGCGGTCCTTCTAGCGAGGAGCAGGGAATGAGTAGATGGCGCTTCGCCGGCTCCGAGGCGTTATTTTTCCCTCCGTCTCACACACACACACACAGTAGGAGTACACACACATCGGTGTGGTGTGCGTCACCTTCCCATTAAAACCACGGGGTCCGGCTAGTGGCGTCTGCGGAGAATCCCTGGAATTGCAGTAACTTTCAAGCCCTCGCTGCTCTCTTTTTCTCCTGCGGGCAGGTCGGGCTCGTATTACTGCTGCGTAGACAGGCGGCTTTTTACAATGTCCCTCCTCACTGTGGCATCTGACAAGTAGCTATCAAAACAGATTACACTCCGGGTCAACAGGAGGAGGGGACATTTGTTTCTCAGTCATGTAAAATGTCAAATAGCTCGGCCCGGTCCGGACGATCACAGAGGCAGGGATCATAAAGGAAACGAGGTGCGACTGACCCACGACCAGGCTGAGAGCTAACCGCTCATTTCAAATCAGATTGGACAGTGGGGATTTTGGCAAAATGTATGCAGGACTGATGTATTACTGTCTGCTTTAAAACTGTACTGGATCTTCTGTACAACTTTAAACATATTTAAAAAAAAAACTGAGCTTCACTTCCTACGATTTGCAGAAATTGCAGAAATAATCCTGATTATTTACTGTCAAACTAATGCTCCAGTTTAAATTAAATTTTCAGATAACCAATATCAACTGATTAAGAAAATGTTTGGTTTGGTTTTAAGCTTTTTTTTGGTATGAAACGCACTGAAATTTAAACTGACTGTACTACTACTTATTCAAACGAGATTTTAACAACAATATTAGCAGCGTTTATGCTGGAACAAGAGCAGAATAAATCAAACTCAGTTAAATAAATAACGACAGTTCTGACAATTTACACCTCGTTGACCAACAAACGCAGCTTTGCAACACAACCAAAAACCAACCAGCGAGCTGAGAGATTGCGGCGGGCCAAAGAGCACCGGCGTTAAGGTCGGACCCCGAGAGAGAACCCTGTCCATTTCAAGAGGATTGTCTGCTCAAATTGGATTACATTTCATAATGATATGGCATGGACACAGCTGCCATTTTCCTAATTTGATTCCGACCCTTTAACAATGCCAATAAACTGGCCCCTAAAAAAGCCGGGCTTAGTCATAAGATCATTATCTGCTGCCGCTGTCGGGTCTCTCGGTGCGGCGGGTCGGGGGAGGGGGGGTGTGGCGGGTTGGTGGGGGGGGTAGTAATTCACTTACCTCTGCTTTCTAAATAGTTTAGTGTTTTGGGGGGGGGACTGGCAAACTAGTGCGGAGCTCATTAGGGGAGCGTCTTGGTAAAGTCACACATCCGGAGCGCTGATGGTAACTGACGGCGGCTACAAGTGGAAGCTAATTGACTGACTGACTGACTGACTGACTGACTGACTGACCTTCATATTTGGATCACAAAAACTTAGACCATACGGTCAACTTCTTGAGGCCCCGCCCACCGCCGTGCATCTGTCCCGCCTGTCACATGCTGCGAATGCTCGCCGATGTGTGTGTCTGTGTGTGTGTGTGTCTGTGTGTGTGTGTGTGTGGGTCACAATGTACACGGATGTCTAAGATTTCACGCTGAGCGCCCGCTGAACGGCATTTCTGGCGTGGCGTTGCACAAGTGTGTGTGTGTGTGTGTGTGTGTGTGTGTGTGTGTGTGTGTGTGTGTGTGTGTTACTCTGCGCTCTGCAGCTACTTTTTCATACTGCAGGGAGCTTCTGCAACCTCAAACTCGGCACACCTACGAAGGAAACGTGGCACAACAGAGGGCTTATCTCCAGCTCTTCCTCAGCACCACCACCACCGCTGCAAGCACCCCTAAACAAATCAGCCCTCTCGCTCCGGTTTCATGGGTTAGCGGCTAATTGTCGGGCCTGATGGCTGATTTGGAACGGTTGGTAATATGCGTTCGGGCCGCTGATGAACACATGAACACGCTCTGCGGCAGCTACGGAGGCGGAGGTTGCTGTGAGCCCAAGTGAGCACGCGTGTGCCGGAGGTGAAGCCATGAATAATGGATGCAGTCATAAACTGATGGCCGGCCAGATCAGAAGAGACAAAGTAAACAAGGATTTGCTTCTAGTTCATTTGAGTGGCCCGAGCGGAGCGAGAGAGGGCCGCTGTCACGGGAGAACCCATCTGCTGGCTATATATACACACCTGTGATGTCAAACCGAGAGGCCGACAGACACGGTGGGGGGAGGGGAGGGTGAGACAGGGGTTTGGGGACGACAACAGGCAACACTCATAGTGATTTGTTCAGTTCAAACCTCATTTTATTGAAAGGCTCTGATCTCAACCTGAAAAGAACTGGAGCCTCGTTTAAAGGCTCAGTGTGTACGATTGAGCAGCCCCTAATGGCGAGGAAGGACATTGCAGACATTGTTGAATGTTAATTTTATGAAGATCGGCACACATATTCCTTATATACAAAACGTTGTGCCGTCAGGGTGGAAATCACATGACCCTGGGTTGTCCCACGTCATGGCAAAAATGCACTCTGTATGCAGGAACCAGTGGAAACTGCCTCGCCTGCATAAACAGGCAGAAAATGCCGCAGCAAATTCTTCATGCTGCTGGGTCGGCCTGTCCGTACGTACATTCAGCAGCCGCATACGTGCCGCCGCTAGGAGAGGACGCCGCCGAGACACCTGTTAGAACATTTTCCGTCCAAATGTAGTTCATCCTCCCACTTCAGACACCACCACCGCTCCCCCACCACCCCACCCTTTTTTTTATAACGAGGCAGATGAGCAGTGTTAATATTAGGATTGTGCCAATTAACAGAACACACCGGGGAGCGCCTGGAAATAATGAGCGAGAAAAAAGGCACACGGCACGGGAAAAAAGGAAGGCGGGAGGGGGAGAGGAGGGGAGGAAGGAGCTCGTGGCAGAGTGACGGGGGAGGGGAGGGGGCGGGGGGAGAGAACGAGGGTGAAACCGAGTCAAACAATTAGATGGGAGTTGGCGCAGGAGTGGGAACTGTGCGAGGAGCAGGGAGCGACGGGCCGGGCCCATGTGACTCCGCTGATCTAACAGGACTTGGCTTTAGCGCAGCTGTTCCTCCGGCTTTGGTCCGCATCGCTGGGGAAAACTCTATTCCAGTGCGAGCGGCTATTTTTAGCCGCAAACCCACGGAGGAGGGAAACTCGTGAATCTCACCACGGTTCTCGCACCCCCCCGCCCCAAGTTTGCTATTTTGATGCACAAACAATTCCTTCTCGCTCGGGGACAAGTCTCCCTTCTTTGGGGCAGACACAGTTACCCCGCGTGGCTGGGAATGCCAAAACCTGTACTGGGTCATAGCGACACACAAATAAATAAATAAATAAATAAATAAATGTTTTAAAAAAAAAAAAAAAGGAGGGAAAATACGCAGCGTCCTTGCGCGCTGACGCACGCGGGTGCAAACCTTGAATGGACACCGTGGGGAGGAAAGCTGTTCTCTCTCCACGAGGTGCCAACAGAGCCGCGGCGCCCGAGCCAAACCTGACGGGCAACAGGAAGTGGCCTGACTTCACAGATGAATCTCTCCAACAAAGAAATCCCCACACTTCCCGCAACAACGGCCAGTGTTCCAACGGGCGAAGCATGAGAAAAAGGAACCTGCAGTGCAACTACACCCAATATCCATCTTGAAAACATTGTTTCTGGATCGCTTCATGATTCCAGCTGAGGATGAAACTGAGAAAATATATGTCCAGCGCGGTTTCCTCAAACATCCGTGAGTTCTTTCTTGCGGGCACATGTGAAGTAACGCTGCATAATGCATCTGAAATGTGTCAGGAGGACATACATCAACATAGTATGTATGCAAATGCCGCAGAGAACCGTTGTGTTTTATTCAATGGATTTGATCTGTTCACTCTCTGCATGGCATTGTGTTGAGAGCAGATGGAGCCACGTGCCACCAGTGGAAAGACTCGGGGCTGAGGTTGCTAGCTAGTAGCTTCAGGCACACTGAGGTGAGTAAAGTGATGTTTAATGGAGGTGATTCTTCAAGAACACCACCTTGACGTGTGACACCAACCAATAACATGGCAGCAATTCTTTTCCAGGTGCGTAGAAGAGGTTTTGGGGATTGAAAGTGATCATCAGCATACATCACAACCATCTCTAGGGAGGCAGAGAATGGTCCCAAAAAGAGAAAAGATCCATTCAGCAACAGCTGAGTGGAGGAAAGTGTCTTGTTGATGTCAGGGAGTCAGGGGTCAGGCTAGTTGGAGACCACGGGAAGTCCGACTAACCACTGGTTTACAGCCAATGTCTGCAGAACAGCATCGCAACACCTCCAACCTTGAAGCGTTTGAGTGCATAGCAGTGTGTAGAGTTTACTTGGTACCCAGTACTAGCAAGGCGTGCCTAATAAAGTGGCCGGTGAGAATAAAGGACCTGTAGAGTGTCGGCAAACAGGCAGACAAGCCGCGAGGGCCGGACAATGAGCCCACTCCCCGCTTCTCCCCAAAACAGGAAGTGGTTGCGCTCAGTCGACGTCTCCTCCACGAGCGAAGCGAAACAACGAGACGCTGAAGTATAAAAATAAGCGGGAATGTTAGCCTCGGAGGGCACGCGCCCTGCTAAAGACGCTCTGGACGCTCGGCACAGCACACAAAGAGGGAGCGGAATAAAGACACGGACGCAGCCGGCGTTACTTCCCCACCACCGGAGGAGAGAAGGAGCAGGAAACCTGAATGTGCCGTCCTGTTGATTCATAATGCTGCGCTGCACATCCTCCATTGATACAGCCTTTCAAGCCCCAGCGCCCAGGGATAAAAATAGACGGCGCGGCCAGTTGTGAGACAGCGAGGGGTCAGCCCTCGTCACCCATAACGTCTTTGGGGGGTTTTTCGACGCCCTAATGGCGCCACACAAAATGAGGAAAGTGTTTTATAATCAGAGCGGGCTGGAGGTGAAAGCCATATAATTGGGGAAGTCAGAGGAAGAAGTCGCAGAGCAGAGAGAAATGAGCTCACGGGTCCCTGCAGGCCTGCAGGTGCACTTGCACTCTTTTTCTTTTTTTGGATCCCGTTTCCTGTGTTTCCACATGTAGACGAGCAATAAATGGCATCGCGGGAAGTTTAGACCTTTAAGAAAAAAATCTATGTCATCACTTTCTTTGCCGTTTCTCTTGTACAGCCGAGAGAGACGCATCATTGAAAGCTCGAGCCCCAAGGATCGCTAACGGCGCCGCCCAGAAATGATTTACCCAGAAACAAGCTACGCAAGCGGCCGCCAGCCTGGACTTTCGATCCTCTTAGCAGCCGACTTCGCCTCTCAAGCTAATCTTCGCCCGCCGCGCCGGATGCGTGCGGAAGCGCGCACAATTTAACCTGTCAGCATCGCAAAGATTTACGGGCCCGTGCAAGCAAATAAGAGACGGCGGCGTGATCATTGTTAACGAGTAAAACGCAGCAAATGACTGCGGCTAATGCGAGGCCATTTACAAACCAACGATGACAATGACACTTTCCGCCGTGTGTCAATAAGTAAATCTAACCAATCGGTCGGGAGATCAGTAAATATGAGCTTTTAACCGGAAAGATTTCAGCATGGCTAAAGTGACATCTGAGGGAGGAATTCAAAGTTTGCCAATTAAATACAAATACTGTGTTGGATTTATAAGATATAAAATGTAAATTGCAATCGTTCAATTAAAAATGCCATAAAAAGTATCCACACTTCAATGTTAGAAGAGGCAGGAGGGGGCAGGGGGGGCTTTCAACACATGGATTATTACAGAACCAGTATGTGGCGTGTCCCACAGTGGAGCCCGCCACGTTATACCTACCAGCCGTTTTATCCTGTCAGAGTTGGATGAAGAGTGGATAATAAAAGCGACACGCATGAATGGCGGCGGCCTTTATCATCCTAGTCATGTGTGACATCATGACTGGAGGCTAATTTTCCGACTTGGTCCGAGCAGCTCAGAGGACGGAATACCGAAGGGCACCGCAGAGAACGAGATGTTTCTAAAGGTCCACTAGGAAACACGTTTTCAGATCTTTATTTCTTATCCCTCCCGGACTCCTGGTGGTACGATTTGTTATCGGGGGGGGACCTCTGCATAAAAGTCTAGTTTTAGTTTACAGCCTTCTGCAAAAAACATTCCTTTCCAGCTACAACTGATGCTTTGTTGGAAAAAAGACGGCCAATAGGTTGTCTCTGGTCTGAAAACAAGGCTGCGAGTATTTCATCTGACCTGGCGCCACCGCCCCTTGGTGACATCACAGGGAGCCAATTGCCAAAGCCAGACGCTGGAACACAATCTTTTCAAAAAGTGGATTTTCCTCATGCCAGGGACAGCGGAACGTCTTATTGTTAGAAAACTCGCAGAGGCTTCTCCATCTTGTGGGACCTCTAAAAGCTTTTCTTTCTACCTGCACAGCAGTGATGCTTTTTTTAATTCCCTAAAGTGACTCTGTTCTTCTAATATTTCTACTTCACAGGCAGACCATCCGCTAGCTTGGAAAGTTGAGTCTCTTAGTGCCTCTTACAATAGGATTTTAAAATAAAGGGTGTGTTTGAGTGTATAGACATTGACTAAACGTAATCCCACCAGAATCGGACCACAGTGGCCCAACAGCCGCCTATGGACCTTATAACAGTGGCGCCAAAAAACCTCCGTCTGGCCACTCGCAACAAATTATTATAATGAATTTCTGACTCCTCTTTATTAGTATTCAATTTATTCACCGCATCACTTTTATAGAGGTGGTCCTAGATATGTTTCATGCTCTCCTGGATTCCAGTAATGAAGAGAAGGCAGGAGCCTCCTGCAGCCCATTAAGTTAATAGCAGCCGCAAACAACAGTCTTATCAAACAGGCACCTGTCGCTGCTCCGCTCCCCCCTCCTCGCCTTCCCTGCCGCACTTTAATGAGCGTTCCCTCCTTAATACAGACGGAGAATCCCCCGTCAAACAAACGGCTCCAAGTCGTCAACAGAGTGAAATCAGGGGTCTTTTTTTCCCCCCTTCGCGAAGAACAGGATGGCAAGGGTTTGCGTTGTGTTTTTTTTTGTGTGTTTTTTTCCCCCTCCAGGCGCAGAAAATAACCAGGGGTGCTAGCTATGGCCCTAATTGGCTCCCCACTGTCTAACCTGCGCTGATCAATGACGTGCAGTCTGAAAAGAGCAAGAGTCAAACGTGACAGGCAGGTACCCTTTTTTTCTTATTTCCTGACAACTGCTGCAAATCAACAGCAGGTAATAAAGGGCAGTCGGCATCAATTGATCAGCTGCTGCTGCTGCTGCTGCTGCTGCTGCTGCTGCTGCTGCTGCTGCTGCATCGTCATTGCAGCACAGCTTTTGCAGCTAAAAGTTACCTGATTGATTCTATTTCGACGCTTGGATCGCATGGAATAATGAGCTGCTTCTTGCTTTTTTCCCAGGATTCTTGGACCTTTATCCAATTTAAACAGTCCAGTGTCGAGAACACAAGCGCAGAATTGTCTCAGGCCTTTTACATTTACAGAAAAACAACACAACAACGACAAAGATTCCGACGCTATGAAACGCTTCCAGCGTGCATCCGCCCGCTCCGCGTCCTCGAAGGGAAGCGAGCGATACTCGTCCGATCGATCGCACTGGAAAATGTGTAACCGCAACAGCAACAGATGAGTGGGAGAGGTTGCATAATGGCCCCAAAACGCTTTCAGGGCAGTTGCGGCCCATGCATAAGATATGAATGACAGGAAGGATGCATCCCCTCCCTCCAGATGTTGCGTCCTGGCCGTGTGTGGCGCAGCAGTCGTCGGTCGTAAGAAAGAAACGGGAGTAAAAATCTCTCTGCATATTTTATCGGAATAGCCGTCGGTTAACTCCCATCTGTACTCCCCTTCCCCCCCCACCTTGGCCAAGCACCACTCAGCAGGACCTCAATTGTACACGGTCACAGCTGGCTGGCCATAAATTCAACCCCTGGGGTCCCGTTTCACGTAAACTGACCTCGCCAACCAATCACCTTATCTTTCCATTTTCTCTCCCATCTCCCAGCGGCGGCTCCCTTCACTTTCTCTCCAGGATTTTTTTTTTTTTTTTTGCACTCCCTATGCTCTTTTCTCCATTTATTTTTTCTCTCCCTCCTTCCCACTTCACTCGAGGGGTCCATCGGCTTAAGAGAAGCCTGAAGAGACGGAGGAGATTAGGCTCTCTCTGCTGGAGAGACAGGTCTCATTACCTTATCTTCCCCTGATGCAATAATACTCTCAAAACTCAACTCGCTGCCAGTCAGTGCACGGTAACTATGTGAAGATAAGCTAAGGCCCCCCCTCAGCGTGATGTGAAATAATCAGGTAAAAGCTACGGGTTGGATTTTTATTTTTTACCACAGTGAAGCGTTGGTTCAGTTTTGCAGAAACGGCTTTGGATTTAAAAAATGAATGAAACTGGCTAACGAGTAGCTTCAAGACTCGCTGGAGCATTTTTCATTTTCAGCCAGAAGATTGAAAGTTGTGAAAGAGAATATGGGGTCAATGATGTTCTTTGGCAGATGCCATTGTTGCAGGCAGTCAAATAAAAAAGCACTAATCTGGTTCTAATGATGCGAAGGCTGGCCCCTTGATTTGACAACAGCTGAGAGGCTTACAAATGGAAACGTCTTTCTAACTCTGGGCCCATTTAATCATTTTAAATTTAGATCTCGCGCCTCCCACCGGGGAAAATAAATCATCTTCCTTCCCGAGGAATTTGCATGTTTTAACCCTGGAGGGACACAAGGGGGGCGGGGGGGGGATAACAATAATCGGATCAGGTCTCGTCGCAGCTCGTCTTGCGAGCGACGAGGCGGCTTCGGCCGAGGAGGGATGAGTTTCTTCCCCGGTGACCCGAGTCGGAGAGGACTTTGACCTCAGCTAACTGGATCCATTAAGGCCCGTTGGAGTCTGGAGGAAACATCGCAGGACGTGCGTGCGTGCGTGCGTGCACAAAGCTCCCCGAGCCTGCGGACAGCCGGCGCAATTATGCAAGATGGCAGCGCGGCGAAACCAATCAGTGCGTTTATAGGAAAGGTCAGCGCCGGCGGAGGGACGGCGGGGCTTGATGCTCGCTGCTCGGCCTCCATGTGATGTCGCGTGTAAACGGCTCTGCCGGGGACGAATCAGGCATTGTCTGCCGCTCCTTTTAGATACATACATGTACATGTATATTTAAGCTCACTTGGTGCTCTGCAACACCAAATCATTTCTCTCTTGCTTTTTTTTTGACAACAAGCCGCTCAGAAGGAGAAGCTCCCTGCATCCCGGTCGACCTCCGCTTGGGTTTGATTGGCTCCCGTCAGCCGTGTCGCCGCTGCGGTCAGAGCAGGTTTGAGTGGCCGAGCGGCTGACAGGAAGTGTCAGAGGCGGGATCGCCCCCACGGCCCCCGAGGTGGACGGAGGCTTTCCCAGTGCGATGGTGTCGGTGCTGATGAAGAAATGACCTTCATCGCCCTTATTGTTGTTGTGCATGTTTTCTTTCTTTGTTGTGAGTCACCTTGAGCTGCTTTTTGTTTGAAAAGTGCCATACAAATAAATAAAGTTGAAGGTGAAATTATTGTTGTGCATCCAAACTCCAATGCTGCGTTTGTCTTCAAAGGCTGTGAGCAGTGGAACGTTTTGCCTTTGTCACTAAAATCTCTCTCGTCCCTGAAATAACTTTAAGATTGAACTTAAAACGTTTCTCATCATGTCATGAGCTCTGACCTGCTCTCTGTAAATTACTGATGATGTCTTTCTTATTATATTTTTTTTATCTTATATTTTATTTCTACACCAAAATTATTACTGTTTATTATTGTTCTCATATTATTTTTCCTACAGTTTGATTCACCGTGAAGATTTATTTTTAGATGGGAGTAAACTTAGTAGTACCATGGGCTTCTCTTCCTTCCCAGCACTGCGTTTTCACAAATTCATTGTGTTTCAACTTCTTTTTGTGTGGCACAAATAAAGTAAACTTAACTAAACTAAGCTAAGCTAAGCTAAACCAAGCTAAATGTCAGGGTGGATGGAGGCAAACCAACCACCCTGCAGTCAGCGATCTGAACCCCGGAGGCCGGAGTAAACAACGGCAGGGGGCGGGAACGGAGCACTGACGTGGGGGGGGGTTGTCAGGCCGCATTAGAGGGAGCCAAGTCGGCGCGAGGCGTCACATGGGACGATGCGTCGACTGAATCAGCTCCTGCACCGTCCGCACCGCGGCCACCAGCAGGCTGGAGGAGACCCAGGGACGAGTCAGCGGAGGTGACGCGCAGAATGTGTCCCGGCTCCGCTTTGCTTGGAGGAGGAGGAGGAGGGGGAGGGGCTTGCCGCTCGAAACTACCGCCAAGCAACAACGCGGGCAACAGGAGAGGAGGAGTGTGTTTGTGTGTTTGTGTGTTTGTGTGTGTGAGTGAGCGATGAATCACGCGGCAGCTCAGAACTCTCCGCAGCTCTCCATTAAAGACAATCAGCGACCGTCCTTGCAGATGACAGCAGCAATGATGTCCTCCTCCTCCTCCTCCTCCTCCTCCTTCTCGTTCTCCTCCTCCTCCTCCTCCTCCTCCTCCTCCTCCTCCTCCTCCTCCTCCTCCTCCTCCCCTCACACACTCCCCCTCCCTCGGCTTCGTTCTGACGTGTAGGACGACGCAACACCCGTCATCCCCGCTTTCTCTTTACGCTTCGACGCTCAGGTTTTAATGCAAATGACACAATGTCGGCGCGTCATAATGGCCGCTTGCTTCAGCCCCTCTTCCAGGAGAGGTGGAGGGGGCACGTGGGGTGGAGGGGGCGGGGGGTTAAGACAGCTAAGAGGGACCCTAGGTAATCCACTCGTGCGGATGCATTACGCCCGTCGCCACGAAGCAAACCTCCGGCTCTTGAGCTTCTCTCCAGATGCGGCCCGCGAGGAAATCCACGTCGCTAATCCCCGAGCCGAGCCCCGGCTTGCATTCATTTAGCGAGCGGGCCGCGGACGGACGGTGGGTCGGTGAAGGTTCAACTGCGAGAACATCTTCCTCTGCTCTCCTCCACCAGCTAATAGCCCACGTTAATCAATACGGCTGTAAGTGCTTCTTAGCGTTCGGCGGCGGCGGCGGCGGCGGCAGGCTCGTTTGTCAAAATAAAAGCAGCGAGAGTCTCGAGGGGCCAATCAAAAGGGATGAAGCAACAAGGAAATCTGCAGCTCGGTAACGTGAGAAGGAGGAGAGGAGGGACGGGGCGTGAAGCCGACGAGTGTTCAGCAGCATCGCTGAGGAACACACACGCACACACGCAAGCGCACACGCACAACATGCTGGTAGAACTGAGACACAGAGGTGTCTGTTTCTGGGAAGGAATTGATTTTTTTTTTCGGGGGAAGGGGGGGATTTGCTAATTGTATGATGAGAGACACAAGAGGATTGATGAAGGATCAGCTGAGCACTGGCACCTAATTGCATAGCAGCAGATGAAAAAGTGATCATAAACCACTCATCAGTTTAAGATTGTGTTCATTGCCCAGGTTGAAATATTGAAAAATGATATAGAATTAAATTTAACATAAAATTTAAAAAAAGAAATACTCAAGTCCTTGAAAAAATAATGGTTGTGTTTTTATCAGCAATAAATTATTATTTATTTTTCCATAAAGACACGACCATATCGCACCATCGCAGCTCTACTCTCGCCCAGAAGTAGGGATAGCTAATGGGATTGTGTGATTTAAGCCGGATATCACAGCTGGTATAACAAAGATGTGAGATCAAGTGGAACGTCGGAAAACAGGGATTAGCATAAACATTGTTTTCAATATGGTTCCCTGCCATTAGCCAACGCCAAACCTTACGCAATGGGCCTTTAAAGAGCAAATATATTTCAAAAGGAAATAGCAAAAACCTAACACACCACTCTGTAGATAAATGGCTTATAGCACAGTTAAAAAAAAAGGCAATTTAGCCGTGCCATCAGCAATTAAAAGCAAAATCCAAAAAAAAAAAAAAAAACAGGCTGCGACTCACACAGCAAATAACCAGTTTATGTGCTGCGTACGGCACCGGCCGGGCAAGAGCTCATGATGGACAAACGTCGCTCTCTTAAGAGCAGTCCATCGCTCATCCCCTGTCGCCTAGCAACAAAGACCTGGCGGGCAGACGGTAGGTGTGTGAGACGCAGCGTGTAGGAGGCGAGGTTCGGAGGACGGGGGTAGAGAGAGAGAGAGAGAGAGAGAGAGAGAGAGAGGGAGAGAGGGAGAGAGGGACACGAGCAAGAGCAACAGGGAGAAGAAGACACAGAGGCGAGCGGAGCGAGGAGGACACGGAGGAAAAAGATTTTAAAAAATGGAAGGTGTGTGTGTGTGTGGGAGCGACGTGGCGCAACAAGGTTGACGTGTGTGGTGAGATCAGAGTAGGAACTGCAGCAGAGAGGTTTGGCTACTCTGGACATAAAGCAAACAAATCACTTAAAAAAAAACATCTAAGTCTTCAAATTGATTTTTTTTTTTTGTCCCCAGAAAAGATGAAATTGTTAAAAATACTATTGCCAGGACCAAAGTTTTGTCATAAGATCAACATCAAAGGCACTGGGATGGTGAGGCACAGGGGAGCGGTGGTTCCCATAGCTGAGAATCTTGCTTTCCAGAGACCCGTTCAAAACTTTGCTTCTCTATTTCCAATAAAAGGTCAAATAAACATTTTAGCATGACTTGTAATGACCCAACAAGGCTTTGATGCGTCACTGTTGGGCACCAGTGGCCCTGCACTGTGTGTCAACATCCCCCATCCAGCGAGCCAACGTCCAGCTCTGTCACTCGGCGTTGGCACAGGCAGGAGGAGGAAGTTAACATTCTGACAGTGTTTAAAGGCCATTGGTGAGACTGAAGCGGTGCGACTTCTAAAGAGGTCCGGCTCCCTGTGAGCACATTTAAATACCCACAAATGATTTCACGCCTCTGCGACCGACTTCTCACATTTTATAAATTACGCTCCTAAAAATAGGGGCCGAACTTTACTTCAAGAGTGCGGATCGTGTGAATGCGGGCTACCGTTCGCAGCGCCGAGGATCCTCGTCTGCACTGTGCAAATCCAAAACATTCACACTCGAGTCTTTGTGTCTTCTTATTCCAAATGCGGCCAAATTGGAACCTTTAACCAGATTTTGGTAATGAAAAAAAATACTGTTGTAGCTGATAAAGAATCGTGAAAAAAAAGCTTTTTACTAATGACTGGGAAAGAGCAGCAGCATAGAGGAGCTTAGCACTTGGCTTCAAAGCAGAGCTGGTGCAAAATCTGTGCCAAAACTAAGACGACTGAGCTGAATGCAGATTCAGGCATATTTGAAAATAAAAAAAGAAAGAAAAAAGAAAACAAACTATGTTGCTAACAACATAGTTTTTACATGCAGGGACAAACCCACAGCTGCAAAAAAAAGAAATTCCCCATTTCTGGGACGAGCTGAAATGTCAAGGTTACGTCATTCCAGCATTTTATTTCGGCATTAAAAGGTGCAGCCGTAAGCAAAGGGCGGGCGTTCTAATAATGCAGGTGGCAAAATACCAAAATGCCATCACGTTATTTTTAGCACGGCGGACAGTGAAAAATAGTCCAAGTGCAACCTTGGTGCACACTCAATCCCGGCGGCCCGGGCTTTACAAGACATATATTCTCCGGCGTCGCTCGACGTTCCCGGCAAGAGCCAAGTCTCAAGGAAAGCTCAATGACAGCGAGAGGAGAGCTGAAGGATGCCTCCGTTCACAGCTAGAGGTCCTACACCGTCGCAGTTTAAGACCTTTAGCTTCCGTCAACGATTGTTTGCCTCCAAACCTTCTGCGGATCTCCAGAAACTAGCAGATTTAGCCCTCTGTTTACAGCCTCCAGGCAGAATTTGGAAATAGCTTTCCAAAGCTAAAGGTTATGCTTTTTTGGAGCTTCCAATATGTTTGGAAGCGGACCAAAACACGGCAGCACCGCCCCTGCCCTTTGTGATGTCACACCAAGGCCAGTTTATGAAAGTAAGTGGCTCCAGCGAACGTTTTAGGAAAAGTGGTGCAAAGGGTGGATTTTTCATGAATTTTTAATGCGATGAGACTCGAGCCGGCCGCTACATGCGCTCCAAGACTCAGACCCGTCACGTGCACCACATGCAGTGTCATTCACGCTCCGGGCCTTTGAGTTGTTAATCCCTTCGACTCGCCGTCGGTCAAAATGTACTTCCGAGATCTTCGCAAAGCACGACCTGCTCCGGAATCCACGCCTCCGACCCCCCCCCCCCAACCCCCCGGCCGAAACTCGCCCCGCCACGGCACTTAATAACGCTGCTCTTATTGCTTTTCATTAGCGCCATTACAGGAGACCTTTTGTTGCGAGCAGAAAAAACACTTTGAGAAACTCTAAGGTTGCGTCCGCCAATCGATCGGCGCGGTGCGGCGCGGCTTAGCAGCTCCGGGAAAGTAGGAGCGTAACGGGAGACGCTGCCGACCGTCCCTGTTGATGGAAAATATCCAAGGGATCTCTATAATGGACCCAACTGACAGCACTCTAATTCAATCATGTGTTGCAGTTTAAGCTGCCTTCCAAATACCCCCACCGTCTATTTTAGAAGCGCTTCAACAATGACAGGCCGAGAAGACTCCAGTAAGCCTGAAAAAACATTACGCCAAAGGAAAGAAACCAAACACCCCCTGGCTCACCACCAACCCCTCCCCACGCCCCCATCATGTGCAAGAGTGTATTTGTGTTATGCATGTGTGTGTGTGTGTGTGTGTGTGCCTGTGCACAGTCCCGCTGTGCCATTACGGTGCTTTTTTTATTATTTGGAATTGGTGTGAAACCTAATCTAAGAGACAGTAGTGTCATCGCTGGAACCTGATGCTACACAAGGAGCCTTTTTATAGCGTGGATACATGACTTCGGTCCATTACCTGCTGTGCGGAACACACACGGGGGATTAAATGTGGGGTAAAAGCCAAATTCCCTGGATGTGAAAAATAAAGAACAAAATCTCTCTGAGTGGAAAACCCGGAAAAAAAAAAAAAACAGTGATCCTGCTTCAGGCGTATTCTTATCTTTCCTCGGCAGCGCGTCGCAGGAATGCATGTGGCGGCAGCAGTGGCGGAGCTGCTGCCGCTGTCGGGCTCGGCGGCCGAAGCATTTAGGTTATTTGGTTTGGGCCGTTAATGGGAGCGGGCTGGTGAACCTGCAGCTGTTGTTTACTGTTTAGGCAGGATTAGGGCCAAGTTTCACTGGGTACTTCCAGGAGGCCCGGACCCGCCGTCGCACGGTTCTTCCCAGAATGCTCCAGACGTTTCATGCAAACTAGAAGCAGCAGTAGCCTCCTCCTCCTCCTCCTCCTCCTCCTCCTCCTCCTCTTCGCGGTTAGAATTCAGTTCAAGTCTCCAAAGCATCGAGCACCAAAAAAAGAATAATTTTCTTTCTTTTCAGTGCAGGGAAACAAACAAACAGGACAATTAATGGCAAAATTAGCATACAGGTGGGAAGGGGGAGGGGCTGGAAGGACTTTTCCTGATTGATTAGTGCATATCGGGTTAAAGAATGGCAAGTCCCTGGCTAAGTCCCGGCCCCCATCAATAATGCAGCTACAGTATCCGTGTCTGCACAACAACTGAGCAACACACTGGCGCCTCCATTATTCATGGAGGATTCCACCTGTAGCACCTCGGCTGTATTATATATGTCCCATAGGAAGGCTCGCAGGGGCGGCGCGGCCTTTTAAAAAAAAACGCAGCATCTGGAGGCACGGAGGCGGTTTTTTTTTGCCGCACAACGGCAAAGACGCAGGCTTATTTATTGGTTTCAACCTTTACTCAAACAGGTAATTTCATTCAGAGACGTGGGTCCGGTTCACGAGAGGGACCAGCTTCACCGAGACAAGACAGTAATATACGACGGTGGAGTAAGAGTGCAAAGGGGAAGGCAGATTAAAGATTCTCGACACTCAAAATCGTACGAGGATGAATGTGACCGAGCAGCCGCGGACTTGTACATGAAGCCACGGCAAAGCGCGATGGGAAATATGGACTCTGAACACCATTTCTCCAATATGAAAAAGAGCAGACGACGATCATCAAAGTGTGTAGAAGACTTCAGGACAACAGATATAACAAAGTGAAAACAGTGCGTTGTTTTTTTCAGTAAATGATAAATAAATAAATGGTAAAAATCAGCCATGTCGAATGGAGTCACCTCTACAGCCAAAGGGAGCTGCTAGCTTTTGTTTTCTTCGAACAGAGATGGAAGGAGAGAGAGAGAGAGAGAGGGAGCCTCTATACCCAGCAGTAATTGGAACAGCCAAACAACAACAATAACCATAACAAAGGAAAATAAATAAATAAATGAAGCAATTTGTCTCAAACGCTGCCGACAGTCGGGGGAAGCCTCCCGAAGCTCCAAAGCCTCTTTGGCAGGGAAAACGAATAAATAGCCATTCTCGCTCCCGAGTGGGCCAGAGACAGAGACTCGCGGAAGTGACATTTGGAATTCAAAATGCCGCCGCGTCGCGGCGACGCTTCATCTCACGCCGTTTCATCTCAAAGAGAACGAGGAGCTAACGCGGCCGCAGCAATAACCAGGACCCCGGTCGCTGACCCTCTGACAGAGCGCCGCAGCCGGGCCATTACTTTCACTGCGTCATAATAAACGACCCCTCCTGCCAGCGGAGGTCAGGGGGCAACGCCGGTGGGTGGAATCAATCATCTCATATGTCACCCGGCGAGGAAAAAAAGGAGGTTTTCCCGCAATAACGGCTGAACTTTCGCCTTTGAAATTGTTTGTGTGGATGCAGAGCGAAGCTGTGTGGCATGTCAGGCTCCTCGGGGACAATATTGGTGTATTAGCCTGCTTTTGTGTGTGTCTGTGTGTGTGCATGTGTGTGTGTGTGTGTGTGTGTGTTCATAAAAAGGCACTGTGAGGACAAGATGGTGCCGCGAACGTCATGAGGACATTTCTTCAAAGTGAGGACATTCTGGCTGGTCCTCACTTTTACTCAACAA
This sequence comes from Thamnaconus septentrionalis, assembly GCA_009823395.1. Taxonomy (NCBI): domain Eukaryota; kingdom Metazoa; phylum Chordata; class Actinopteri; order Tetraodontiformes; family Monacanthidae; genus Thamnaconus; species Thamnaconus septentrionalis. The sequence goes on from CM020516.1 coordinate 10,570,063, forward strand.
ATTATCATTCAATTATTGGCTGAAGGCCGAAGAGTACAGGCCAGGGGTCGGCAACCTTTATCACTCAAAGAGCCATTTTGGACCCGTGTCCCCCCGAAAAGAACACACTGGGAGCCACGAAACCCTTTTTGACATTTACAATGAAATTAAAATGCTTTTGTTTATTTTGGTTTGATTTTTTTGCCTTTATTCAATGAATAAGGCAATAAGCAATGTATGAATCGAAGTCACAATGGGAGTTAAAGTTAGGTGTAGTCTATAGTCTGGACTTCAACACCAAACACCGTCTGTTCAATATGAAAAGGGGCAGACAACAATCATCAAAAAATGGTCTCACAACAACGAACACAACAATGTGAAATTAGCGCAAACAAATAATGTTTTTTTAAATAAATAATACATTTAAAAAAAGGTGTATTTGATTTTGGCTAAAGAATAGAATACAAGTGAAACCAAGTGCTCAAAAAGATAAAGCCAGTCCCAGGCCAGCCCAGGACAGCACTGGAGTCACACTGCAGCTACAGCCACTTTATCACCGTCACTGCAACCACGGCCTCCCACCGCTGTCGCCTCACGACATTTTACTCCCCTAAAAAGCCGAGACGTGACGGGACGGCGCAGATGAACTCATCGCGTGTTGGATTAATTAAATATCCCTTTGTGTGCACTATCGCGGGGAGCGGCAGTGCGTCTCTGGGAAGAGACGGGGGAAACGGACCTGACGGCGAGACTCGGCGAGGCCGCTGAGAAAGATCCTCTTTATCTATTTATAAGGAGGAGATGTTATTCCCAACTTGCGTGTCTTTGTTCTCGGCGCCCGGTGTGCATCTTTATACATCGAATAAACCCTGGGATTTCTCACGCCCACGCACGAGCCTCGCCAAGAATGGCTCTCTTTGATCGGCGGGGAGCACGGCGGCGGCGGCGCCGATGGTCAGAGGCTGCGTGTCGGAGTAATTACTGAACAGGCCGCCGACAGGCCGGGGGGGCGGTCCCGCAGGAAGAGGAAACATTAGCGGCGGCGGCGGATCAGGGTTTCACTTCACAGGGCGAACCCCTCCCCCGCCCCGGGCTTTGTTTGGACGGCGGGGCGGTCATGTGACACCACGTTAAACTCTCCAGTGACCCGTGTCAACTTTGACCCTGAACCTTCCCGAGGGAGGTGAAAGGTCCGGTCCTCCGGTCAGGCTCAAGTCAAAGTTTTCCACTTCTCGGCTCCCGAGTCGGCGTCAAACGAGGGAGGCAGGTGGACAGAACGTGAAATTGTTGCAGATTCACGTTTTCATTGTCCTCAGTTTGTCCCGATCCTTCCGTTTACCGTAGAAACGTTTCTTTGTGACGCTCAGGTAAGAGTTGTTTATCATATATTATAATGTTAAATATCAAACTCAAGCCTTTCTCCGCAAAGTGAACATTAAAGGCTTCCCAGAGTGATTGCACAAACGGTGAACCCTAAAGCCTTCATGCGAAACTTGAAGGCCAACGACTTGCGGAGACAATTTGGAGGAAGAGAAATGGAAAAGAAAAGAAGGAACCCAACGTGGCCACAAACGGGGAAAATGACGGATGTAGAGGTAAAATGTCACGACATGGAGGCTAATACGGCTGTCAGGATTGTCAACAACCAGGTTCTTAAAAGGTCACCATTTAACTGGGTTGTCAATAAGAGAAAAAGGAAAAAGGTATTTTTCCCACCGAATGCCGGCAGGTGAGCCATTGCGAGACGCCTTCAAACGATATATGTGGCAGCTTGCAAAGGCCAAAAACAAAAGGTGGAGAAAGTGAAGATCCCTCCAACTTTTCCAAGGCTGAAATCTCTGCAAAGCGAAGTCAACAGAGCCTGAGAAAACTCCCCCAGAGTGACTTTGCCTCCTTCTGTTCTCAAGTTAAAAGGTTCTCACCCACTCCCTCCAGATTTCCCTCCATTAGTGCTGCAGATGTGACGATCCGCTCCCGCCGCTGAGATTCCGACCACTCACGTTGAAAAAAAAAAAAAAAAAACGGGTCTTAATTGAAAAACACGCTGCCCACAGGGCAGATAAACACTTAAAGCCTTTATTTTTTAATGCTTCTGGAGTTTGTTAACTTTCAGCGGCTCACGAAAAATGAAAAACAAATGTCAGGTCGAGTTTGCCTTCAGGCTTGAGTGGGAGCGGCTCCCATTAATAAATCAGACTCCAGCTCACTTCCTAATCCAGCCATTGTTTCAAAACGCAGGCAATAAGCTTCATTGATCGAGATTGAAATTGGAAAACCAAAGTATGGAGATGAATACACATCACTTAAGATCGCCCACCCGCCCGCCTCCTCCGCCTCCTCCCGTCCCCTCCCGTGTCACCGTGTGCCTAGCGAAAGGCTTTCGCTGTTTTTCCCCACAGCAGATAATTTGAGCCGTCGCGGCAGCAGAGGCACGAGCGGAACGAATGACATTAATTCTGTGTTAAAAGTGTAAGCCAACAGTAAGTCACAGCAAAGAACTGGCAAATTCAAGCGGAGCCATCGCCGCCGCCGCCATCGCCGCCGCCGCCGCCGCTGATCTTCGTTATACCTGCGCTGCTCCAGATATGCCAGGTTGAAATGCCTGCCATGGGGACGCTCCATTGGCCTCGCGTCTCGACGTGGCAGCGGCGAGACGATCAGCGCCGGAGTGAAGTCGAGGCACAAATTGATTTTTTAATGGCTCGATACATTTGTGTTTGTTAAAGCAGACTAATAATTCATTTACCGGTAAACGCTGCATTACGGCTATTAATTATCTCGCCGCGCGCTCTCGGGGATCTTTTGCTCGAGCAAGTCTTACGCCGTGTAAATCTCACTCCTGTAGCTTTCGTGCTGCCTTTCATTTAAAGCACGAGTGGCTTTACTCCCGCTCTCTCTGTTGCACGTGTTCGCTGGGAAGGTAAAGATTGCCTCCGATTGCCTGCCGACTTCTTCTTTAAGGCTTAGGGCCCCTAAGTCCTCTGCGCCGTGCAATGTGTTTCCGCAACTGGATTTCTGCGAGCGAACCATCTGCGTGGCAGGAAATTTCATAGCCGTGACATTTACGCTCCCCGAAGAACGAACCCTTGAGATAAAATGTCCACTTTGCACATAATTTAATCTACTATACATAATCTAATAAATAGTGCGCCATGAAATCTGCCGAGTAAATTTTCTCAAGGGGTTAAATCCCTACCTTTCGCCTCGCGACATTATTTTTTTATCCCTCATGTAAGTAGCAGCTTAATACTGTATAGTGGCACTGAAAGTATGCTTGCTTATACCTTGGGAATGCTCATTCCATGCAGGAGGTCACCTTTTGCCTGTCTGGGATTCTATATGTAGATACACTTCAAGTCTGAAGTTTTGTGCGTCCGTTTTGCCAAGTACCATTATTAAATGTTTAGTCAGCATCACTCGTAGTTTAAGCAGAACGGGACTGCTGCAAGTTGTCTTTTGTTTTTTTCCAACATTGTCCACTGAGTCTTTGCCAAATTCAAACATGAAACAGAAAAGAATCAGCAGCATGTTCCACGTATGTAAGATAATATATTTGCGTTTTACATTACATATATTTTTACATATATTTGTATTTGAATTTTAAGAGAGTCAAGGTCAGGTTGGAGTATCACTCTGTTGTTGCAAACTGGACCGGTATCCAGCTTGAAAGCCATGAAGACCAACCTCACCTTGCTTCCGTCGGCTACGCAGCATTCCTCCCTCGCTCCCTTTTCACTCCCACCATGTGAGAGCATCGCTGCACCACTGCCCTATTAGCAACCTGTTCACATCCCTGCTCGGCAGCAGCCATGCTACCAATTACACCGTGATCCTGAGACGCGATGACTCAAACCCCCTTTGTTCATTCCCTGGGCAGCAGTTAAATAGCTGCTCTGTGAATTGAGATTGATCCAAGTTATGTCGAGTCAAGTATTTCACCCATGTCTTCAGAATGACTAATATCGCTCTAGCCTAACCTCAAAACACAGCTTGGAACTGGTTATCCTCCGGCCCATCCACTAGATAAATCCAATCCAATGTGATAAAAACAATAATGGTGTACTTTTCAAATCGAGCAATCCAACAATGAAATAATAGACCAATTTAAAACACACACACAGAGACGCACACACAAGCATGTATGAGTAAAGTCCTTCTGTGAGCTCTCCATGGTGCTGAAACTCCTCACTTGCGCAGAAACGGCGGCCAAAAATTAGTTTGGAACAGCACATCGCATTGTTTCAACATGAATGACTAGCTGCGGCGTGCTGATGTGCAGTTGTCCCATTGTTATGCAATCTCGGGCAACACGAACTGACCCAATCACGTCGAGCTGCAGCTTTCTGCCTCAAAAGAAAGAAATATAAATATAGAACATATTTCCCCATTGGATGGCAGATGACTGCAAAAATAAACACACAACGCAACTGCGACACACAGGCTGCCTCTGTGCCGGTTTTATTGAGGGGCCTTCCCTGCTCCCATTACATAAACACAACACTTCATGCGTCTGTGTTGCCACACAACGAGCAGCGCCGACGAGTATTTCGCTGGGTTTTAAGTTGAACTGAGCAGCAGCAGCGGATGAGATGAAGCACAACTGCTGCGGCCAGCGGATCCCCTGCAGATGGCAACAATAGACGGCATTAGATGATCCGAATGTTGGAACTAATCCCTGCTGCGACACATTTCACCACAGGCCACAAGTATCCAGAGAGAAAGAATCCTCACCGACCGCAGCGGAGAGCCGAATAGCGGAACTATCAGCGGCCATCTGCGCTCAGAGGAACATCACAGTCACGAAGCTTAGGGAGTCTTTTGCAATCCTCATTTGCGCAACATTACTTTAAGTTGACATCCGTGGCGGCAGTGTGTAATTTCAATCGCAGTACAGAAAAAGAAATCTTGATACAGATGGGTCGACATTTTTCACCACCAAAAAACAAGAGGGAGGAATTCGTTATCAGGCAACATGTGCACTTGCAAAAAAAAAAAAACACTGTCCATCTGACGAGATGGGACAAAATAATGAGAAAGTACATCTGGTACTGGACACATACCAAGCAGCTTCAAAGGAGATGCTTGTTACAGCTCGGCGAAGCACGGGATCATCTGCCATCATTTCAGCAAAATGACGGCTAGATTGCACGCCGCGTACCAACAATCATCAACATCAATGGCAAATTTCTATGGAGGCAACTTTACAACAGAGGACGCTGCCGCGCAGCCATTCCACGGGTAGCAGCTACTGGCGTGTGTTGATTTGGCAGATTTTTTTGTGTGTGACACAGACTGTAGTTTGGAGCTACACTCACACAATCCTCCTCAGAAAGGTAATTACATACCGCAGCAACGGAGATCACAACTACTGCCATGGATTTTTATTTTTTTTGCTTCTTTAAATACCACCATGGAACAGATCAAGAAAAGTCCCACTGGATTACCTTTTGGATTACTTTGTAATCCCAGTACGGTAGTATCGCCAACTAGCACAAACAAAAAAATATACAGACTCACACACAGTGCTTTAAAATAAAGCCTCATCATTAATGCCACGGCCATTATACAAATCTATTTTTGGACCGCTGAACCCAATTTCAAGTCATTTGCTGCATCCAAATATACGAACATTAGACAAACGATGTGCAATGCCAGAGTGGCTCCGTTAATACGAGCCCACGTGGGGGTTCAGAGTGGCCTCAATTCACACACGAGGCGCAGGTTAAATATATCCGGGCTTGAAACGGTCCTCAGGAGGGCAGCGGTGAAACTTAATAGTCTTAATAGTCTGACCAATTAAAGAACGCTTAATCTCAAGGGCACGGGCTGTCAGGGAGCAGCGTGGCAGCTCCACATCATCATCATCATCCATCTTTAATGAGGCGTCCGGCGATGAAGCCATACGGCGTGCGCATCATCTGTGCGCCGCGTCTACACATGCTGTCATTTGAGGCTCAGCGCCCGGGCGCATCGTCCCGCGCAGGCTCGCGTCGCCGGTTGCCCGAGCCGCTCGGTTGATTGCGGCATACATTTGGAAGGACGTGGGCAGACGGCGAGGAAAAGGAGGAGGAGGAGGGGGAGGAGGAGGATGAAGGCAGCACCATCTGGGTTTGAACTTTGTCGCTGCTCATGGGTTGTAAATGACAGACGGGCCATTAGTTTGTCTGGAGAAGGTCGCAAGCTTGCAACTTGACTCATGGATTTATGTTTGATAGATTGCCCGTCAGGAGGTTTATGGTGCAAACCTCCCTCCTCTTTGGCACTTTTATTGGGTGCAGAAGAGCAGCACTTCTAATCTGACTTTCCCCTCAATAACTAAGTGGGGAAATTTCCCACAGCAGAGCAAGTAACACTGCATTTAGCCGCTGAGAAGCACTGAACTCGCTCACTCTGGCTCGACAGGGTTCCCCGCTCGCGCTTCCGCTCCTCTTCCACCGGGCGGTCCCCTTTGCATTCACCCATTAAAACGTTCCATTTCGTTAGAATGTGGTGTTCCCTTAACTAATAGAGGCCAAGTGGGACGCTGCCAAATGGGCCGCAATCTCAGCGCCGTAGCGTCGGGTACCGCGAAAGCACTCGCTGCTGGCACACAGAGGGAAACCTGAGGACCTCCGCTCGCCTGCTCGGAGAATGACAATTAGCGTGCTAGCCTGCGCACCTTGGAGGTTAATTGAGGCAGGATGCCGGGGGCAGCGGCGGCGGCGGCGTGTTACCCTGACACTCTCCCGTCCTCCTTGGTATGCGCTCGCATGTTGGCCCTCCAGCTGGGGCTACCGCGGCCCCCGCACGTTGCTAGGAGAGGGCTGCGATCTAAACAGGAAGCGAAAACATCGCCTGCTGAGATTTTTTTTTTTTTTTGAAGGTCACTGGGATGTCCTCGGCGCACAGCCTTCGCTCGGCACCCCTCCCCCTCCATCTGCTCCCCACGGACATCAGCGCGCGCAGCTCAAAGCCGCCACAATTATGCTGTTGAGCATATTTTGATGTCCAGACTTTATTGCCTCAGCGATTTCAGAGGGCCGGACCGAAAGCTAGCGCGGACAAATGTGAGGCGGTGAGCAGGTTGTCGGTGAGCGAACTTCCTGACCTGTCTAGATGTTTTCTGTTGGTTGGTTGATGCGGGACAGTGATAATGCGACAATGCAAGGAAACAGGAAGACGGCAGTTCAGCTGAATGTGGGGTTATCTCTGAAGATGTTCTACGACTGGAGGTGCTTTCAAAGACGCCGGGTCTTAGTGATAGCAATCAAAAAGATGGAAGCAAAAAGGTGCAGAGCCAAAAAGCCAAACTATTCTTCCCATTTTCAGATCATCACTTTACATTCTGGACTCCTGTGGAGGAGTTTGCCTTAAATAATTCACGTCCAATTGTCTCCAACTCTGGGTTTACTGCCTCTAGCTCTGTACTGCGACTGATGTTTTTTTTATTAGCTTCCTCAATTTAGAAGTTGGCTGTGAAACAGTTCCAGAACACCTGGCTGGGAGAGTTGTCAGTTACCTCGAGGAGATATCAGTGACCTTTCGGTGACATCACGAAGGGCTGATTTACAGAGCCGTGTCTTCTAGCAAACTCCTTGTGGAAAAAGGAGAGAGCAAGCAAGCGAAAGAAGCTAAGGATGGGCTCAGTGACACATTTTATTGTTTATACTTGCTATGGGAATTTTATTTTTATTAGCGAGCCTTTATAGTCCTACAATGCCACTAAAAAGCACAAACTTTGATTACCCAAATAGAATCATCCTCTCTTATCAGCAGACTGCTGCAAACAATAAAGAAGATTTCTGGCTTTCAAGGCAGTGCGCGCACACACACACACACACACACACACACACACACTCTGACAGTGTCTGGTGCTGGGCAGTTTAAGGACAACGACAGCTGAGGAAGTAAGGCGAGAGAGCAGAAACTATAAGCCACGATCCCCCGAGCCGCCTCTCTGCTTCAGGCCTCCCTCCCTCTGCCAGCGTCGCCCCAACCGGCCGGCCGGCCGGCCAGCCAGCCGCTCCGTGTGCAAATGGTTTTCCAGTGCCAGTCGGAGCGGGCGAGGATCAGGTGGCTTAGACCCGCTCACGCGTTTCCAATGATGGGAATGCCAGTCTGGAACTCTCCCCCCCCTGTGTGGAGCCAGGTATACCCTCCCCAGCTCCACCCCCACCCCCACCGCCCCGACCTTTCACCTCGGAATAGTTCCTGGGCCATGGAAGTCCTTTTAATAGTCCAGTGAGTGGCCAAAGAAGACATAACAGCATGACAGCGGGGGAGCACAGTGTGAGCGGCAGCGGCGGCGGCGGCGGCGGCGGCGGCGGCGGGCCGACCTCTGCGTCTGCCTCATGATATACATAGTCTGGCCTGATATATGGCCTTGTCGCTGGATTACCATACATCGATTTGGCACAGTGCAGTTGTCCCTAGATGGCCATCAAATCAGGCCCGGAGAATTAGGGATTAAAAAGCCCCCGAAAAAGGAGGGATCTCCGCGGCGGCGGGATGACTCACGACTCGCCACGTCCCTGGTTGAAGACGCGGCGGGGCTGCCGCCTCCAATTATATTTATCATTGGCTCCATCTATTATACATGAGAGGGAAATGAATGAATCATTTGTTTGAATCCTGCGAAAGGTCATTAAAAGGAATGATAATAATAAATCTCACGCCGCTGCGACCGACTCCCCCTCCCCCGACCCCGCTCCGGCGACATGGGGGCAGGAATGCTCGCTGCGGTGGAAACTGGTCACGCTTTGCCCCGGGACAGCTGTGAGGCACGCTCACTCCCCGAGCAAGTGTCAACAACACATGACAAGACACATGCCGGCCAGTGCGCACAAGAACATAGTAGTCGGTCCTTCTGCTCCTGGGGGCCGCGGTGGAAACACTTGCAGACGTGCGCGGGGAAGAGGAGGGCCGAGCTGTGCAGCCGATCCTCGGCCGAGCAGAGAGGAGGCCCACAGAATCACAACAGCTCCTCTCAGCAGGCACCTTCACACCAAAACCCATTTGAAAGGAAAAAAAACCCACCGGTCCCACCGTACCTTCATTCTTTTAGAGGCTTTCTAGTCACATAGCAAGAAGGAGACAGATTAACCCAGGAGTGGGCAAACTTTTTGACTGGTGGGCCGCAATGGCTTCTGCAATTTGACAGAGGGGCCGGAGCAGGAGCAGACGGCTGGAGTGTTTTAATGACCAAACTCATAAGAGTGTTACAACAAAATATCTGTCTTAGAAGCCCCATGGTATTAAGCGCTTTATTGAAATAAAACACTGAACAAATGGATGAAATAAAGCTGTTTTTTTACTTACTTCGTATTAATACAATTTCCTCAAGTTCAGCGGGCCGGATTAAAAATCTTAATGGGCCGCGTATGGCCCCCGGGCCGTAGTTTGCCCTTGTCTGGATTAATCCCTTCACCATGAATATTAAAAAAGGACTGAAAACCACATCACAGAAGGCGAGTGGAGTCTCTTATTTTCAGCAAGGCTCGGCGATCTCTCGCGATCGGATGAACCTTTGATGACGGCAAGTTCGCCGCTAGACTGGTGCCTCCCAACCAGCGCTGGGAAAATGCAAAAAATAGGGAAAGAAAGAGCATCAAGTATTCATGCATGCAACAGAGCTTTTCCTTAAGAAAAAGGTGCACTGCTCAAACTGAAGAAGGTGCAAATCAAAGGCAAGGGGAACTTTTTGCAGTCAAAGATCGCACAGACACAGTCGCACAAGGTCGGATTAATGCGGAGAGCAGTTTCCGGGTGCGATCAAAAACCTTTCAAGCAAATGAAAAGTGCAGAAAAACACCAAGCACGTAATCAAATTGTTGAACCAAGACGTTTTACTGTCCATCACAGAGAATATCTGCGGGTGGAGGCAGCGTGCAGACGATGCCAAAGCTTCTGCAGTGATTCACAGACACGCAGCAGCGGGAGGGGGAGGAGGAGGAGGAGGAGGAGGAGGAAGGGAAAAAAACAGGGGTAATGCTACAAAATATGTCCTGTATGAAAGGAAGAGGAAGTGCCAGGAGGAAGATGGCCCAGGTACAATGCCGCATCGCCCCTTTGGTTCGGCTGTTGGACGTAATCCAGGCTGCTGTTGGCTCTCAAAGGCACATTAAACACTTGGGGTGGCACCTCAGGCAGCTGAAGGGGAGAGCTGAGCAGTGGGAGGTTATAAAACCTCAGCAGAACGCGGCCATACAATGGGTAGTTGGATGCACAGAACCAAAAATACACAACAAACCACCGTCCTAGTCCAGTTTATGCATGGAAGCAAAATAATTTAAATAATAATAATTTTTTTCCCCTTAAAAAACAAACTCAAAATCTGGCTGCAATTAAAAAAAAAAGGATTTTGAAGGGATAACTTGATGAGTAATAATAAGAACTGTTTCCCCTTTGTCAGCAAGCATGTCAGACAATCACAATAATAAAACTCCTAATCGAGTGCCAAATAAGTCACCATTATTAGCTGAGATTATTCTGCCGGCTGAGTCACCAGCCGCAGCGAGAGACTGCGCTGTCAAATTGGAAACTACTTTATTCGTCAGCTATCTAAACTTGTGGTGCAAGCTGCAGAGAAATCGAAGTGCCAAAGCTATTGAATCGCTTGAAGGACGCAGTCAAGTGAAAATGTTTTTTGAGAAAAATAATGACAAGCTGTGATAAAACAGCCATCAAGTGGACTTCTTTCTTGATCATTTGTAACCCAACAGAAAACGAAGCCCAGTCTTTACGACCTTCATATCATTCCTTCCTTCCTTCCTTCCTTCCTTCCTTCCTTCCTTCCTTCATTCATTCCTTCCTTCCTTCCTTCCTTCATTCCTTCCTTCATTCCTTCCTTCCTTCCTTCCTTCCTTCCTTCCTTCCTTCCTTCCTTCATTCCTTCATTCCTTCATTCCTTCCTTCCCACAGTTTGCTCCATAACGCATCAGCATAGGCAGCATTTCAATTACGGGGCAAACTAGCCCTTTAAAAACACAGACCGCTGCCACAAACTCAAAAAAACAAAACGAGCTGCTACGCTCCTCTTCCCCACACATCCCTCAATAACAGAGGAGTCATAAGAACTCCTGGAGGTGGCATGACGCAGAGCGGATAGCCGGACCATTAGATAACCGAGCGGCGGCGAGGCAGCCAGAAAAACAGCACAAAGTCGGCCAGAATGCGAGAGGAGTGAATAAATGAATAGATAAACAAATAAAAGCGCAGGCGCGCATGCTAACGAGACCTCGCTGAACGGCTACGCTAACGTACGTCTCCTGCTTAAGCGTCCGTCAGCGGTTGTGCAGCGTTTAGGGGATGGAAGGAAAAGCACACACCTCGTTTAGCGCTCGGCACTAAAATGTGGAACAGCACGTTTTGAGGAAAAAAAGAAAGAAAGAAAGAAAGGGGCAGGAACTGTGACGTCGTCAGGAGATGTTGCCGTTAGCGCCAGGGACGGAGGGCACGTCACGCTGATACATGGCTTGGAAACGACAGGAAGGCCCAGCAGATAAATGATGCTAGAAATGTCGCGCCGCTACTAGCGCGCGCTTAAGGACCGGGAGGAGAGAAAGAGAAAAGAAGAAGAAAAAATAAAAATCAATGTGGGTTAGCTTTATTTATTTTTCCCCGTCGCTTTTTTTAGGTCTCCCCAGAGACGGCGCCAGGATTATTAAACGCGCTGTTTTTTTTTTTTCTCGTCTGGAGCCGAGCTCGCGAGTCCTGTCTGGTGTGGGGGGATGAGAAGTTAAAAAAGAACAACAAACACACGCAAAAAATAAAACATTATTACATCTGGATGTTTGGTCTTATTGGCTCCAAAGTAATAAGGACGGGACGGCAGGGTTCATCATCGAAGGACCTGAGTCCGTCTCACACAGGCGCTCGTGATTTCAGCGACGGAAGGAGGGAATGAAAAGAAAAAAGAAAAAGAAGAAGCGGCCCAGCACATTTCGCCTCTGCCGCGGACGCTCGGCGCTTCTTTCGGCTTGATCTCCGCGACCTGCGACCCCGCCATCATAATCCTAAATGAGAAGAGGGCGGGGGGGGGGGGACTTTTCAAAGAATTAGGACGCAGCTGTGTGACAGGCCAGGAGGACCCCCCCCCCACACACCACCAACCTCCCGTTGTCCCTCCCTCCAGGGTTTTCACCTCTATTTCCCCGCTTCTGACTCCAGGTTCCCAGTACTGCCACAGGAAGGACCCCCCCCCTCTTCCTCCACCGCCGCCGCCGCCACCACGCCAGGCATGCGTCCTGTTTCTCACACATGCCAACTCGGCCGGCCGCGCCAGTCAGCTGAACGCAGATCCAGTTTCCCCTCGTCTTAATGCTACTAACGAGCCTTTTCCCTCCGCAGCCAAGCGTCAATCCCACCAAAGTCACCCAACACTGGGAGGAGGGGGAGAGAGGGGCAGCAGGGACACCTCTGGGGCTTTTTTGTTGTCTTTTTTTTTTCTTCCAAAACCGTGGAAATCCACAAGATGGATACCAGGATTAAGTTTTGCGTGACTTATTTGCACTTAGCGGAATGTGACGGGATGGCAGCGGCCCCGAACGTGAGAGATAGGGCAGAATTATCTCGCCGTGGGAGAAAGAGCTGCTAGATAGATAGATAGATAGATAGATAGATAGATAGATAGATAGATAGATAGATAGATAAGATAGATAGATAAGATAAGATAGATAGATAGATAGATAGATAGGGCGGTTATGTAAGCAGAATTAAAAAAATAACTGCCTTTCTATTAGAATCACGTCTTGTTGTGAATTTGTAAATATGATGCAATAAATAGAGCGATAAATTCAAGAGCAGAGCTGGAGGCTTCAGGCAGCCAGCACCCTGGTGGACTGATGGAACACCAGGCCTGGCTGTCGCTGCCAGTGTGGCTCAGAGAGATAAGACTGGAATCAACATAAAAACATTGTGTAGAGCAAGAGCGGAGCTGCGTGGCCACCCCACAGTGGGTCGGGGGGGGACATTCTGCAACTCCCAGAAATGTTTCCTCTGTTTCTGGCTGCGCCACTGGTCTAGAGAGCCAGTCACATGTTCACTTAACACCAACTGTACTTACAAGTAAAAAGAAATGCCATTCCAACTGTTTTGGAAGGCGAAACATGCATGTTTGCGCAGAACTTTCTCGACAAGACCCACTCAAACACCTTAGCTATGGTATTTTTCTGCACGTGAAGCATATTGACCACCATCCTGCCAACCTGCCATGGACCAAACTAGGACTGGCAGCAAAGAATCAAGGACACCAAAGAACTCGGAGACGAGGATCATCCAGCCAAACTGGGCAAAAACCAACCAGAACGAGTTAAAACCTGGCAATCCGTCACCGTCACCTCCGTTCAAACAGGGACCGACACCAACGCACACTTCCGGACCCTTCCCCAGAATCTACACCCAAGTGCTTCCCTCCAAGAACTCAACACGTCAGTCCAGCACTCAAGCGCTTTGGCCAACATCAGCATCACCACTGCCCGTCTCTACAACCCCCCCCCCCTCCAACCCCCCGGGGGAGCAAAAACGCAGGACGCACAAGCGTTGTGACTCATGCGTGAAGCGGGCCGATACACAGCCGTGATTCAAGCTGGGAGGGGGCTTCACCCCGAGCAAAGTAGCGGGGCTAAGTCGCCCTTTTCAGCCCCGTATTCTAAATCGGTCCGGCGGTCAGGGTTATCTGCATCAACTCACTGGGGCACTTATTGCTTAAAAATGACTAAATATATAAATAAAGGTGCAACACAACAGGCGGAGCAAAGCTTCCAAGTGTCCTCATCAAAGAGGCACGCCTCCCTCCGTGTCATTGGACGTGCACGAGACGCCCCGGCGGACTTGACCAGGTCTCGGCGGGGTGGAATGTGCAGGATCATATGTTTGGTTACACGAGAGTTCGGCCCCATGAAGGCTTCACTTTCACCCTGCGTGTCAGCCAGGGCCCAGTGACATGCAGGCTACGTGTGTGTGTGTCGCAAAACCGTCACATATGTGGGGGAAAATGACAGAAATGCCCCCACCATCTCGGCCCAGCCGGGTCTTGTCATGCAACACCGCGGACACATGTGAGTCGGCCGAGTCTGGGAGTTGGTGAAGCCAAGCCGGACAGCCTGTTTGCTGTCGTTCCTGTGTTCCCTGCCCTCAGAAAACCTGTGGTCAGTGCGTGCAGGTGATCAGGGAGTAAAAAAAAATGCATTTGAGCTGCATTGAGAAGGCCATCCACAGCGCCAGAGCCACGCTGAAAACATTTATTTTCAAACACAAACTTGGTTTTCAACTTCTATTAATTTGCCATTCTTTAGCCAAAATTGATTATTCCTCATTCTCCGTTTTTGAATGTATTATTTATTGAAAAAACATTGCTTGTTTGCACTAATTTCACAGTTATATTTGCTGTTGTGAAGTCTGATACACGCTTTGATGATCATTGTCTACTCCTTCTCATACTGTGTTTGAAGTGTGAACTTCAGACTATAGACCACACCTAACTTTAGCTCCCATAATGCCCCACCGTGATCTTCACCTGACCTCAATTCATACCTTTCCTATACGCTTCGGCCTTCAGCTAATAATTCACTGATAATATGGTGAGTAAAGTAAAGCGTTAGCTAGCCCCTTGGCTAGCTAACCTGCGATCACGCAGAGGTGTTTTTTGTTTTGTGTTGTTTCTGTATTTCCTCCCCCTCAGAAAACCTGTGACCAGTGTGTGCAGGTGATCGGGGGTAGAAAAATGCATTTCAGCTGCATTTAGAAGGCCATCCACAGAGCCAGAGCTACGCTGACAACATTTTTTACACACACACACACACACACACACACACACACCTGGAATAGCCTTGCACACACGCCACCCTCGTTACCTTTTTTTTGATGTTGCAGTGGCAGCAAACAGTCCACAGGTACTTGAGGGTCCTCCACAGCAGGATGATGAAGAGACCCCCGAAGAAGGTCACCATGGAGGAGGCGAGGAATGCCCACCACATGCGCTGCCCGTTGTTGTCGCAGGGCACCTCGGACGAGAAGGGGATGACGACGTCTTCCATCTTGAAGATCAGGATCGAGGAGTCCGCCTTGACGTTATTATTACTGTTGATGATATTACTGCCGCTGCTGCTCCTCATAGAGCTGTCGCTGCCACGGGGGACGGTGCCATCCGCCTCGGCTAGCATGGAGGAGCAGCCAGGAGCCTGTGCCAGCGTCCCCAGCCCCACTCACCAGCCATGTTGCTTGGAAGAAGAAGAAAAAAAAAATATATATATATATATATATATATATTTTTGAAAAAAGAAATACGAAAAAAAAAAAGAGAGGAAAAAAAATCCCCCTCTTCGGTGTAGATTGGCGCTCGCCCACCCGATGCTCGTAGTTGTCGTGGATGTTGTTGCTCAGCAGCCTCCTTTTAATAATCGTGACACATCGCGAGCGAGGAAAACTGCGCCGCGGCGGCACATGGACAGAGGCATTTAGACGACACCGATATATATTGAATCATAAATAATGATTATCGTAAATATAGAAATGTTTCGCCTCAATCTGAGGGGGTGCCGCGCTCCCTCGCGCTAAAAAGCCATGGCACGACCCCCCTCAAAACAAAAAAAAAAAAAAAAATCAATGATAAACAAACAATTAGGGAGCGACGGCGTCGCTGAGAGACGACGGATCAGATGGTGGGAGACACACAATCACGCACGAGCGCGCGCGCGCGCGCTCATACACGGAGGAGACGACGACGACGAACGGTGGCGGCGGTGGTCTGGTGGTGGTGGTGGTGGGGGGGGGGGAATAATGTTCCAGCCTGTTCGTGGGGCGAAGGCGACCTTCTCTCCGTCTCTCAGCCGTCTTCCATTCAGGGATCCCGAGGTCGCTCTCTGAATCCACTTCACTTTTCCTCGAGGCGTCGATCAGCTGTGAGCGGCGAGTCACCCCCCCACCTTCCCCTCCTCCTCCTCCTCCTCCTCCTTGCCGCCAAATAGATGAATAAATAAACAAACAAATAAAAAGCTTCTATATTAACGCGGTCGCTTCAGCCGTCGCTGCATCTCCGAGATGACACATTTCTTTTTTTTTCTTCGTGCGTTCCGTCGTCAGTCTCGCAGCAGGAGAAAAGGGGGTAAAAGAGAGCAGCGGCGGCACTCGGAGCGGGTGGATGCGACCGTCTCCATTCGGTGTCCCCCCCCCTGCAGCCGGAGCGGCCAGCTGAGCGCCTGTCAGATCCGCTCCAGAGGAGAGCGGCGCAGATTTACAGGTAGGAGGGGGCGGAGCCGAGCGCTAATAATAAAGATGGACTGGGAGGAAGGGAGGGAGGGGACCGGGCGCCGCCGCTGCAGCGCCACCACCGTGTGTGTGGTGAGGCTCGGTACTGCTGCGCGTCGACAGTCAGGAACATGTATGTCTTTTTTTCTGCAGTAAAATAACAAGACACATGAAATAGTCGGGGATGACTGCAGGACGCGTATTTGTGTCTCCTTGGTGACGTCATAATAAAATTAATGCATTATTATCATTATGAATGTATACATATATATGTGCATATGTATATATGTGTGTGTGTGGGTGGGTGGGTGTGTATATATATATATATATGTATCTATGTGTATTTATGTATATTTTATTTCTTTGCTGATTTGTAACTCATCAAGTTTTATGTGTGGATAGATAGATGTAGATTTATTATTATTATTATTATTATTATTATTATTATTATTATTATTATTATTATTATCATCATCACTAAACACTGGTTATTGTCTGAACGTGATTTCCAAGGTGGAATCCCTCTATGGATTTTCTATTCTTCATTCCCAGATACACAGTTGCTTTCCCGCCCCCTTTCCTGCAGGGACGCACAATTTTCATTAAACATAGTGCTTCCCCCCACACTTTCCAATTACTGAGCGCGGGCCTTTCCGTCCCTCCCTGCTCTCATTTTGAAGAAATGACCCCTAGTACGCGTACACACACACACACACACACACACACACACACACACAAGCACGGGCGCCAGCAGGCACACACACGAGGAATGCAACAAACGTCCTTCCCGGTCAATTACAATATGCTTACACATCCAGCTCCCCCATATGAGGCGGAGAACAGGTGCGGTTTTTTAGGCGATGACGGTGAGGCATCGACCAGTGAGGAAACAGCTGGCTCCGGGCCCTGAATAACCACTGACCCCGGGGAGCCACACCGGGCAGGTGCACACAGCCACCTGTGTCGCCAGGCTCCAGACGTCTCGCTGAGATGGTTCGCAATAAATAATCCGTCACTCCGGCCTTCAACCAGGCTCAACCGGGCCTCTTCCCGGTCGTTTTTACACCGTGGAGGGGACGTCGGAGCGTTCCACGCCGATCGCAGTTTTTCGAAACGTAAATAAACTGCGAGGGTCGAGATGCGAAACGTGATCCGCCGCGCTAATTTATTGTCTGGGGAATATTTGCACTTCGTACGGGGTGGGAAAAAAGGGCTGCAGTAACACGATCCTGGCAGAGGGACGTAAATTAAAGCACGTGACATCACATTGAGGAATCTGACCTGACATAAAACTTCACCAGTGTAGCACATCCACCACCACTGGATCCATGAAAGAACTCAGAGGAGAATGACACACAATGTCTGCAGTGTTTCAATGATTTTCCTCGATTAATGTTATGTCATTGTTTCACCATCGTCTTTATGACATTAAGATTAAGATCCTGCGTTAAGCGAATCCATCCTAGCTTCTTTTTTATGTGACAGGGCAGCAGCAGCAGCAGCAACAGCAGTTAAATCACTGTACTGATGATCAGAAGACAGCAGGCCTGCAGGCTTGAAGTTGTCCTCCTACTGGTTGAATGGTGAACTGTCACATAAAAGGCAGCTCAGCTCCAGTTCTGTGCCTTTATCTCCTCAGAGCCACAGCCCACTTGCAGGAGACGAGAGATGCCCATTTGTGTCTGATGACCTTTTTTGTTATCATAGATAGATAGATGGGTAGATAGATAGATAGATAGAATTTTTCTAAAATAATTGCTTATCGTTCTGAGATCTAACTTTTCACTTTTCACCCTATTCATCTTGTCAAGGTCAGATGGCCCTCCTGTTACTCAGCGTTCTTCAACCGATTCTCCTGGTGGCAGCAAACGCAAGAACACACTGTCAATAATTGGCTGTGCTGCCAGGGCTGAAAGTTGTGTTGAAACTTTCAGCCCAACAGTGATGGTAAGTGACTGAAGGCTTGTCCACAGAGTTTCACATTGTTGTCGAATCAGCCTCCCGAGAGTTTGATTGATCTGAACAATAAATCAATCCTATTTGGGAACGCTGAGCCCGAGCAGCAACAGCGACGGCACCAGCAGAACCAGTGACTCTGCCGACCTCTGCAGAAGCGACACCGAGTGGGTCCGGCTGCATTCAGAGACCAGCTGTTGGCCACCAGAGCTAGCTGGAGGCGTTTCTTTGCCGTGCCAACAGATGAAGAGATTAACATGAGCGCAGTGAGGTGGTTATTCCTGCAGGACGTCTGGAGACCCTATAGAGTCAACGCGTTACAGAGGGTGGGGCACGGAGTCGGGGGCTGCACGAATACAAAGATCCTCGACTGTCAGACTGAAGACTTCTCAAGTTCAGTTGTGCTGTCAGCAGCTGTCTGGAAACAGACACCACAGCAGGCGGGCCCGGGACCCCCTTCCCTTTTCTAAAACAGTCCAAAGGGTACGTGGAGGGCAGAGTTGAGCCCGAACACACTCGCCTTCGCGTTTTATCATTTAACGGCGGCCGAAAATCTGGTTGCAGTAAAGTCGACAGTGGACTTCGTGGGAAGGCCGGCGGCTCCCTCTCGCTCTGTAGCAGGCAGCTGGAGGGGAGTCATTCACTGTGACATCATTGTCCAGAGAACCATGTGACCCCCCCCGAAGGAAAACAACTGCACAGATCAGGGAGTCTAATCAACCAGCACGATGTGGTGTTGCTACGGGCTGCTCAATTACACGGAAGCACAGCGCCTATAGAACAGGCATGAAAAATGGAATATGAAGGATGACGTTTCCCCTTAATTACGCTCTGAAGGCGGGGATGCCACATCGGATTTCAAACTTAAGTTAGTTTGTGTTAGATTGTGGCTAACTTGCACCGTAGCCATTTCCCCCGGTGTAAGTCTTTTAAAAATTGTGGAGCATCACAAATCTTGAAAGAACAAAGTAGCACATGCATTTTGCGATGATGATGATTATTAATACGGGCCTTTAGAGTTATACCCAAAAATGTTGGTAGCTTTTGTTTTAATTAATACTTAAATGCCCTACTTTCATGACATCATTATTGCTGGAAGCTTTTTAATATTTTTAAGTTTTGCCTGAAGCTCAATATCTCCAACATTTCATGAGCGATGCAGAGCTGAACCAAGCAGGTTTTGTCTCGAAAAGAAAAAGGAAAAACACCTTTAGCCGTAAAGCAAATGTTGTCGTCTACATTCTTTTGCAATCTGAAGACGTTTTCAGGTCAGGAAAATGCAGCAGCTCACACAGCACTCGTGTTTTGTTTTATTTTATTTTTATTTGATAATCATCAGCTGTAACTTATCTTTTTAATTTAAGAGAGGGAAGGCTAGATAACAGAGCAGACATGACGGAGTAGTCCTGTGTCAAGGTGCAGATCGAAGGATCTTTTGCAGCAGCAGCAGCAGCAGCAGCAGCAGCAGCAGCAGCAGCAGCAGCAGCAGCAGCCTCCTTGCTGCTCGGGCGCAAGGCCACATCTTTATCAGTCCCTCCTGAGATCCTCCTCCTCTGGCTCGCATTTTCACACTAGCTTATCTCCACTCAGGAACTGACGGCCATTTCATCCCCCACACTTTCATTTGCCGCTTCAGCTAAATGGAATCGCGGTCACTCCCGGCGTCCTGTCTCTGAAGGACACCGTCACGTCTCGGTGCAGCGCCGAAGGAAAATCTGCCTCCGCGCAGCTCAGCTGTAAAAAACGACATCTCCTCTTATCTTTGAAAACAGTGTTTTGTCAGGGGTTTTTTTTGGGGGGGGTGGTCTACCTGACAGGGTGCCAGTCAGTCAGTGCAAATACAAAGACGAAGAGCCCGTGTTGTGATACGGAAAATGGGTTTTATTCACATGTTAATGTCTCAACATACAAATCACATTCTTTTTAATAAAAGGAAAGCTCGATCAGTACCTGGAGGCCAGAGCCGTCGGAGGGGAATGACCGCTTAGTTTTCTGCTGTGTCCCGCTCGCACGCTCGTTCTAGCACATGCTACCTACTCAGAAAAATAGTACTGTTACAGTTTGCTGCCGCTGCTGAGTCTTTGAGCCCAATGGTCGAACGTGTGGAGTGATTTTCTTGTGGAAAATTGTGTGCAAGAATAGATCCCTTTTTAAGAATTCATATAGGAAGCAATCCTCTTTTCTTTTCTTTTTAGTGTTTTAAATCGTAGAATTAAAAAGGCCATGAATGAAATGTAAGGAACTCACATGAGCAAAAAAATACGCAATAAAAATAATAATAGTACCTTTTTTTTTATATATGTTTGACTTGAAATACAGAAACAGTTTTAAGGTTGTCGGGTAAAACAAGTGCAAAACAGGAATCAAAGGATAAAGTGTTGCCTCAGTGGATTTTGGCACGACAAGATAAAGGACGCGGTCTATCGAGGAGGGGGAGGGCAGAATATTCTGTCGGTATCTTTTGCCTCCTGAACAACCACCAAAAAAAATAAAAGAGATACATTTAAATAACAATGAAAAGTCACTAACATTTAACAGATCAGAGGAAAATCTTGAAAGATATTACCCTGCAAGTGTTGCTTCGTAGAGTCTCTTTACACGAGTACATCGATAACTGACTGACAACCAATCACGAGTGAAACTAAAATAAAACTCTGGAAAATAAAAATAAACATGCTAATACCTGCTAAGACATGACTTGACCGCCAGACGTCCCTAGGTGTAAGACCTAGTAAAAATACATGTAATATATATTTATATATATATGTTTCTTTTTCTCTCTCTTTCTCAGTCGTATCTGCATACTGTATATGTTATACTCTATATGTTGTTAAATACACGTTAAAGAGATAGAATGATAGTTACACAGTGGTCTGTCTAGCCCTGGAGTGCATTGTGAAGAGTTAGAACCCGTTAGCCGCCTCTTCGGCCTGCCCTCCGAACCCTCACCATTGTCAATGCGCTCGACTCAACGCCGCTCTCAAATCAGCCCCCCCGGGAATCTGTGCACTCACTGGGTGGGATATCGTGCCGGGTTCTCGGGGAAAAGAAATAATAATAATAAAAAAAAAAAGATAACTCCAAAAAAAAATAATAATAGTGAAACTGTCTCTGAATGTCAGGGGTGGGGGGGGCTGCTTTCAGACCAGGCATCTTCTCCAAAGGCACTATCGTCCGCACACCCAGCTACTGTACAAACACAATGCATAGAGCGACACTGGTGCCGTTTTCCTGCTGGCAGTCCGCTTGAGCTACATACTTCTGATTTCCTTCTGTTGTGGAGAAACATCGTGAGGGACACACACTGAGTGCTTTTCACACCTGCCAGACAGCAACACACATCACTCTCTCTCACACACACACACACACACACACACGCGCATACACACACATTCACTCACTCACGCCGTCAGTCGTCGTTAATGGGTGCATAATTGTCGGGAGACAACGGATGTGGTTTTTGGTGCGCAGGTGGGTCAGAGGGGGGAGGCGGAACTTCATTAGTGTTGGTTGGGGGGAGGGGTGAGCATTCGCGCAAATACTGAACACCGATAGTCAGACTCGTCTCTTGACTGTAAACACTTAACAATGCAGCATTACAAATACACCAGCGGAGACCTTCAGGGAAGACTGAATGAACGTCGAGATCCAGTGCTACTTGACCTCCTCCGGAGTACGTCGGAAATAAAAACAAAACGAAAAAAAGAAGAAGCAGGCTCCGATTTTAAACCGTTAAAAAAAAGGCAAAGTAAAAAAAAAATTAAAAAATCAATAATTTACACGGCTAGCTCGCTGTAGTGTACCTACTGGTGTGGTGCAACAGGGTTATTAGTGTGAAGGAATGGGGATGGGAGTCGAAGCTCGCTGTAGTGGCAGCCGCTCTCCTCTAGGGGCAGCCGAGCGGAGTCCACAGGACTTTACTTTGTTCTTGATCGACTATCGTCGTGATCTGAGTGCAAATGTACGGGAGGCCGCCGCCCTGGACAATACCTGCGAGGGGAGAGTGTTAGCGTTAGCAAGGGCGGGGCGCGATTGGTGGATTTTAAGTAGGTGTGGGGGGGTGGAGTGCCAACCTGTGAAGAACTTGCTGTACTCCTGCTCGATCTTCTGTGCACTTTCAAACTGCTCCTTGGAATGTTTCTGAGATACTTTGTCCCGCAGGTAAATTGGATCTTTTTGCTCCCTGCGAGAAAAAAAAAGAAGTGCAGAGTCGTGACACGAGGTGACAACATTTTAGTAGCTACGTTTCCGTTAACCCTAGAATTGTGCGAAACCAAAAGAAAAAACTGGTCATGTAGACACCTAAACTTCGAAAAACCTCTCAAATATGGCTAAATCGCAATTGTACTTTGTTGAAAGTTTTAGAAATATTGCTTTTATTTTGTGAAAAACTGTAATGGAAACGCAGCTATTGATATTATATCATTGTGAATTGGTGCAAAACGCAGACTCTCTGACATGCAACGGTTTCAGATGAAATCAGGAAACGGCGGTGAAAGGAGGAGCGGCGTCTTGTCCGAGGGAAGAGAAACAGGCCCGTGTGGCCAGCTGCAATCATTATGCAAGAGTTTTAGGAGCGGGAGGGGCCCCCACGCAGAGTGTGAAGGATTATCCTGCTCCGTCCATCCACTCTCTTATTCCCCCCCCCTTTTTCCGACAAACAAGCGGCATTAGACTGGTGAATCAGAGCAGAGTGCCTGATTTACAGAAGCAGCAGCTGCTGCTGCTGCAGAGGATTTTTGGCCTCTATCCCCGACCCGACTTACTTGATCTGCTTGGCGTTTTTGTAGCGGACAAAGACGACGATGGGGTAGATGTGGACGCTGTGGAGCCGCTCGATGGCGTGCGGCGCAATGTCCAGCAGACAGTGGCAGCCCTGCGAGCAGACAAGGAGGGGTTTTTTTAGGGTTTGGCGATCAATCGCGACGACTCGCCTCGAATGAAAACGACGAGACGAATGTCGAATGTGACCGCGCGAGGCGGCCGCGGCGAACCTTCTCCGTTATCTCCTTGATGGAGGCCACGGTGGTCACGTCAAAGTGGCCGCTCCTGCGCTTGTAGTCCACGAAGAGGCAGTCCTTCACGCCGCGCTCGATGGCCTGCTGGGAGGCCTTCATCACCTCTGCGAGCAGAAAGACAGGCAAGAAGTTTCCTTTATTATGCGTAATGTGGGACCTTTTAGGGATTTAGAGGCGCTTTCAGTTCTTTTCTTTTCTTGTAGGAGAACCAGGATGAGCTGAACTGACCCAGGACGCATCTGCAGAACTTCCCAGGAGACTCTTTGACCAGCATCTCCTTGACGGGATCGGTGAGCGGCCCCAGGATGAGGACGGGCCGCGGAGACGTGCACTCCACCTTCTGGACGCGCTGGTACGCCAGACTCACACAGTCTGGACACAGAGAGAGACGAGTCAGCAAAATACTGCCGTTTTAGGACCATTATCTGCTCTGGAAATTCCAAAAAGAAACATCTAAGCTGCTCTCAGTTCAGCTCAGTTCAGTTCTATTCATCATTTTCTCCACATGTACAAGACATACGGTGAAGGTAAAACAAGGCATTTCTGACACAAGTGAGGGCGCGACAACTAAAGACAGACAGGTCCTGACACTACAGACACAAACACACCGCAAATTAGACGTTTACCGTCACTAAATCGAACAATAAGAGCTCACAGTGTGAATGTAATAGGCGGCAACAAATGGTTTCTCGTCGCTCACCGTCCAGGAAGGGGATGGAGTCGGTGCTGATGGCGTCCAGAGCCACCGTCTCCTTGCTGTCTTTGGAGCTGCTGCGCTTGTGTTTCTGCTTCCTCCTGAAGAAGGACCTCCGGGCCGCCGCCGACAGGGTCTTGCCGGAGTCTTCCTTCATCTCCGTCACGCTGTGCCGGCGGTAGAACTCCTGGTCCATCCTGACGCAGGGAGACGGACGGACGGACGGACAGGGATTGGCGACAACGTCGATTTGATGCAACGTGTGAATTTAACATGAACTCTAAATTTGCAATCAGCCTTTATTCTCTGCGGCTCAGCCTGGATCGCCGTCGCTCTTACGAGCTGCTACACTGCTGCGGCTGAACTAATGTTGTTGTGCTCAGGTGCGCGGCGTCCACCCACATGTACTTGCTGGGGATCTGCCCCCGCTGGATCTGCTGCGCGTTCTCGTCCAGCTGCCAGGCCATCCAGGTGCCGAAGCTGCCCTTTGGTAGAGACTCGTCCACGTACAGGATGTCGTCCTTCTTGAAACTCAGGTCGCCGTCGGCCTCGCCCACCCGGTCGTAAAGTGCTCTGCGGTGGGGGAGACGAGGACGGATGGGCGAGTCGTGAGGAGCGGGGCGGGGTGAGCCAGGGCGCCGTATCGGATGAGATGGAGGAGGAACAAGATAAAAGAAGAGAGGGAGGAAGGATGGAAAGGATGGACGTCTGGGAGGAGCAGACAGCGGCGCGGCCTCGTGCTGAACCCTCCATCAGTCACCACCGAGAGGCCAGACGACAAGTGACGGCAGCAGCTGCGGGAAAACTCCGGGACGGACTCAGACTCGATAATAAAAATAAATAATAAAAAAAAACCGGGGCCTATTTCAAGGCGTCACTTTCCGTCCTTATACATTGTGTTTCTGACGGGCTGGAAAAACGCGGAGCGCTAAAACGGACGGCGCGCCGGGTCCTGGAGATTAAGACAACCTATATTTGTGTCCCGATTAGCGTCGCCGCGGTCGCGCGCTGGATCTGGAACATGATTGCTTTGGATGAGAGAAGTTTCCAGCTCGTCGTTATATAAATATATGCAGTGTCTATATGCACGGCGGTCTGCGTGGACACCAGGCTTGGCCTTTTCACAGAGGCGCTGGCTCTAATGTCCGGACGTGTGAGGAGTGTGGAACGTCGCTGATCACGAGACAAGTGACGGCCGACAGCGGTTAAAGAATTCACAAGAGAGTGCGTGATGAAACACAAAGTAATACACACAACCGGAACCACTAACAAAAACAGACATTACTGTTCCTGACTAAATTAGTAGAATATGCTGATGTTATTTTGCTGTTCTTTGTACTTTTATTACAGGGAACTCCATTATTTCTAATTAAATACTTGATTAATTGTGTAAACATGTGTTCAGTAGCTTGTGACGACCTTTAAAAGAGACGCTTCACTGCAGCTGTAACCCTAAATTGGGGAGAAGAGGTCTTTTTTCGTTTTACTGCGAAAACAAAACGGGATATTTTATTGTGGACGTACCGAATATAAAATCCATCTCCCGCCGCGTCCTTGAGGAGGCTGAAGTCGTCCGGCCGGTGCTGCACCTTCAGCGTCACCGTCTCCACTGGCTTCAGCATCTCAACGTACACCTCCTCCGCCGTCTTGTTCTTCATATTCACCGAGTTGTACTGCGAAAATAAAGTGGAAAAAAAAAAGAATGCCTGAGATGCAAAAAAGAGAGACGGAGGCCAAGTGAAGTTCGCGCCACAACAAATAAGACCACGATGAGCAGACAGACGGAGAGAGATGAGTGTTGCGCGGCCGAGATGTTGCGGTATTGATCGCGTGCGGGGAGGAGAATCAAACAGACGTGGAGATTGGAGGACGGACGGATGCTGCGAGGCCGGATGACAGTTGAGACAGCCGAGTCCTGTGTGGCGGCGAGGCCGAGTGGGAGCATGCCAGGAATTGTTTATTATGAGTTATATGGGTATCAGCAAAAATATAACGGGGAGAGGGCCGACAAATGAGAAACACAGATGGAAGTCACGCAAAGCATCTAATCAGTTGGCTCAGCCTCCATCAGAAAACACTTGACTGGGCGCTCGGGGGAGAATCGGAGACGACCGCCGCCTGCGCGAGCCATTGTTTTCTCCATGGAGCGGCTCTGTGTCTCTGCGTGTCTGAGCGCCCACCTCCAGGATGAGGTCGCCGGGGAGCAGCCCCTCCGGCCCCCTGGCGGGACTGTCCTCGTCCAGGCTGTCGATGTAGACGCCCCGCAGGTTGCCGCCGCACAGCGTCACGCCCACCTCCACGCCGGCCCGCCGCACCGTCACCAGCCGCGGCTCGCTCGCCTTCCTGGAGCCCTCGGTCGGCATCCTGCAAGAGTCAGGACGGCCGATCAGGAGAAACCCAGCAATCAGTCGCCTCCAAGGTGCCATTCAGTTTAATTTAGTTTAGTCATGTTTATTTCAAATATGTCCAAACAATTCTGCATTTAAAATCATAGAGACAGACATGCATAGTGAATGACAGATTGAAATGGCAAAAAACAGAAAGAATCTAAACATATCCAAAAAGGAGTGAGAAGTAAAAGTTATATACTCTCACCCCTCTTAACAATGACTTCATTAAATAATCATTTCATGTAATAATAATGTAATAATTAGATAATTATTACATGTTGACTTCTAGGCTTATACTAATACTCTAGGCTTATACTAATACTATAAAAATATATACTATGAAATGAATATACTATTCAATTAAAAATCTGATCAAATCAAATATCCTTTATTGTCATTGCAACAGGTAGCAACAACAAAATGGGTTGGGCTTAGTGCCATAGGGCAATAAAAAGTAAGTCAAGTACAATCAAAAGTACTTGACTACAATCAAGTACAAACTTAAAAACATTGATTTGTGATTTAATTATGTTACTGTTCGCTCTGGACCTCAGCAGAGCAGCTGTACACTGTTAATAGTCTCATAAACTCTACAGAGTTTCAGACAACAGCACATTTAACCCTCTGTTTGCAGCCTCCTGCAAGACCCAATGGCTCTTGTTGTAGCTGCATATCTGTATCAGGAAGCGTCACTTCCCTCTGTGACATCACAAAGGGTGCCCTACAGCACGTATCAGCACACAAGGATGAACCAATTTTATTTCTTTGTAGTTCACCGACAGGCTGCAGACGATGACAACCATTAAAATAGTTTTGGATAAAGCAGAACCTGTCTGTTTGATTGGATCTCGCACCTGACAACACTGCGGGGGCTGGTGGTGGGCGTGGTCTGCTTGGAGGAAGGCGTGAGCGTGCCCTCGTCCTGCTCGCTGAGCGTGTCGATGGCGGAGTGATTGTCGGGGGTGGCGGCGCCGCTCCCCTGCGGCGTCGACTGAGTGCTGACCGGCTCCAGGCGGGAGCTGCGGCGACACAGAAAGGCAGGCAAAAAATAGCAGCAATTAGTCTCCAATCCACAGAGTGACATTGCACAAGCCTCAGGTTGTGAACGCGAGACGCATTGGGCAAATTGCTCAAGCGGTTTTTGCCGATCATCCGAGCACCTCTCACGGTTTGATCGGCTGGATAAATAAATAAAACAAAACAAAAATGGCTTGACTGCAAGAGCAAAGTTGTCATTTGTGTCTTCTCTTTGATTTAGTATTAAAAAATTCTGATGTCTCGCGGCGCGAGTCAACTCCAGCATGTCATCGTTTGTTCAAGGGAATTGAAACAGCAGGGTCGCAGGAATAAGAGAAACACACACACAGACCAGAAACTAATGATATGCACGTACAGAACGTCAAAGATACTCAAACACCTGCGTCCAGCAAGAAGCGCCACCGTACCTGGAGCGCGAGTGGTTGCCCAGCTGGTACATGTGCGGGTTGTACTGGGCCATGATGGTGATGGTGTCGCACTGCTGGCCGATGATGAGACGGGCCTGCTGCTCGGTGGCGTTGCGCAAGTTGATGCCATTATACTGAAAGAGAAAGAGGAGCTGGTGTCAGTGCCATAGGGAGCACACCTTAAAAAAAAAAGAAGAAGAAGAAGAAATTTAGGTTACAAATTGCCTTTAACTACCCAAACAGTGCGCAAGCCAACATCAGCGAAGCCCTAGAATTTTTTTAGCTTGCGTAGCCATTTTAGATGTTGTGAACAGAGGGAGCTCGCAGTAAGTGCAATTCAGCAGATATTAAATACTGGGAAGCGTGACAGGAGTAATGAACAGAGCGGATGTACGAGCATTTTGGCAGCGCAGATGATGAGGCTTTTTTTAAAGCAACAGCGCATGCAGTCAGGCAGTGCGCTGCGCCCGCATTGTTCTGCACTCCATTAATTAGCTGCACTCTATTGATGCCGCGCGGGGCTGCAACCTTGATGACACACGAGCAGCGTTCCAAGTCACATAATTCCAGGCTCGTCATTTAATATTGTTCATTCATGTGTGCGAAAGTGGGCAGAGTGTGTTCACTCCGTGAGGCAATAAAGCCACAATGAAAGTCATTTGTTGGCGACGTCGCAAAGTGGAGACATGGCGGCAGAATAGTGATTGCACCGCACTGAAGTATCTTATAAGCGCTTCTGCAATTACGCACGAGTAATAAATATACAATATTTACGCACTCTTGTCTAAGAGCTGCCAACACCACAATGTCTGGATGTGGAGTGATTTGGTGATGTGTAATGTTGGTTAGATGCATCCACAAGCAAACTAAAAAAGCTCCTACTAGGGATGCAAATTATCGATTAATTCACTAATCGTTAGTTGATTGACCTTATCGATCGATTAACGATTAATTGAAAAGCAGCCATTTTCCAGTCGACCATTTTTCCTGAGAACCTAAATTTCACAAAGAAAAATGTGCAATGAACATATTTTTTAGTCCTTAAATAATGTTGAGGGTCCAATGTGACCAATTTTTACATTAGAGAACAGTAAAAATACACTAAACATTTATCCTCTGACTTTAAGTTGACTTATAATGGGTCACATTTCAACTTTTTCTTTTTTAAAAGTAACTTGTTCTAGGTATATTATGACCATCACTCTCTTTTCTGCCACTACACTGTTAGAATAATATTAACGCCCAGTTTAGAAAATGTTCAAACAATTACGACTAATTTAAATTAATCGATTCAATTCTTAATCTACAATTAATTGATAATCGATATCCCTACCTCCTACCCAGGTAATATTAAAATAGCAGTAGTAGTTGCTGCAGTAGCAACAGTACTAGGGGTAATAAAGCAGTCACAGCACAAGCAGTAGCAGGGTTACAGCAGTAAGCGTCTCTTTTAGGCTACTGAAACATGTTTGCACAATTAATCAAGTATTTAATTAGAAATAATGGAGTTCCCTGTAATAAAATAGGAGAAAAGCTAGCAAAAGTAGAAATAACAGTGCTAGTGTGCCTTTTGGGACATCACCATAGATTTGTGCACGGCGCTGTCGTGTACTGACAAAGGTGTCCCATTCGTAACCTGGTGACAGTCTGCGCCTCGTACCTCCAGTAATTGGTCCCCGTACTCCAGTCCCGCCTGGTGCGCGATGCTCCCTTCAGTCACTTTGGAGACGAAGATGCCTCCGTTCTCGCCGCTGACGATGGAGATGCCCAACGGCTCCGCCCCTTTGTGCACGATGACGTTCCGGGGCTCCTCCAAGTACGGCCTGTGGGGGGGTGGGAAGCGACAACGGATGAAATGCACCCCCAAGGGAAGCGGTTAATGGGTGTCGTGAACCTGGTTACAGCTCTGGAGACGTCAGCCGCCACCCGGTGCACAAAACCGGTACTGGTCCAAAAATGTAAACACAAGAAATGCTAATTCTGAATGTTTTTTCGTTTTTGTTTTTTTTTTTTTTTTATGTTTCTCCAGGGCTGTAAACTGATCATCTTTACAGTGCAACTCTTTGTCCATTTCAACGGGGGTGGGGGGGTGGGGGGGGACAGGATTGCACGGGTACTGTGCGCATCATCACACAGGCGCAAGTAAAATCCCTCAACGTGAAGGAGATTTGCATGATTTTTCCGTGTCTTCATGACAAGCTGGCTTTGGACACAGACACACAGTCCAGCGAGCGCAGAGAGGAGGGGAATGTAGAAGCTCTCAGCGACGTGGATTGGGGAGGGGGGAGGGGGGCTGGGGAGGGGAAACAGAGTGGTGGTGCACAAACAAGACCATGACCCAGCAGCTTGAGGCTGAATAATAACACCGTTGCATAACATACATAGTGCGCACAGCACTGCTGGCCTGGCTGGAGGCCAAGATGAAGCACATGCATGTTGGACCATGTTGTCATCGTACGGCACGGGACGCTGCATGCAGTGGCGGGGATTCTGGTTGGCTGGTTGGGACATGGAGGAAGATGAGTGCAAACATGGAGAATAGAACAGGGACGTTCACAGAGTGGGGCTGGTCAGGGTCGTCTTTAGGTCTCTGTCCTGAGGCTCCCGAACCGTGGCATGCAAAATAAAAATCTTGGGAACTGAAACGGTGCTCTCACTGAGGAAGCTAAAACATCACAAGTTCTCATCTGCATTTCTATCAAGTGAATGCAGAATCTACGGTGGCGATTCTGCTCCTCTGCAGAGCTGCCAGGAACTGAAGCAAGTGGGCGGAGGTGAACGTGGGGTGCAGTGGAGGGGTCGGTGGGGGCGACATTCCCTTGACTGGTGCGCCGCGAGGGAGAACGAACCTGAGGCTTCTGAGAGAGGAGAACCTCGGCCTCGCAGCCAGAGGAATCCTTAGAAAAGAGCGGTTACGGTAAAGAGATCTGCAAACGGGAGGTTGCGGAGAAGCGGGAGGAAGATAAGGGGGAAGAGCGGAGGACAGTCAGGCGTCACACAGAGACAGCAGACAGTGCACAAATCTGAGAGTGGACGGCAGTACGAGGAGCCGTCGAGGAGAGTCGGAAAAAGAATAAAACTGACCAAAAAATCCGAACAACAGATCACAGCTAGGTTCAATATAAATATATTGAAATGACATCAGAACGTTTTCAGAGGGCTGCAGAGCTACGAGCAGAATTGATGTTTGCATTTAACACCTGGACAATCTTCTTAAAGTGTGATTTGTAGATCCCTTTCATCAATATTCCATCAATACGGCACAAAAAGCGCTGAAGGCCAATCAATCAATCAGCAGGTCAATAGAGTCTGTCAATAACTGAATATCAGGTCCAGAACTCGAGGTGAATATTGATCCCAGAAAAAATAAGCTGTTGTTTCTTTTGTGACAAACACGCATCGCTACATTTGGGACCATCCTGGGAGTCAAGCAATTCAGTGAATGCATGTATTTCTAACAAAAATCAACAAGACAACGTCTTTGAGAAGGCGACGCCCCCCTGATTCACTATGACGCCTCCAAAAATGAACATGAAATCTGACAAATACAAACAGAAATCACCTTAATCTGAACAAAAAAAATAACAACAGCAAGACGAATTCCAGGAACGCATCCGCCCACTGAATTCTTCTGGCACATGAAAAAGCTGCACACTCAACACTGGAACATAAACTCCAGCACAGCATGATGAGAGATGTGAGCAGTTGAGACAGACACAATCTAAGGAGCTGTTTACACGGAGACAGATTTTTTCGAAACTGCACATTTTCGACAACGCTCTCCAAACCTTTTCCCATTTACACAGGGATGCTGGAAATGACTGAAAACCTATGCCAGGCCTGGTGTGGCGCCACAAGTTCACTCCCTGAAAGCTAAAGAAGAAGAGGAAGAAGAACACCTGCCGCACTTCGTGTTTAGAGAAGCAGGAGCTCGCTAACAACATTAGCACCGCAGAGAACAGAAAGAAAGATCGCTGGTGAGAAGACGGCAGACAGAGTTGCACTTCTGCTTCGAGTTACTTTAGAACATAAAGCCTTGAAAGGTCCATGTTGACTTGGAGTCGTTTACACGAAGCCGAGCAAGGGAGCGTTTCCAAACTCATCCACCCTGAGGAGGGTTTTGGAAAATGTGCGGGAAACCCGTCTTTGTGTAAACAGGGCCAAAGATGTGGTCCATTTGTTTTGTTTTTTTCTCCTAATATCCCACCATCAAAACACCCTGAGGGTCAGCCTGGGGAGGTGATGTGTCGTCGGAGCGAATCGTTTTCGAATGTACCTGTCTTTCCTGCGCTCCCCTATCGGCACGGGGCTGACCGAGATCCGCGGCAAAGTGGAAATGGAGCCCTGCGATTGGCTGCTGGCGAAGGAGGACGTCTCCAGGTTGAGCGGCGACTGTGGCGGCGTGATGAGACTCGGGCTGCTGCATTCCGAGTGGGAGAGCGAGCCTGGCAGAAGAGGAGCGAGACAATTTTATTTTATTTTATTTTTTTTTCTTAAGAAAAAAAAAAAATGAGAGGTCTTAAATCACAGTTCTCCAACTGAGGTTTATCAGGTGACAAACTGTTATAGCCAAATACAAAAATTTACTTTTTCAATAAACTGGAAAGTCTACTTTGATGATCACGCCTTGAATTTTTATTACAGCTTTTAACATTCAACATTTAACTTTGGTGGTAGCAGATGGTCCAAAAGGGCCTCATTTGGAATTCAGGTAATTAAATGAGACCAAATTCTAAAGCTTCTTCAGCCGATCCGGACCTCTGGCAGCAGCGAGCCAGGCAGGTGTGAAGGGTCAGGGCAGATACCTTCAAAACACGGCTAGACATCCTACTGCGGCTCTGCAATCTGACCCCGGGGCTGCTGAATATTTCAACAGCGCCGCGATGAGTAAGCGACGTACCTCTGTCTGACCCCAGCATGGAGCGCGGATAGCGGGGCGTGGAGGGGATCTTGATCCTCTCTGTGCGGTACTGGACGTTGTTGGAGGAACCTGGCGTCGGTTTAATGGAGGAGGAGGAGGAGGAGGAGGAGGAGGAGGAGGAAGAGGAAGAGACGACGGGAACGTTAACATCGTGATGGAGCAACCCGAAAAAGAAGTCCGGGTCGGAGAGGGAGGGGGACGGGGGCGGGAGGCCACTGAGTCAGTGACCTTTTATTTTTGTGCAGTGAATTGAGTGCGTGCGTGCGTGTCAGGACTGACCAAGCCGAGTGCTGGAGGGCAGTGAGTTTGTACCGTGTGAGGCTCGGCTGCTGCGCGACGACGACGACTCGGAGAAGTCGTTGCCGCGCTTCTGCTGGCTCAGGTCTAGGCTCAGACGACCCTGGTGCTGTGGGCTTCCAAGACAAACACAAACAAAGACATTGGAGAAAAAAAAAAATGATTGATGCTTGTGTTTGAACTTGAAGGAGTCGCTGCGGGTGGGCGGGGTGGGAGGGGTCGGGGTGGGCGTGGTGGAGGAGGAGGAGAGAGAGTCGGAGTTAATCTTTTTTTCTGTGTTTTGTTCATTTTGCTTCCTTCAATGTTCTTTCTGTATTATGATATATGAAGGAAATACTTAACAGCAGTTCGGAAGCCTTGTCAAATTTGCATATTCAATGTTATTACTAATTTATTATCCTATCTATTTCCTGATCACATCTTGACATTTTTAATATCTTATCATCGTTGCTCATTTCTCCATTCTTGAAGTATTAACGTGGTGGCTGCTGCACTCCTGTCTGCTCCTTTCTGCTTATTATTTATCATGACTTGTCTGAGCTACAAGATCCATCATCATCATCACCATCATCGTCGTCATCAAATAAATCAAAGTCTAAAGATATATTGACATTGGGCATGCTGAGGCGCCACCTGGTGTGCGTGTGCTGATGGCAGATCTGGGAGGCCACAGACGGACAGTTGCTGGTGTGAAGCCGGTGGCTGCGCACCGTGTACACCGGGTTCCTCATCACGGCGGTGACGGCCGGGCACGGAGAGAGCCCCCTGTGGGCCGAATCTGGCAGAACAAGCAAAGCGAGCAGCTCCGCCGTTAGAGGATAGGCCCGAGGACACTGTGATTGGCCGTCAGAGGTCAGAGGGCGGGGCTACTCACTGGGAGGGAGGCTGCCGTTGTAGACGGTGGGGACGAAGCCCACGCTGTGGCGGTGGGAGCGGCTGGGCGACGAGCGCAGCATGTCCCGCGGCTCCGGCGAGTGCTCGTCATTGGAGTAGCTCTGCCGTGAAAGACACACCAAGAGGTTTTGTTCTCTCGCACGCACAATTATCTCTTCGGTGCACACGCAAGATTTCTGTCTCTTTTTTTCTTTCTTTTTTTTGACGGGGGCGAACGTCCCGTAGCAGCAACGCGGAACGTGTTTGTATTCCCCGCTGCTGTGTTCTCTGGCCGCTGGGCGGAGGAAGCCAGGCATGGGATGTCGGACTGACTCAGCTCCTGGTTCTGGGCGGCCACACTGGTGCAGAGGCATCAATCACGCTGGCACGCTGGCCGAGAGGCAGCTCCCAGAGGCGGAACTCTGGCAGGGCTTTAAATTCTATTATAAAAATGGATTCCTCGCCCGCTGGGACCATTCTAAATCTTGATCCAATTGTGAATTTGAAGCCAACAGCTTCGTGCTACTTTTTCTCCCGTTAGACATTTAAAGGTCCAGCGTGTAAAATTTGGCTTGATTTTTATATTTGTAAAAGCTGAACATACAGCCCGTAAATACAGTAATAAAAGTGTATACTTGCAGTACAATAAAGTAACTTGGTTTTCCGACTGTTAGACAGGTTCTCATATATATAAGAATACACATATATCAAGAATCTTGCTCTCAGTTAGCTGCTATCCAGCACTGCCATATTTTTAAGGAAGCCTGGAGTGGACAATCCAGCTGCCTGACAGTGCGTAGTTCACTGGCAAGCTCAGGAGAGGGAAGATACTGAGTCCGAGGGGAGAGAGCTGCAATCTAAAATGTAACCACTTGATGTCGCCGTTTCTGAAAACTCTCCAAATATTAAACACAACCTGCAAGGAAGCCCGCCTGACAGTGCCCTAAATATGACAGCCGCTATCAGGTGGGCTTCCTTAAAATCTTCACACACTAAACCTTTAAAGGGGACACAAACAGTGGGTGAGGATAAAAAAAAAAGACTCACCTGGAAGGTGGGAAGCGTGATGGTCTGGGGCGTCATCCTGCGGCGGAGGGCGGGCGCAGACTTTGGCCGCGGCCTCTTCACCTCCGGCTCCTCCCCCCGGGTGCGCCCTATGTCCTCGTCGCACGACTTCCTGGAGGTGAGGACCTTGCCGTCCAGGAAGTAGTGGTTCCCGTTCCTGTCTCGCTCCCGCCCCTCGCTGCCACCGGCTGCTGCTGCGGCGGCGCCGCCCTCCCCCTTGCCGTCCGACGTGATGGTGCAGTCGGAGGCGGAGCTGCTCTGATGCTTGTGTTTGAACTTGAAGGAGTCGCTGCGGGTGGGCGGGGTGGGAGGGGTCGGGGTGGGCGTGGTGGAGGAGGAGGAGAGAGAGTCGGTCTTGGAGGGCTGCGGCGAGTGCGAGGCGGCGGCGGCGATCTGATTGGCCGCCATGTACTCCATCTTGGAGGAGGGAGTCTCGGGCCGCTTGAACGTGTCGGGGTCGAAGATGGACTTCCTCTGCTTGGGCGACTTGTAGATGGAGAGCTGGGCGGCCGCCGTGATTGGACCCGAGGTGTCGGGCGCCACCGACATCCCGCCCACCATCATCTTGGGCCACGTCCCCCCGCTGTGCTTCTTTTCCAGGCCCGTCTCCATCGCCACGCAGTCCGAGGCGGCCAGGGGCTCGAAGGGCAGCGAGGACGGCGCCTTGGCGTAGGGGCAGCACTCCTGGAAGGCGCTGGGCCCGTAGCGGCCCGAGCCCAGGTCGGAGGCCGGCCGCAGGCTGGTGGGGTGCAGGGACCCGGTGGAGAAGGGCTTCCTGAGGTCGCAGTACA
Source organism: Thamnaconus septentrionalis (assembly GCA_009823395.1). Taxonomy (NCBI): domain Eukaryota; kingdom Metazoa; phylum Chordata; class Actinopteri; order Tetraodontiformes; family Monacanthidae; genus Thamnaconus; species Thamnaconus septentrionalis. Next base: position 10,605,716 of record CM020516.1, read on the forward strand.
GCTCGTCGGGCTCGGCGCGGCCCTTCCGCCGCTCACCGGCCACGCTGCCCGCGCCGCTGCCCTCGCTGAAGATGTCGGTCTGCGTGGAGCTGTTGTGTTTGAGGTTGCGGCTGTTCCGCGAGTGGACCTCCGAGAGGTGCGAGCGGCCGTTGGGCTTCTCCGACAGGCTCTCGAAGAGGTTCTGGCCCGACGTGCTGTGAGGGAAGAACTTTTGGAGGGAGGGAGACGCAGAAATTAACTCGGTTAGTCCGTGAACGCAGATAATAAAGTCGGTTTTAGCCAAAAGTTTGGAGAAATTGAAGCGTGCTGATGGATTTGAGTGTAGGGGAAGGAAAAGAGATGAGAGCGGCGCACCTTCATGAGCGACAGGCTGAGGGAGTCCCTGCAGCCCCTCAACAAAGCCTCGCACTCTGTCACAGATTTGTTATCCAGAGCAATGCCGTTTATCTGGGGAGCAGGAAGAGAGTCACGCACACACAGAGACAGACAGGAAATAAAGACTCTTTCAATAATAAGGCAAAGAACATCTTTCAACTTAAAAGCCCCTCCAAGGGATGTGAGTGACTCGAATGAAGGCAGCACTAAAATGGGAGGCTGTCGAACAACAACAACAACATACAGGTGACACACTTGCTTAGTCTAGGAAGTTTGTTGTTTTGCAGAAACCATCAAAAAAAAGAAACAAAACTATTTCAATGCACAGAACTCAGCTTGTTAATTTCATAACAAGAGGAAGGATTATTTGGTGTGAAAATGCCTTAAGATAAGACAACAACAACTTCTTGTAAAGGAATTCAGAATGTGCCCAAAAGGAAATTCGAGCATAGAATAAAAACAGATCTGAGGAGAGTTCCTGATGCTCATTTGTGGTTCAAAAAGCAATTTCACAGTCCAGGGCTTTTTAATTTAAAAAAAACAAAACAAACGAGGCATTATTGCGGCTGTATGCAATAACAGTTGCTGGCGCTAGATGTCCCAGTTTTGCAGAGCATGATCACAGCAACGAACAAACGAGTATTATGCTTGTATTGTTTTTCTTTTTCTTATTTTATTTATGTTACTTGTGTTTTTTTTTATCTTCGAATAAATAATTCAATTCAATTCAATTTAGGCTAGTTTGGCATCGTGAGCACGGAGCATCTGTTCGAGAGGCGGACTATGTTTGTGAAGGCAGAGAGAAAGAGGAGACCGAGGTGCATTAAAATGATGCCGTGCAGCAGAAAGAGACAGAAGGTGCGTCACTCAATCAGTTTTTTTTCTCATATAAAGCTCAGCATCGCATTCAGCTCCTTTGATGTATTTTTTTAGGAATATAATAAAAACGCTGATTATCTGCCAGCTTTAAGAACTCTGACACAATTGTGTCACTGCTAACAGAGGCTGCAGCTGAGCTGCCATGGGTTCCTCAGCCACATGCTGGAGAGGCTGCCGCGCTGCGATACGCCTCAGCTCAGGGGCTTTAAAGCCAACCAACAGGTTTCATGCCTAATTTCAAACGGCAGAGTAACGATATCTGCTGCTCCATGCAGATTAGCAAGGTCACAGTGACTTTCTTTTAGATCACAGGCGGAGATTCTAAGCGCCACTTGTGACATTAGCCTTCTTTCTTTTATTCCTCTTGGTGGGATTATATCGGAGCGTGTGTGTGTGTGTGTGTGTGTGTGTGTGTGTGTGTGTGTGTGTGTGTGTGTGTGTGTGTGTGTGAATAGAGCCCCACCTATTCTTGCAGAGCGCCAGGCTTTTTTGGGAAGGGGGAAGAATTAAACCAAAGCGCGGTGGGGAGACTTTCCCCCCTTTTCTACTTCACACACTCAACCAAATCCCACTTTATCTGGGGGTTGGAGTGTGGATACTGGAATGGAACAAGGCCTGGATTAGAGAGACTAAGGAACCCGTGTGAGCTGTGGCCATGGATGTATAAAAATAACTGGATACCGGACTGGCAATATGGCGGCGCATGGATTTTTCCCAGTGGCCACTCAAGGTACTGCAGCAAAAGAAAAATCTAACGAGCCCAAAAAAGCATTTTCCCCATAGACCTCAATACAAAAATAAACGCATTTAAAACGGCTGTGACCTGAAATGCGATTCATAGCAAATCTTTCTATTGTAGATTTTTCAGTTATGGCCTTTTAGCTGTTTAAAAAAAATGATAAAGGCCAGAAAATCACCAGAAAAGTTTTTTCCCAGCGTGACGTCACAACGTCGTAGGTGCTGCTGTGTCTCAGCTCCTTCTGATTGGCTGCGTCCTGACGTGTCTGTAGGTGACGTTCTCCAGAATCGTTCTGATTGACCAAATAGATCATGTGAGTTACAAAGTCATGATGGGAAGTGACACTACTGTGCACGCTCTATGGGCTCATGAATGCGGAAGTCAAAGACTTTTTGGGCGTTTACGTTTGGTGAACAACTTCACTGAAATGAATGGGCCGCCATCTTGGACTCTGGGGGGTGTGTGAGTGTGTGTGTGGATATTAAAAGAGGGCTCACAGCGATCAGTCTGTCCCCGACGGTGAGAGAACCCTCCCTGGCCGCTGGGCTGCCCTGGACGATGGCGGTGACGTAAACTCCGCCCTCCAGACCGATCCCGCTGTCTGGAAGACAGACGGAGCGTCAGACACGAGCGACACGTAAAGCTCAATTCAATCTGTTTGCAGCGGAGACGAGGACTCGGGATACCCTTGTGTCCCATTAGGTTGATGTGGACGGGAGTGATGAGCCTCCCTCCCAGGGACTTCCTCCTCCGCACCACCATGTTGATGAGGCCGCCGCCACTCAGCACCGCCTTCACCACCTGCTTCCGGTCCTTGTTCGTCAGGTCCACGTCGTTGATCTTCAGCAGCCAATCGTTCACCCTGGTTGAAGCCACAGGAAAAACGTGCATTGGGGCTTTTTGGCCGACTCTTCGCCGCCACCGCGAACGAGTCCGTACCTTAACCTTCCGTCCGCAACACTTCCTCTGTCCACCCTGGTAACAAATATCCCACAATCTCCTGGTAAATACGGATCGTTTACCCCCTCGGCGATGTCGAACCCCAGCGCCTTCAAGTCCATGTCGTCCTGCGAGAGGCAAACACAACAGACCAGTCAGCGACCGTCAACTGATCACGCGTCTTTGGGAGTTCTTCTGTCGGACGCTCCCGCCGATCCTACCCGGTCTTTCTCAAACTCCACCACCTCCGTCTCCCACTCCAAGGAATCCGTGTCGATGGCCGAGTCGTGAGAGCTGTGGGCCATGAGCTGACAGAAGCGGGCCTCCTTCTCCAGCTGGCTCTCCATCTTCTCTCTTCCCGGCAAGACAAGACACCACACACAAAGAAAAAAAAAAAGGTCAGGTCAACGCAAAGACAGAGGAGGATCGTGACATAAATGCAGTTTAATTGGAGCCGTTTTAACCGTCGAAATGATTGTCCTCTACTCTAAACCTCCACTTTTGTGCATGGGGGAATTACAATGTACACCAGGAGATCTAAATGTAGAACGAACTCTCTGCACCACTGTCAAAAAGACATATGGCGTCCTACTGAGGCGTGCCTTCAAGGTAAATGCAGTGTTGAAACCTCCAGTCACACAATGCCCCCCACCCCCAAAAAAATCCTCTCAAAGTCAGTGACGTGGAAAAAGCAGCTGCAGAAAAAAAAGCGCATGTAATACACAGTTCGGCCAGCAGGGGAGGCCATTACGCGAGTTATGGAGACATTGACATGCAGAAGGGGGAGAAGGCAAGAGATGCCGTGAGAAAGTGGATGTTTCTGTGTGGCCACAACATGGGCGCTTTTTTCGGGATTACATTTTTAATCTGGGCGCGAGCAAACGTCTCTGCGCAAAGAAAAAAGGAAAAAACAACAACAGCGAGCGAGGCCCACGACAGCGTCTCTCCGGAGGCAGAGCGTCCCGCCTAATGCTCCGCCACACACCGAGAGCCAGAGAGCTTAGAGAGAGAGAGCAAGAGAGAGGGAGACAAAGACGGCGGCGCTGCAAGAGAGAGCCGAGTTGAGGCTAAAATATTGCTGTTGTAAAAAAATAAATTAAAAAAAAGCAGGCGGATTTCTAGCGGATTACAGACTCTGGTTTTATAATTTCCCACCGTCCCCGCGACAGAAGACCTACTTCATCTCCTTGAGCTCCCGCAGCGCGTCGTTCTTCTGCTTCCTCATGTCGTCCAGGTTGCGCAGGGCGTCGGCCAGGTCGCTGACCGCCCGGTCCCGCTCCCGCCGCAGGTTGTCGCACAGAGTCCTGGCCAATCAGAGCCAGAGAAAGAAGGAGGGGGGGGATTAGGGAAGGAACCAGGGAGGAAGGAAGGAAGTAACACACACACACACACACACACACACACCTGATGCTCTCCCGCTCGGCCACGATCTTGTCCCTCTCCTGGAAGGCCCAGTCCCGTCGGCACTTGGCCACCTCGGCCTCCTGCGTGGCCTCCTTCAGCTCCTGCGACATGGCCTCGTACTGCTTCCTCAGCACCTCGATCTCCTTGTTGGCTCGCTCCATGTCCAGTGTGGCCGAGTCTTGTTTCTGCGAGTATGTTGAAGACAAAAAAGTGTTTGCTACACATCCTAGAGCAGAGGTCGCCAACCTTTTGGAACCCGAGAGCTGCTTCTTGGGTACTGAGTCATATGAGAGGCAACCAGTTTGCTACTCTCCTCTATATTAACACATTTTCTCAATTAGCCTTTAGTTACACTACCAGTCAAAAGTTTGGAATGATTTTTTTTTCTTTACTACTTGCTACTATATTAGCAAGATGTGCAGAACTATGTTGCAAAGAAAACTTTTTAAATGACTAAATATGTTTTAAGGAGGATGATATAGAAGGGTGGATTTTATTTTATTTTTTTTAAAGTGTACGATATGAAACGTGTCTCAGTTAATTCATTTTTTTTTTGTTCACTGCATTATTCCAAATGTATTCATTCAAAGTCTGGATGCCTTCAGTGAGAATCTACAATGTAAACAGTCATTATAATGAAAAGAAAACCATGAAATGAGAGGGTGTGACCAAACTTTTAACTGGTAGTCAATATATTATAATTGATACTGATCTATTTGAAGACACTGATCCTAGTAAGTTCTCAATTATCATCAACAATGACTTGACAAGGTTGTGCCTGTGAGCACCATGTTAATGATTCCTGTCCTCGAGTGATTTCCCACCAAAAAAACAACAACATAGAACAAACCATAGACAAGCTTTCTCGGCTGGGGGGGACACTAATAGGCAACCAGTGTGCAGCTGGACTTATACCAAAGACTTCTTCACCTCTGAAGCACCACCTAACAGCTTCCCTGAAGCTCCGTCATGGTTGCGTCTGAACCTTGGCTGCCTCCCGTTAACAGCGTGCGTTACCTGTCTGGCCTGATAGTACTCGCGCAGCAGCTGATCCCGCTGAATGATGGCCTCCGTCCTCTCCTTGCGGGCGACGTCGCGCTCCTCCCTGACCATCTCGATGTCCTTGCACGCCTGACTCAGCTCCTTCTGAGCCTCGGCCTTGTCCTTCACCTCGTGGCAGTACTTCTCCAGCAGCTCGTTCCTCTCGCAGATGGCCCTGTCGCGGTCCACCAGGGAGGAGTTCAACTCCTGGCAGAACACAGGGGGAAAAAAAGAACAAACAGCCACATTTAAACTTGTAGCACTGGGCTATTAGGTTAAACTAATCATTTGCATTTATTAAGTTAATGTTTAATACGTTGTTTTGTATTGTTGTATTTGTATGTTTTTACTAAATATTTTTTGTTTGCCTGACCGGGTACTGCAGATTTAAATTAGCTATAAGTAAAGTGTGGTGCAATTACGTTATTGTCCCTGTTAAGAAAGGAAAAAAAAGAGAGGAAGTAAAAAAAGCTTAACTTTTCTGTTTGATATTTGTTTTTACATAGGAAAGTTTGCAAACAGCTTAGTTTAGCATTAAACATTAAACTGATCACTCTTGTGTTAGGTCACAATCAATCCATATCTTTAAAAATAAATTAATAAACTAAAACTGAGCAAAAACTGTTCAGATGGATGAAATGGGTTGTTCCTAGGAAATACATCAGGCTAACCTTTTAGCATCTTTTTCAGCTAAATAGCTGTTGGGTACATGTTACCATAGAAAACCACTGCTTGTGCAATCTTAACTTCTTGGAAGGAGTGAAAAAAACAATATAAAACTGAAAACCATAAAAAGGTGTTGATAGGATGGAAAAATTGACCTTCCAATTAAGAATCCATCAAGACAAATTTGATCAAATCTGGAACAAATTAATTTTATTTATTATCCCCATTGGAGCAGATATTTTATGATCTTACTGGTGCTACTTTTTTTTTTTTTTCTTTTCAGGAAGTTTGCTTTTTTCCTCGGAGTGCAGGATACCAGGACTTGGTATCCAAAAAATGGAAGGACTTTAACCTCTACTACCTTTAATTCTGCTGGACTGTGCAATTTGTCTGTCCGTTCCAAATAAAGATACAATTTCAAAAAGAACAACAAAAAAACTAAACAAATCAACGTGTTGTTAAAAGTCGGCTGAAGCTCCAACTGACGGTGCTCCCATACCTGTCTGAGCGCCTCCAGCTCCTCGCTGGCCACCACCCTCTCCGACGAGGTGTTCTTCAGCCGGGCCTCGGCCGCCTCCAGCGCCGTCTGCAGCTTGTCCAGCTCCTTGATCACCTGGTCGCGCTCGCTCATGATGAGGCGGTACTCGTTGAACACCGAGTCCCTCTCCTCCTTGTACTTCTCGCAGTCCTTGGACGCCTTCAGCTGCAGGTTCTTGTAGCGCGTCACCTCCGACTGCAGGCGCTCCATCTCCCGCTGCAGCTCCTTGTTCTGGGACGACGACTTGTTCAGCTCCTGCTGCACCGAGTCGAACCTGCGGAGGTGCGACGGGGAACGTTTTCGCTGATTACTTCCAAGTCTGCATGAAAATGCAATATTTCCTTCATTTCTTTTTGACCAGTCACAAGCGTTTGCCGTCTTTTACCTCCTCATGGAGGTGGAGTACTGCTGCTGGTACTGCATGGCCGAGTCCCGCTGCTTGAGCAGGGCGTCGATCTGCTTCTGCAGCCGCCGGTTCTCCTCCTCCGACTGCTCCAGGCGGCTCTGGTCCGTGTTGTGGTTGGCCACCTTCTCGCTGTAGCGCTTGCTCAGGGCGTCGTACTCCTTCTTGATGCCCTCCAGCTTGTCCATGGCCGTGTCGTACATTTTGTTCAGCACTTCCGAGGAGCCCTTCTCTCTCATTACCTGGCGAGGCAGAGCGAGAAGTGCCAAATCATGAGCGTGACTATTTTTAAACTTTAAAAAAAAGTCAAGAAAAGCAAAAAAGAAGTGCTGGCGCCAGCAGGCTTGCAATTGTTGTCCCTCACACCAGCAGCAGATGGCATCAATGTGTAAGCAGGATGTTATTTTTATCGCCAAGCTCTTCCGGTGCCAGCTTTATTTCAAAAAAAAAAAAAAATAAATTAAAAAAAAGCTCTTATGAGTGTCAAGTTCACACAAGTGACACTGACAACTTGGCTGGCGAACCCAGCCAGCGTCCGGCCGAACGCTGTGCCCTTCAAACTGAATTATTCATTCAGCGGGAGACTCTGCGTTTCATTACTGCAGGTTTTTTTTCTCGCTGACCGGCTCCTGACGCTGCGTCTCTGACCCCTGAGGGACGCGTCGACCTGGCTCCCGTGCAGCTCGTACGGGGCCGCGCGCTGATCTCGTAGCTACACGCTCGGAGTCTGGGTGGCCTTTGCCCGAGCCGGAGCCCTTTTCCTTCCGCGCCTGCCCTTTCCAGAAATGCCCCGTGTGCACTTCCCTCTGCTCGGATGCGTCGTGCTCTTAGCCTTGGCGGCGTTCCCCCGGGGGTGAAATGGGTTGGAGGCGGCGCGAGACCCTGGTGCACAGCAAGTCTAATATGAGTCACGTCAACCCTAATGTAGAGCGTGGTAGGCAAAAACAGCGGCTGCTTCGACAATATATGCGACTTTGAACTTCTTCTTCGCCACCTTTGTGAAACTCTGCGCTGCTCTGGCAAATATTTAGCAAAAACTTTCGGTTGCGGCCCACGACCATCTGCTCCTCATCATCTTTATCACTGTAGGCGATTCGTGCCCTCGTAACATCTGGTCGGCTACACATGTTCCAGTGCGTTTCACTGCCTGTGCCTGTGCCTGTGCTCGTGTGTGCGCTAGGGCTTTTAGTGGCACCTGCTGTTGCTGCAGCCGGAGGTCGGCCAGCTCCTTCTGGTCCTGGCCGTGCAGCCGCTTCAGCTCCTCGCAGCTCTGCTTCAAGTGGTTGTGCTCGCGGACGAGCTGGGCGTTGTCCCTCCTGAGCGCCTCCATCTCCTCCTTGAGCTGCGTCTGCTCCCCCAGGACGCGGCTGTGCAGCATGCTGCGGCGGGAGAGGGGTGTGGGGGGGGCGGGAGAACAAGCGTGGCGTGAGTGACCTCAAATCGCATGAAGGTGACAGTGTTATTTTTCCGCTCAGGTTCCAGTCAGGGCGCAGACCGTAGCAGAAATGAGGCGGCTCGACGAGGCTATTTGTCACCGCGGGCACATTTGCCTGATTCTGTCGACATCGACACGCCATTTGAATCGCCCAATTAGTTTGTGAAAATCATCTGAATCCGACTGCTGCGTAGGACTGGGAGCAACCACAGCGTCAGCTGCCGCCTCTGCAATTCTCTCTTGACTAATGTGCTGTCGGGCAGTAGCGTTTAATCACAGAAATGACTATATCCAAGCTGTTGTTTAATTTGAGCCCTTTAATGAACGGTCAATTCCCCGTCAAATGTAAAAACTCGCAGTCGCAGCTGCAAGAGGTTTTACTTATAATTAGGTTAATTGCGACACAAAGCCACTATTTGCTGCTCGTCCAGTAAAACAATAAAATAATATCAAGCGATTATTTCTAGGCGGCAGGCGGCAGGTGGCACGACGGTTAAGCGATAATTGGAACAACAAGCAAAGCCGTGTGATCGGCACCGCCGTCACGCGGAAACCTGAGAGAACAGGTGCGTAAAACAGAGGGGCAACTCGCCTCTGGTCTTCACACTTTTAATCAGGCAGGTTCACGCACTTGGCAGGAGTCGAGGAGAATGAAATTTTTTATCTCTAATTAGCACCAATTACACTAGCTGCGTTTTCTTTTTCGCATTTATGGGGCACCGGACGTGACGTACGGGGTCACGTGACCAGTTCACTTCAAGTGAAAATGCCACGTTATGTTTGGACGGAGGAGGAGACGGAATATTTTTTACAAGTAATCAAAGAGTAAAAAATTCAACAACCATTCTTGACAGCAAACAAACAAACGCAAACGTAATTCTCGTAAACGTCGCGGGACGAGATTTTACGAGAACTACGTCCCACAAGAATTCTCGTAATTTTTGACGGTCGAGATTTTACGAGAATTACGGTTTATGTCCTTCACACCACTCAATGCAAACACCTGCAAATCCCAATTGCACTTTTGCAACATTTTAGAAATATCGCTTTTATTTTGCTAAAAAAAACTGTCATGGAAACGCAGCAACTGGAGGCAAACAAAGACTGTGCAGGAAGGTTTTATATCAACTTTTCTCCTGCACACCTATTTATTTATGTCTCTATACACACACACACACAACCTTCCAACTCGTCTTAAAAGCGTTGAAAATACTCACTGGTAGAAGTCGGCCTCTTTGACAGCCTCCTCGCACCTCTTGAGCGTCTTGGTGTGCTGGTTCTGGAGCGACTGCAGGTCTGCCATGGCCCTCATGCACTGACTCTTCAGCCGCTCGTAATCGTGGCTGGCTTTGGAATTCGGCCTGAAGGACGGCAAGGCAGCGAGGGAATCAGACACGCAACCCCAGCGGGGCCGAGGCGCAACAATGCGGCCGAGCTCAGACAAGACGGATAAAGAAGCGCGAGCCGCCAGCCTTCGCATTGCAGAGGCATTCTGGAGATAGGAGCGAGATGTTTGGCCGAATGTAAACAGCTTTAAAAATAACTGCGCGCTGATGTAAGCGGGCCAGCGGCCTGCGTATCATCTGTTGCACAAGAAACATCTGGTAAGTGGAGCACGTTAGACTTCATTAGGCAGAGTCTGTGACCCCGTCTCTCTGGGAGCCGGACTCAACTCTGTCCCAGGCAGCAGGAACGCAGCAGAGCAAAACGTGAAATATATCAAAACACAGAAAGAATTCAGCTCAACATCGTGATATCAGAAGTCTGACGGGGTGAAAACTGCGGGTTGGCGACAGATATTGATTTGATACCAAGTAAATACAGGGCTAGTATTGCTGATGTTAGTCCTGATACTTGTTACTTGAAATGTCATGATCACTGAACCATTGTGACGTTGATTATGATCAATGCAAAACACAGGATGAAGATTTTCGGCAAATATCTTTTTTATAGTATAAAAATAATCAAATACTTCCCTTTTCACTACACACAACTGCAAACTAGTATTGTAGTCAAGACCGCACCAATCGAGACCAAGACATTATCAAGACTAGAGAGTATCGAGATGGAGACAAGATCAAGACATTAATAGGTCAAAGAAAAATAACAACAAAACAGAAAAATATGACCTGTATCTTTTTTTAAATTTATCTCTTTTCAGCAAGGTATCTTTTAATAATACATTTTCTTTAACATTTTGCTGCTTTGCCAACTACTTTGATCCAATTTAAAAAAAATAACAACAACTTTGCTTTATAAAATTAAAAAATAAATTCAGTAGGAATACAGGGGCTGTGTCACTCTGGGTGTCATAAACAGAGCGTAAAACGTCAGCAGCTTTTTCTGTTATTATCATGTCATTGCAGCGTTGGCTGAGTCTCGACCGGTCTTGATCAAAAATCCCAAGTCTGTCCAGTCTAAGATTGAGACAAGACCCAGTAAAAATGCCTCACATCCTGAGATGAGACCGAGACCCTTAGAAAGTGGTCTTGAGACCAAGACCAATATCCAGTACTACAACACAAGTGCAAACTAACAAAAAAGCAACAATGTCTCAAATATAAACCTAACAATGTCAACAATGCAGCAAAAACTCGATTTGCCCAGCCCAATAAAGGGGGCGGGAACGACTTGGGGAAAGCGGCTCTCACCTGCAGTCGTCGAAGGTGGTGCCGGGCGACGCCAAGGCCAGCCGCTTGCGGAGCTCATCCCTCTCGCGGGTCACCTGGCGCAGCTGGAAGAGGATGGTGTCCAGGCTGTCGCCGGTCGGCCGGTTGTCGTTGATGGCCGGCGGCGGGGAGGACGCCTCGCCGTTGACGGGCGAACCTGCGGCAGCGCGGAGAGGAGAGTCCGTCAACGCCAGAGCGACGAGGTCGGCCGTCATCCAGGGCGACGCAGCGAACCAGAAAAAACCTTGTGCTGAGCTGATGTCACACGTACTGCTGTGTTAATAATCACCACAGATGTTTTGGCTTGTTTGTCTGTGTACCCGAGTGCCTGAACCGCAGCACAACCCACACACACTATTTAGTCCTTCTTGTTTCCATTCCTATTTTTAGCTGCAGGTGTACACAGCCAATTGGATTATTTGTATTGCTAATTATCCTGTTTAATCTTTATTTTTTCCCTATATTTTGATACTTTTGCTTCCATTTTGCATTTGTCTCCAAGTGTTTTTAGGCTTGTAGTGTTTATTGTATCTCCTCTATAACATTTCATTGCACTGTGGTTTATCTGCATAAGACAAACAAATCAGTTTTGACCTCTGATCCGAACAAGAGCAGCAATTGATTCTTTTGCCATCACTTTTTGTTCATTTATTCATTTTTAAATTGCCACAGCGATGAATAGAGTTTTGGATGTGAAAAGATTAAAATGAAAGTAAGAGATTAAAATGACTCAGTCAGCTCTTGTTTTTGGCTAGGAGCTCTATATTATCTAATTGGATCAGCGAGAAGCCTCCCACTGTAACTCAGTGGTACAAAGACTTTTTTAGAGTTTTTCCTATGGACAGACTAAGTGCCAAATTAAAAGGAAATGACAACACTTTTATGGACATATGGCTACACCTAATAGATTAACTGCCAAAGGAGCCAGGTGAAATATACAGAGGGGAAATACTGGCTTGGAAGGTTCCAAAGTGAATGAACCAGCAATAAGAAATGCTTGCTAACAGATACTATGACACACATATTTTAATTTGCCAGTTCTTGATTTCTTTTTCCTTTTCATTATTATTATTTTTATCACAGTCATTTTATATAATTTATCATCTCTTTTTCTTTTTCTTTCCTCTCCTTTCTTTTTACGATATTTGAATTTCCTCTCCTTGCCCAGACCGCTGTTGAACGACCTATGTTTATGTGTATTGTTTTGTTATAGTTCTGCTGTTGGAATGCGGTCGCGCCGCTCATTCTCAGCTTGGCTGGTCGGCTGCAGTACGTACCGACGCTGCTGAGGGAACTGCTGCTCTCCGAGTCCGAGGGCATGGTGGAGAGGACGCTGTACGTGGAACCTGCAGACACACAACAGCGCAGTCGGATTAACACATCTGACGGGGCTGGCGGGCCAATTAGAATCAGAGTGTAGCGCCGGTGCGACCCCGAGAAGGAGGAAGAGGAGGAGAGCGCCTTACGCCGGCAGCTTCAATATTCCAGTGTGTTTGTGTGACAGACGCGTCGCAGGGTTTAAAGCCTGGAATAATGACTTGAAGCGCCCCCTCCAAGAGGCTCGGCATTATCTCGCCGCCGCCACCGTCATTAAAACTGCCTCCCCTCCGCCGCGCCTGCCTTTGATGTATGGTCCCTGTATGTTTTCTGCTAGACAGGCAGAATGTCACGGCTGAAATGGGATTTTCTCTTTTAGCGTCGAGCACACGGGAGCGAGCTAGCGAGCGAGCGGAGAGCGAGGCAGCCGGAGAAAATCGTTGCGTCTGAATAGCTGTACACACCGCTAAGCTGGGTGGGGGTAGGGGGATAATTCACCGGGTCGAGCCCATCCATAGGGGAGGGAACGCACCGCCAGCCCGACAACGGCCGCAGCCTCCCGTCAGAAGGACAGCAAACACGGCGGAGAGTTGGAAAAAGGTCAAGTTTCCTTTGGTTAATTAAAAAACTAAACTTTCCGACAGCAGCCGGCCTGGTTCAGACTGACTTCATAACCACTTATCCAAAGCTGCTGCGTTCGCCTCTGCAAGTGGACCGATCATAACAATTTATGGGGAACGAGGCCCGCATTAAGCAAGCTGCTGACACAGGCCCAGTTCCCTCCAGATGAGAAACTGCAGACATTTTACCTTTTAATGACGCTCGTGCTGGTTGTTGTCGGCCGCCATTAATCAGATTGTGTGTGTGAGTGTGTGTGTTTTATATAGGAAATACATGGAAAAATTAAACGATGGTTGCCAAACAACTTTTTACAAGTCGAATGTGTTGCGAAATTCATTTTATCAGCATTTTACAAACAAGAAACGTGTGTCTTTAACAAGAACAACAAGAAGAACAAATGAGAAAAAGTCCATTCTCTCCTCACTCCGAATGTCAGAAAGTGTATTCTACAGTTCTGCACATAAGCCCTTTGTGATGTCACAATGGGCACTAATACCTGCCTGGCACCTATCCCTGGTTTCTGTGGGGTAAATCAGTGTTGGGTGTTGGTTTTTCATCAGTTTTTCCAAGAGAAGTAAAAAAAAAAAAATATATTTTTTTTTTTAGATTTTTGAAAAAGTAAATTGAGTGAGGTTCTGCTGGTTCTGGAGTCTGGAATAAAAATTATTAAATCTCTGAGGCGGCTATAAAATGGGACTTTTAAACAATGACTTTGTCTACAGTATAATTGTTGAAGTAAATAAAATTACCACAGATATTCCTGCTTGCCATCTCTAAAACAGCAAATCCTCCTATTTTTGCATTTTGATCTTTTGCTGACTTCCTTCCCTCCTGCTGACCAACCATCAGAACATGTGATGTGCGAGGAATAGGGACGTTAACAATTAATCGATCATCGATTAAGTGTCGATTAAGAATTTAATCGACTAAATCAAATTATTTGCAATTAATTGAACTTTTTTTACACCGGTAGTTAATATCATTATAACAGTGTAGTGGCTGGAAAGAGCAATTCACCAGTAGATACTGTGATGGTCATAATATACCTAGAACAGGTTACTTTTAAACAACTTTTTTTTTAAAAATAAAATTGAAATGGACCCATTATAAGTCAACTTAAAGTCAGAGGATAAATATTTAGGGTGTTTTTACTGTTCTCTAATGTAAAAATGGCTCACAATGAATCCTCAATATTGTTTGGAGGGTTAAATAATGTGTTCCTTACACATTTTTCAAATAATCGCTGCTCATCAACGAATCAATCGATAAGTTCAATCAATTAACGATTAATGACTTAATCGATAATTTGCATCCCTAGCGAGGAAGCACAAATATTATCAGAGAGAAAGAGAAAAAAATTCAACATTTAAACAGGGACCAACTGCCTACGTCCTGAACATGTTTGACTGAAGCGGAGCGACGGCCGCAGCCCAGACAACTCGGGCCGTCCTGCTTTCAAGAAGAAGGGAGCAAAAAAAAAGAGCAGAGGAGCGCAAGGCCGCTCTGTCAGCGGCGAGGAGCAACAGATTGACGGCGACTGCTCCAAATCTCACCCTCCTCCCCCTCCCGACCACCACCACCACCACCCCGACCGGGCCGGGCTGGGCCGGAGCCACAACTCTACCTCCAGCCCTGAGCGTGTGACAAGGCCGGGACTAATTAACTGTGAGCTCGGCACGACACAGCCGCTCCATCTCGGGGCCCCGCGGGACGGAGAGGGGAGGCGAGCAGAAGGCGCGGAGCGGGATGGGTGAGGGAGGGGGGAGAGGGAGGGCGAGGTGAGAGTGGCGGAGCGAGGCGATAAGGAGAGAGGGCGAGCGGAGGGGAAGACTGTAGGGGAGAGAGAGAGAAGGTCTCTAATCTGCTCCGACACTCCCCGACGCTCGACACGTTTGCTCTGCAAAGCGCTCGCAGCCTCTCGCCTTTGATTTCCTATTGTTCCGTCACAAGCCATGAGAAGCACTCTGAGGCCGCAGCACGTCATTAGTCCTCCGCAATCAACGCACCCAGGGCTCCACGCTCATTTCATTTCGCACGGGAGCATCGGCTCGACACGAGCCGGGCCGAAGCCGAGCCGGATGATTGAGCCTTATTCAAAATGCCGCAGCCAGTTGGCGGAGCTTGGCGAGCCGCAGAGGCCACGCCCACGTGCACCTTCTTAAATCTTTTTTGGCATTTGGAGCAAATCTAAGCTCGTAAATAAATTAAATTTGCCGTAATCTGCTGCCTGACGGTAATGAAAGATAAAGACATTAGTGGCAGCAGAGAGGCACTTTGCAAAGAGAATCCAGCATCACGTCCAGAAACTGTCCATCTACCTTCAGTGCCTTGTGACGACATGGGCTGGAATTAAAGGGCAGTGCGTTCAAAATTACGACTCACGCCCGTCTGCTTCGTCAGTTCTCCCTGGGGGAATAAGAGGCTCCGTTTAAAAACAGAAGTCCACCCAGAAAACGACTATGGCAGCCAAGAACGTGAAATACACAACCCAACCTTTTAGGCGTTGCTATCTCCAACCAGGGTTGGAGTGTGGTCTTCAAGAATATCCACATTCATAAGCCTTCGATTTGCGCTAAACTTGGTATTATTCAGTTAAAACTGGTTCAACTAAGGCTCGGCTAGAGGAAATGTATGTTAGAATGTTCTCCAGATTGCGATCGATGCAATCAGTCTCCTGCAGACCTGACATCACCGGCAGGCGGCCACCGCATAGGGTCAGTCCCACAAACGCTGCTTGCAGCTTTAATTCTTCTTTGTCCAGTTCATCCTTGCAACTGCAACTTGCATCTTGCAATTTCTAGGCTTCCATTTTTAACATTCTCTCTGAACTCTGTGGACAGCAAATATCGCCAAATGTGAGTGTGTGTGTGTCGGTCTGTGGTATTAGGAGTTCATATAGTCGTGGGGAATTTGTGGTGTTTTCTTTCGATATGTAATGGCAGTGATTACCAGACCTCTCCCCGAGGTTTCCTTTTTTTTGATTTTGAGGTATGTATGATTATGTTATAAATTATTATTTTCCCTTTTCCGCCATTTGTGCATGGTATGTTTTTTTAAATAATAAAACTAGTATTTCAACACAATAGAAGAGTTGCTGTTGTGTTCTGGCTGATTTCATGAGAGCACAAACGCAGCTTCAGGGGATACTTTGGGCGAGAAAAACACACAGTGTTCAGTGTCACCGTGCAACTCGGGGACACGACACGTGTGCGTTTTTGTTTGGTGTCCACTGAACAGAGTTTATGCCAATCAGAGAGACACCAAGATCGCTCTCATTGACCAACAACAGTCGCCAGAGGCGTCAACAACAGAGCGCTGATTAGCTAATGGGTGAAATTGTAATTTGGGGATGGGGGGATGGTGGGGGTGGTGCCCTATCCCTCTAACCCTCTGGGCCGCACCGAGTGAATGTGGTATGGATCGCATGAGCGCCGGTCAATGGGTCGGAGCGTTCGCTTTTTCTTCCAGCAGGCGTTTAATCATCGATGGCAATTAGCGGGCCGGCGCGGCTGCCCAGGCCGATCATTTGTAAATGGATTTGCGGCATCAGTGTGGACGGTCGTCCACGAGGAGCAGCAGCAGAGATCTGATGGTCTCACACGGGCCGTCAGGCAGCGGGCGCCCGTCTGCGGCAACCATTTGGTGGGAAATACACAGCATCAGGCACCATGCTACTAGGGATGCTAACAATTAATCGATTATCAATTAATTGTCAATTAAGCATTTAATCGATTAAATTAAATTAGTTGCAATTAATTGAATTTTTTTTTACACTGTATACCTGTATACCTAGAACAACTTACTTATAAACAACTTTTAAGAAAAAAAAAAAGGTGAAATGCGATCAATTAAAAGTCAACTTAAAGTCAGAGGATAAATGTTTAGGGTGTTTTTACTGTTCACCAATGCAAAAACTGGTCACATTGGACTGTCAACATTATGTAAGGGTTAAATAATGTGTTCCTTACACATTTTTCATTGTGAAATTTAGGTTCTTAAGAAAAAATTGCCGCTTATCATTAATCGTTAATCGATAGATACGGTCAATCAACTAACGATTACGTAGTGAATTAATTGGTAATTTGCATCCCTAAACTCAACCCAAGAACGTTTTCCCACCATCGGCAGACGCCCTACCTTCACACTCTGGCTTTCGCTATTGTGAGAGCTTCCTCAGGGGGGTGAAATGCATGCTGGGAGACCAGATAATGAACCACGGAGACAGTGAGGGGAGGCTTTAATGAACTGCTCGTACGTCAAGTCGACACCGGAGACTGGCCGGAGTAAATTGAGGATGATGAACTTTGACCTTATGATACGTTGGCAGGGGGGTGGTTGGTGGGTGGGGCAGGGGGGTATTGTAGCAGGTAGTGGTGCAGATGTGACGGCTGTGACACCTGCACAAACACCTAGGAGAGCGACAAGCGGAAGGAAGGGGCACACGGAAGTGTCGGCAACACACCTCGACGCCGCAGTAATCGCCACACACACACACACACACACACACACACACACACACACACACACACACACACACACACACACACACACACACACACACACACACACACACGGATAATTCTGGATACAGGCATTATAGAGGCATATGTTTCCACGAATACACCCCCCACCGGTGCCAAAAAAAAAGGAAAGAAAACCTTGCGAAAACACATCAGCGCTCTGACAGACTTCTCTTCCGCGCGCACCTTTATTTTTAATCCTGCATGTGATTAAGGAGCACGTCGGGCTCCCGTCGAGGGATGCAAATAATCCAGAGTGAGAAAGATTCCAGCGGAGGATCCTGAAGTGACGGCGACAAAGGACGGCCCGCCGCTGTGTTCTAAATAGGTCAGCTGAGTGGCGCCCTACCTGAGGGGTTACGCGCACGCGCACACACACACACACACACACACACACACACACACACACACACCTCCCCCCCAGCTCTCATCTCCACAGCTCGCTCTGCACCCCCCCCCACCCCCCACCACCACCCAAATCAAGCGACGCGCTGCGACCAACAGTTGCTCCAGACGAGCAGATTATGTTCCGCTGCGCGTAAAGCGAGATGACACGCGTTGCCATGGTGAGGCCGGATGAGGTGGAGTGGCGAATTGCCGTTGTGTGGTGTGATGGAGAGAGAGAGAAAGATAGAAAGAGAGAGAGAGGAGAGAGGAGAAGAGGGCCTTATCAAAGACAAAAAGGCTGAATTCCACGCCTCGGCGAAGCTAAATTATTCATCGGATCTGGAAGATTCCCTTATCGGACCGCGAGGGAGGATCTCCCAAAAAAAAACCTTAAAGCGCACACGATAGCGATCAGGATTCTGCTTCTGCTTCGCACGCAGCGACGCACTGGAACGCCACACGGTGCCACGGAGCCGGGCCGGCGTTCCAGTCGGGAAGCAGCCGCAGCTTCCAGGGTCACGAGGTAGAGAGTCGGCGTTTTCGCTTCCCTCCTAAAATAATTCTGCCTTAGCTGCTGTCAGCTCGTCTCACCGTCAGAGGGCGGGAGACTTTGAAAACGCAAAACAACAATGACAAAGTCACGCACGGCGAGCCCAGCCGAGCCCTAAACAGCCTGGCTCTGCCCTCCTCCTCCTCCTCATCCTCCTCCTCCCCCTCTCCTCCCTCCACCTCCTCTGCCTCTCCCTCCTGCCGCCGCCGTGTCCTCCACTTCAAAGCCATTAGAAGAACAGAGGCGTAAATAATAATAGCAGCCAGCGCTAATAACACGGCTGAAAGCGACCCACTCGCTTTGCTCTGTGTTCAAGTGAGGGCTTAGGGGATGTGACAGTGTTTACGCCAGAGAACAGAAGGCAGCTCTCCAGCCCTGCCAACCCGGACCTCCAAAAATAAGAACAAATAAATAAAGAAATAATCAAAAATCTGGCAGTGGCTGAGCACAGAGACGAGGGTACAGTTTGAGGTGGCGGTGGTGGTGGTGGGAGGGGGGTACAAACCGTCTCAATGACGAAGGCAACGTCAGAGGCTGCGTTCAGACTGCAGGCAAATCGGATTCAAATCAGATTCCTTCTCAAATCCGATTTTTAAGGCTGACTGTCCACACTTTTTATAGCAAGTGTCCAAATTGGTCTGTGTCTGTTCAGACTGGGCCACGTTATTGACCCATCTGACAGGTTGCTGTAGCAACGACATTGGAGTGGAGGCGTCGTCCAGCGTGTGTAGTGTGTGACGTCATATAATTGCAACAGCGGCAAAAACTAAATCAACTTGTTGCGATACATGGC
The DNA here is from genome assembly GCA_009823395.1 of Thamnaconus septentrionalis. NCBI lineage: Eukaryota > Metazoa > Chordata > Actinopteri > Tetraodontiformes > Monacanthidae > Thamnaconus > Thamnaconus septentrionalis. The sequence continues at coordinate 10,624,992 of CM020516.1, forward strand.
CCTGGAGCTTGGCTTGAATGGAGCCATCTCCCCACAGACTGATGAGCCAATGAGTTTCCTCCTCTGTCCAGTCACTGCTGTTTTCTACTTCTTCTGTCCGCTCCATTATATTACAGCTCCGCACCTGGAATGGTGCTCTCTGGTCTGGCGCATTGGGTATTGCTTCGCGTAGAGTGACGTCACAGACAGTCAAAACCGATCGGTGTGTTTGGATCTGTTCACGCTGAGACGCATCTGTCCAAATGCCATTTGAAACAACCTCCCGAAGGTGGTTTCAATCCGTTTTGTCGGATTTCATGTGATTTGTGACTGTTCAGACTACAAAAGAGCCATCTGGTTTCAGTCTGGATGGGCTAAAAATCGGATTTTGGCTGGCAGTCTGAGCAAGGCCTTAACTGTGGGGATGATGGATGTCGCATCCTTCTGGTTTTGCCGTTGTATAATTTCCTTTTTATGTTGCAACGAAACAGACGCTCATTACGCTGCCCTTGAAAGAACGGCCATTTAATCTTAAAGATTTATGGCACAACCTTTAACACGGACCTTTCTTTCCCACCGCACGAGGAAGATTCTCTCGAAAAACATCGTCTTTCCGAAAAGCCCTCTTGGCCCGACGCAACCTGCATGGGATTTTACCAAGGCTAACAAAAGCACAGTGCAAATCCACAGCTGGATCAACCCAATGCCAATCACACAATGGCAGATGTCATTTAATTAAACAGCAGGTCAACGGCCTTTAGCAAGACAAGCATCATTGGAAAAATTTAACAACCGGCTCTCAGTGACGCCTTGGAAAAAGTCTCAGCAGTGCATCATATTATAGCTGTTTGAGTCTTTTTACTGCCTAATATTTTCAGTCTCATTATTTTCAAAGTCTTTATTGTTTTATAGCTTCAGTCTTGCATGTAACCGTTCTCCGTCTCGGCAGCTCGTTATTTCATCTCAGTTCAAGCAACGCTGCGGCATCGTTAAAATCTTGGTGCGTCACTCTCCTAATCCATCTGAATTTTAGATTGGGATGAGGACACTTTGTTGCCACGGATATAACGCAGTATAAGTAACACAGCGCAATGATGAATAAATAAATAAATAATAAAGTCCTTCAATCCACTTGATGGCCTAAAATAGGTTTTACAACATAGATGTGCAAACAGACACTCAATAAACGCGGCGCAGCTCCACCCCTGCACTTCCAAGACTTCCAGTAAAGCGTCCGGTGCGTGAGCTCCAACTTGTGGGGAGGCAGTGACACCACTGGCCAAGAGTCTGGGCTGACTTCCAGAGAAACCCCTGCTGCCAGATTAAAAGGATTGATCATCTGATTTAGGGGGCGGACATAAAGCATAAACACGATGACATCGTGCATGACGACTCCATGAGGCTTGATTACTCTGCTGCACGAACAACCGCATGACTTTGAGCTCAGAGTTGAACTGGGCACAGTGCTAGTACTGAAGTCTGCCTTGTTGAATGGAAATGGGATCTTTTGGCATTAGGGACGTTCACAATTAATCGATTATCGATTAAGAATTTATTATATTAAATAAAATTAGTCGCAATTAATTGAACATTTTTTACACGGGTAGTTAATAGTATTGTAACTATAATATTGAGGGTCATATTTATGTATGTAAGGGTTAAATAATGAGTTCCTGACACATTTTTCATTCTGAAATTTAGGTTTTCAGGAAAAATTGCAGCTTTTCAATTAATTGTTAATCGATCAATGAGGTCAATCAACTAATGATTAGTGAATTAAGTGATCATTTGCATCCCTATTTGGCATATATTTCCAGGTACGAAAACAACTCTCGAAGCTCGAACCGTCAATGGGGAGACAGAGGGTGACAGATGCAACAAAGGGGAGGTGAGGAAGCTTGTACCTCTGGCTCGTCCCTGCTGTTGAGAACGACCCAGCCTGGACTGCCATCAGCGACCCTTGATGGGCTTCTCTCTGCAAAGAGGCCTGACTCAGCGGACTGGTGGCATAATTTCTTTTTGAACAGCTCGCGCGAGCCACAGGTCGGGTCAAAAAAAAAAAAAAAAAAGATTAAAACGATCAGCAACGTCTCTTCCAAATGGGAAGCATAGTCCCCATTATTAAGACATAAAACCCACAATGCTGCCAAGAAGAAGAAGGAAGGAACGGAAGGAAGGGGAAAAAAAAATCCTGTCCATGTGGTGTAACCCACTGCTGAAGTTTATGTCTAATTGAACATGACATTACCAGAAACACTTAGATTGTTTAAGAAATCATGAGCCAGGCCGACAACTCTTCCCCGTCATGTGCAGGATTTATGAGTCACACGAAATATGCTGCACTGCAGCGTCATGGCGTATCATGGCGGTGACACATGCGAGTGATCGTTCATGCTCGTAAAACACCCGATCTGTTTGGTAAAATGTCGAAAAAGATGTCTTTCCTGTGCATCATCCACCATCAAAGTCACCCAATGGACAAGGTCACTCAGGCCAACCAATCCACTTTCAATGTTTGCCTCTGTTTATCAGGCGGCAAACGGATGATAGAAAAATCCAAAGAATTTAGAAAACGTTTCACCCGAGCGAAAGCAAACCTGACATTCACTGCCGTCACGATGGTTTGTTTGTATTCAAAGGTCATCTCTGACCATAAAGCACGGAGGACTGGAGGACAGCAGGTGGGTGAGAATAGAACAGATGGTGGGACGATGCTAATGAAGAGGGCCGGGGGGGGAAAAAAGTTTTAAAAAAAAGGAAAATAAAAAAGTGTGGGCACCGGGAGGGAGGAAGAGCCAGACAGAGGAGGAGGGACGGCCGAGAAGCGAAGGGAGGAGAGGAGCTGTTTATTTCCATGACTTCATAGCGCTGCTAAGCATTCAGACGCCGGCGTTTCCTCCACCTTGTGGGGCAATTACGGCGCGGAGGGACACGTGTAAAACGGTAATGAAGACTCGTTCAGCAGCGCAGCCTCCCGGCAACGGGTTCGCACGCCCGGCGCGTAAATAAAAGTCGGCGTCTGATGTTAACGTGAAGGCGAAACGATGCTCGCGTTTACGGTGAGAAACACGGGCCGTTAGTTCAACGCGGAAAAGATGGGCGCACTGAGCCGGTGGAGGCACAGCGAGTCAATATCTACATAGCTGTGGCTGGATGGATTCATGAAGCAACGCAAGAGGCCAGAAAACAGAATACAAGGAAGCACTCATCTCAGCATTGGTGGCTTTGGAACGTTGAGTTGGTGTTTTCAGATTCAACCAAATGTCTCCAAGTCTATTAAACACACATACACAAAGCATTCTGCAAATTTGAAGAGGCCCTATTGTGAAAAACTGACATTTTTAAAGCTCTGCAACACTTTTTTAGCGTTACTTGCATGCCAACTAACACACCAAGTACGAAAAAATGACAAATGAACCCGAGCTGCAAATAACACCTTCTTCTTTTTCTCTGTTGCTGCGCTGAAATGAGCCGTTTGGATTTTGCACAATCTCCTACGAAAGAACGTCAGGAAACAGGGATCAACGTCAGCACTGTTTGCAATACGCTTTCCCGCCACCAGATGGTGCTAAATCTTGCACAATGGACCTCGAAAACGTAGAGCACTCGAGTTGCATTACCCAAACCTCTCGGAAATCATTAAAAACCCCAAATCAAAAAAAAAAGCAATGCCGCCTCGTTTAGTGAAAAGCAGCGGCGTAACATCGAGCGGCGTGTTGTGTACAAATGTCTCATCTGATTCGAGTTGCGATGGTCTCCCTCGCGAGAACAAACACAAAGCACTCAAACGGCATCAATCAGAGGTTTGAAGGAACGCCAGAGTGACAGATGAAACGACGGCTCCTTCGATGTGCTGACGCTGCAGGCGGAGCGCGGAGGGGAGAGAGAGGAGCGTGGCGTGATGGACCGAGCAAAGGTGCGTGCGTGCGCGCGAGTGTGCGCCGATGACGTGGGAAGGGGTTGTGTTGGGTTGGGGGCGAATGGGGGCATAAAAAAAGCGAAGGCAGGTTCAGCCAGTTTATTTAAGAGCAGCGGTCGTGACGAGAACGTCAGGCTCATAATTCATCTTGTCGCTCCGCTGTGGTTTATGGAGTGGGACAGAGACTGGTTGACAAAGAGGGAATCAGGCCTCCCCTCCCTCCCTCAATCCAACAACACACACACACAGGCCCATGTCCCAGGCTGCCTGTACACAGCGAGCTGCTGACTGGGCACTTTGGGCTTTGCTCAACTTCTCAACAAAAGGCCGTTGTCTCGCTCTCTCTTGTCCCCCTCTTTCAATCACCCCGCTCCGTCTCCCTTGTCGTGCCCCCTCCCTGCATTGAGGTGTGTGAAGACGTCAAATGACTTTAGACCGAACAGATTAAAGAAAGCAAACGGATCAGGGGCACAACGGGGAATAGCAGAGAGGCTACAAGGCAAAGTTGGGTTGTCAGGAGGAGAAATTTAGAGATTGGGAAACGGAGCCAGAAAAAACAGCCAGCGGACGACGATGTTGAATTATATTTTATTTATTATGAGACGCATTCTTCTATTTGGGAACCGCAGAAATGTGCTCCGCAGTCGAGCCGGAGTTGGAGAATTTGTCAAACAAAGGGAGTAAACCACAGTCCCAAAGCTCCCTGATGCGCAAAAAAAAACTAGGGGGAGGAAAAAAAAAATAATAATTTGTTTGCGAGCAAAACCCTGCGAGATCCGGGGCTTCACTTTAGCATTTTGAGAACACGATTGTGCGTCTGCAGACTGTGCGTGCACGCACGCTTCTGTGCTTTTTCTTTGGGGCTGATACTTTAAAAAAAAAAAGAGGGAGAGATGAATTTAGAATCATGCATATTGAGGCTCAGCTGGCACAGGCAGGCATGAAGAAAGGGAATGACTGGAGAGCAGGTTGCTATAAGCTAGACTACTCATCACACACACACACACACACACACACCAAGATTCCCTCTCGCTTCACACACACACACACACACACACCAGCGCTCTGAGGATTTCTTCCCTATGTGCTGTTTCCTACCCGCCTCCTTCGCCTGGGGGTATTTTGAGCGCCTTGTCTTTGCTCTCTCGCAAGTGTGGTTAAAACGCTGTAATCGCATCAGCCCGAATCACCACACTAAAGATAATGAAAAAGGGGCACATTTAAAAAAAAAAAAAGGCAACCCGCGACACTCGGAAGTTGCAAAACAGAAGGAGCCAGGAGAGTGGCGGCTAGCAAAGGGGGGACAAAGCGTTTACAACCGAAAGGGGAGAAAGGAAAGGAGAAGCATCTAATCTTCTGCTTAAAAAAACCCCCAAAGGTCAACAACTAGCCGGACTCATAACTCGCACCGGCTCTCTTCTGAAGCAGAGCAGGTCACGTCGCTGACCTCCAGTGTGTTTCTAAAAAGGTGTGAGAAGAAAAGCCCTAATCTGCACTGTCACATCGGCCACAGTTGTGCAGCTTTACAAGGGCTGGGGAGGGGAAGGCTTTTCCTCCTTGCAAGCGCTTCCAGGTAAACAGCCACCACGGGGATTTTAGTGCATCTCGGGGTAAGCATTATTGTGCGGCGCCCGCTCGGTGCAAGGAAGCAAATAAAGCTTAAAGGAGCAAAGAAGCAAGACAGCAAGTCAGCATTATGTGCTGCAGCGCGGTAGTAAGAGATGGGGGCGCGTTACAACTTGGCACCTTCGGGAGGCGGACACGTGTGGCGGATTTTTCCAAACAGACGTGCGGCTGAATTAAACTTTCAGCCGCGTCAAAACAAACTGAGGGCTAGCGTGCATCGCGCAGAGAGAGGATGTGTCAGAGAAAAGGAGCAGGAGCCGGAGAGGTGAACCCTGCGAATCTCCTCCCAGATTTGGGATCTTCAAGGCTCATCCTGCATTCAGGCCCCGAGGGCACGGCGCCTGGTGTGTGAGTAAGCCGCCGGCTTCAGTCATTCAAACGCAAAAGCAAAACAGGCAAAACTAGACGAGGCTTTTACACTCGGTTGGCCTTTGTCTCGGGCGCAACGACGCGCCGAGAGTGGAGCTCCGGCTGCTGCCAGGACGCACACAAAAAATACAAAATAAAAAGCAAACGTACATGCAAAAGTGTGAACATTCCCTTGAGAGGATGATGATAGCGAGAGGGTGCCGGCGTGGGGGTTTATTCTGTCGAGGTCCCAACGTGAAAAGGTGAATACGCTGCATGCTTCAGGCCTGCAGGAATCCATGTGTCGGCTGCATTCTCTCGCCCCGTATACAGGTCGACCGTGGACCGACATGTCGGCCATGTTGTCATGGAAACAAGTCAGGCACAAGCGCGTATCGTGCCACTGATAAAAGAAACGGACATGTGGCTATATGGGAGGGAACGCACTCGGAATGGAAATGTATATACACACACACACACACATTGCGAGGGAGCCGGAGCCACACAAATTGCGTGTTAGCGGTGACTGATTGGATACCTCTGTGGCTGGCCGTGCATCAGAGGCGCAAGGGCTTCTTGATGGCTTAGGTTTCGGGATGCAGGTTGGTCACTTATGTGTACTGGCATTCAGCCAATCACAGGGCTGCACTCATTTTAAGCGCAACTACGGCAGCAATTGCTCCCGCAACATCCATACTGATACATCAGCCTCAAATCACTGCCCAGTGGCGAATAATAAATAAAGAGTCGTTGCTTTAAGGTTGTGTAGCTAAACACACACACATACACACACACACACACACCCATATTGTACCAAGGGCTCGGTTCATGTAGCTGCAGGTCCAAACTCGGGGCTTCAGAGTGAATGAGTCCCCCGGGGCAGCTCTTACCGGTGGAGTGGTCCACGGGTCCGCCGCCGTTGTTGCCGAAGAGGGCAGCGTGCAGGTCGGGGTAAGCCTTCTCCAGGGCCACGCACAGGTCGAGGAAATGGTCGCTCTCCTTGTTCACGAGCATCTTCAGGAGGTGGTCGACTTTCTCCGCGCTGGACGAGCAGTTCTGGTCCAACTCGAACCGGTCCAGCTGGTTGAGGGTGCCCGAGACGATGAGCAGCTCGATGAGCCGGTCGGCATCCGTGATGGACTCCAACAAGTTCTGGTGACACTGGTCGAGCAACTCTTTGTGCTTTGGCTCCATTGCTGTCCGCCGCCGTAGTTCCGTAGCTTCCCCGGCTAACTCCCCACCTCCTCCGCCTCCTCCTCTCCTCCTCTAGACAGGCGGCCAAGTGAACGCAATAATCCTCGCGGTTTTTTAAAAGTACCGAGCGGCCGTGGAAGTCAACTTAGCTCGGCTGGCGCAAGTTAGCCGGAGCCGCCGCGGCGCTAGCACGCACGGGAGAGCATTTTTTATAGCATATTGGAAAAGGCACAAGGAGCCATATTTGTTGCCCCAAGGCTGTTGACTGCACTAAACAGCGATACATGTTCCCATCTCTTACACGCGTGAGGCGCTTCGCGTCGTCCTCTGCTGGCGCTCGGCGCGCGCCACGGCCGCGCACATTGTCCTCGCCTCCGACCTGTCGCGGAATGTGCCTGAAGACGAGCCGTGCGCTTGGGGGAAACTCACGTAACTCCGCCGCTGATCCCCACTTACACTGTATCCTCCGCCATGTCTGAGCAACTCAGCAGCTGCTGCCCGCTGTCAATCAACGGTCCGCTCGTTGACCATATAAGGCGAACGGGGCGGGGTTTGGGCCAAATTACGCCCATTTCTTCAATGGGCGTACACATCACCCCGTAGTACGTCGAAAATCCCAGGCGCAAAGGGCGATAAGGGGGAGTTTGCATGAAAATGTGTGGGTTTTTTTTTGTTTGTTTGTTTGTTTATTTGTTGTTGTTGTTGTTTTTTTAACCACTGTAGGTCATTCAGAGTAAACATTGCTCGGCCTGTTTGAATAAAACACAAAACAATAATTATTCATCACGTTTACTTTAGAGCATGTGTCAGATTTAGTCGCATCTAATGGTAAGAAAGCATATGATGTCTCTTTTTTTTTCTTTTATCCCACAGGTGAAAGTAAAATCTTTGTACTATATCTACTGTATGTACAGTAGATCTCTGGTATCTACAATATGGTTCTTTAAGAAAATATACCTACTTACTATTACCGAATAAAAGCACAGTGGCTATTCTTTTTAAATGACATATTTAAACAATAACATCAATCGATTTTATCCCAGTATGAATGCTCCACATAAGCAAATAGTTTCACTCCTCATTACAACAAGAAACCGTTTCAGTGTTTGTCTCAATAACCATTCTGTATATTCAATTTAATATGGACTTTCAGATTTTTGCTTATTTGAGGTCCGAAACCTTATAAATTCATAATTCGTAATGTGCATTTAAGAAAAATATAATCTTCTCATTTACTAACTGAATACTGAACTAAATCCCTTTCAAGAGAAAGGTACCCACTTTAAATTCAAACGTGTGCAGCAGCAACAATGATAATACATTTCCTTACCCAATATTCATATGTGCGCATCCTCCTCACAGCTTTAAAAGACAACATAGAGATTACATGAAATGTTTGTTCCCTATATATCCGGAGAGCTGAATTTGCCCTCAACCGCTGGTTCCGGTATGTGTCATTGCTATTCACCATTTGTCATATGAAAATGCTCGTGGCATAAACCCAAACCTCAACCAAAGGCTTTCCTCTAACTGCCTGCTATTTGTTAGAAAAGAGAATGCTAATGCTCCAGCAAATAAAGGGATTTTATTCAGCGCAGGCTTATGTCTGCACCTTAAATATTCTTTTTTCACCCATAGCTGCTACACAAATAATCTCACTGTGCCTTGCATGAGTGTGCTTGATAAGAGAGAGGCATGGCGAGCCAGACGTGAGCCCATTCAACACGTTAGAGCCGCAAACGAAACATGTATTTGGACAGGATTTAGGGTTTGATGGTGATGGATGCACTGCGCTCCCAGTCTGCAGCTGAATAAAGAGCCGCTGGCACAGAGGCAGGCGTCTGCAGACATACCTCTCAAACCATGACCTTATTCATGCATGCACTGAATCTCATTGTGGCATCCGCGACTCTCGCCCTCCCCCCATCACTGTCTCTCCCCCACTCCCTCTGTTGCTCTGCCATGCAGACTCCATAGCTTGTGCAACCATGTGCTATCCCCTTCAGATGAAAAATTAATTAGCATTCATTCATATCAAAGGGAAGCGAGTTCCCACTGCTGACACAGATGGGATTGTTGTGTCTGTAGCCTGTGCTTCTGAGGACACGCGCTGGAACGGAGGAGAGAGAGAGTCTGATGTTCCTCGTCTTATGGGGAAAGGAGCAAGATTATTCAGACGAGTGAGTGGGGTGGTGCTTTTTCTTTAATTTTATGCAGTTTTGTTTGTCAGACAGCACCGATCAGGGAAAACATCAGCTCCATCTTTTATTGAAGACACTGTCAACAAGTACGATTTATGATGTCTGAAAGGGTTTCATGGTTTCACAGGATATAATGTATCTATTTGGCATTGTGATATAGAGTAAGAAGTCAGAGCAACCGGCTTTTGACAAACTATACACAAAATGACTGCTTAGTTATGGTAAATCTATTCTATCTTAGTCAAAAAGGCTCAGAACAAATAGAGGGCGTTGGTGTTGTGATGGCAGAAATCAGCTTTGCTGCAGGGCTTCATCATCAAAGTGAGAAAATGTGTTATCTATAAATTCAACATGAAGAAATACAAGGTGTCTTAAAAGGGGAGAGACGCCATATAAAGTAAAATTAGCCGCTTCCAGGTTTCTTCTTCTGGGCCGTGGTACAGAATTTAAATTAGCACCTGGTTGAGAGCTCAAATCAAAACTAAACAGCTGGTAAAGACATGCATAAACACCTTGAAATTAACCCCTCTGAGCACATACAATTAGGACAAAATGATTCTACCAATCAGATTTAATTACTGTAATCTTCCAATAAAGCTCTGGCGAGAGCATCTGTTCAAAGCCTTCACGCCGGTTCTGCCATCTCTCGTCAATTTCCACGATATGAGAAAAATCTTCGCCTTGCAGATCCACTCGGCTCTGCAGCGCACATGCTCAACTTGCTTTATGTGTCTCAGGCCCAGCTTTATGTAAACCATCAGTGCCGCGCCTGCTCTTTCAGCAATTATTGATCGTGGCGATGCAAGCACACACAACAGCCAAGTGCAGAGCCGTGTCTCCACGGTCAGCTGAGCTCAGAGGCGTTTTAATTGAAACCGACGAGGTGTTAAAAAAGGTAATTGAGTGGCTGATGCACAGCCAAGCACGCTGCTCTAACACCACCTGAAGGGAAAAAGTTTATGTATCTGTATTGATTAGCTAAATTGCTACCTATTTACCAAATGGTTTGTAGTGTTTACTGACACGCTGATGGGTGTCAAGTAACATCATGATTTCCTGTTTCAACTAAACTGTGCTCCTGCCTGCTCGTGTAAACCCTAAGCACAGTAATTCAGCTCAAAGATGGCCATTTGTAAAGTCCTTGGTAATAACGCTGACGTGGGTGAGTAGAGTGGATTTGACTGCCCTCTGCTGGTGGTCTAAGGAGGCTACTACCATGAATTAACTGTCAAAGGTCAATGCAGTGTCGGAAAACGCTCTCTAAAGTCCCATCGAGACAACAGCATTTATAATAGACTGATTGCTGTCTTGAGTTAATCAATTGTTTTCACTTTTATTGCTGCTTATGATATTCTTGAAGTGACCCAACACATTGACGTGCAATCCGGGAAACGGTGAAAACTGAAGGTGCAAATTGATGTTTATTTTCTGCAACTTTGAAATAAAATTCATAAAATGTGATGCTTGTGCAAAATGACAGATATATGACACAAGAATCAGCAGAAGTATCTGCTGCAAAAAAAGCGCTTTCAGATTATGAAAAAAAATGTGTTGCATGTAGCAAAAAATATGAAAGAGATTATAAAGGTGTTGCAAACATGGTACTTAGTGCACTATATGGTTTAGCTCCTAAACAGCATTGCCAAACATCAGGACTAGCTGGTATACATGTATACATGACATATACAATGATAGTAATGGCACAAATAAAACATCTTTTAAAAATATAGATTTATAAAATTTAACGTAGCAAATTTGTAGCAAATCTCTATAATTTTGGCAATTGATATTCAACTCGCAAACCCAGCAAAGAGAACAGACTGCATTCAAACATCAGGTAAACATTGCAGTAAAAGCACTGGCGTGGCATGCAGCCTTGTGGCTTGTGTATAGTGCATAAGATGGAGCAGAAAGCGACTGTTTATAGAACATAACATGTCGGTTATTTTCAGTCACTGCCCCCACAGAACTTCAGGAGGAGTTTCTTGTAGTCTCCGGATGTATCGCCCTATGAAAAATGGAATGTGAAAACTTTATTGAGCAGTTGCCACGGTCAGGTTTTCTGATAAAAACCATTCGTGAGATTGTAGATACAATAAATTGGATACTAGGACACTTACACTGATGGCTGTATACAGGGACTTGCCATAGTTCCTGACATACTCCTGGCGAATATCCAGCATGTCCACCTCAGAGCGGGAGACCATGATACGGATCAGGGTTCTATCTTTGGTGCCAGCTCCCTAAACAAATGCACACATACAGTATGTTGATATCAAAAAAATATACAATAAAAAGAAATTGCAAAACAAAGAAACAAACAAAAATGACAGTTTCCTACCCTCATGGCCTTGTAAAGTCTCTCGGCAAAGTAACCAGGTGTGTTTTTAATGCACTTGACTGAAACACAAAAAACACTAATAAGTAACAAAACAATTCACTTATTAACATAACAGAAAAACAAAGCACAGTCACTTAAAGGATGCTGTCAAGGGCAAACTCATGTTTTAATCTAAAATCCAGGATAGAAAAATAAGAGAAAAAAACTAGACAGACCGTGACAAGCAAAATGAAAGATGCACTAATCAATATTAAATGATATTCTGTCGATCTGGAGGCAGCCAGTCATAATGATGAACACGTCAAGAGCTCCACCGGGACCTGAAGCACGTTCAGGGCTGACACGTTTGCCATCTGGTGGTGTTTACTTATCAAATCAGCCACACAGTCAACATCAGGCGGCAGCTGCTGTTGGCAAACACGCTGTGATGGGATTATTGAACACTACCTGACCGGCACCTCGGAGAAGTGACAAAACACTGGCAACCAACCACACGTCTGACAGAGTCACACATTGTGTGATAAAACACAGCCAGATTTCTAAACTGAGATAGTCTAGAGCAAAAAGAGGAGCGAGATTGACGAGCTGCCATCAGCTCCACTCATTCTAAATACTAATTAGTGCACCTTAAACGTGACTTGTCTAAAAATGATGGGCAAACAGTGTGAAATCAGAAACAACCAATCACACAGGGTTGTGAAATGAGCACGCCATTCAAAAGGATGTTCAACACCCGACAGAGAAGCTCACAATGAAATTGTGCAGAATGGATGCAGGTAATAATGAGACATATGCAAACAAGTTACTGTACCATAACCCTGAGAAATGTAGCCGAAAAAAGGAAAATCAAACAAAAGAAAACAAAAAGATTATGAATTTATATTCTCCTCCTTATCACATATTTACTTTGAAGTCAGATGAATATATTGGTAGAGAAAAAGTCTGGATATGACAAAGGCACATGTAAAGGAGGCTTGATTCAGATTGACATAATGTAGGTGCAGTTTGTCTGGGAATAGATTTGAATCCTTACCGACTGCCAACATGCCACTCTCCAAATCTCCAGACATCTCCCGTTCAATGCTCTTCTCAATGTCTCTGCCACACATCTTCTGGTACTCCATAAACACACACACACACACACACACACACACACACACACACACACACACACACACACACACAAAACCCACAGCAGCTATTAGCCAACTGGAACGTGTGCCCTGTGCCTTAATGCTTCTTTAATTAGACGACGCCTGTGAGCGTGTCTTCAGGAAGGAGCACCTGCTCTGAGATGAGGTTTGCTCCTGGCGCAGAGGATGGCGTTAAACTTGGACTCATCTGTTCCCAGCTTGTTTTCTCCAGCAGCGTAGAGAGACTGCAGGGACAATTTGGAGAAAAATTGCAACAAATACAAAAAGGGGGCAAACCATAACTAGGACTTAAAACTGGGAAGTTAAAGGAACAGTTCAAAGAAAAAAAAATATGACCATTTCCCCCCAGACTACTCCTTACCACATTGTGAATGTGGTTTGTGGTGATATTTTCCTGATTCATGTAAGTGTTGCACCACAGCTAGAGAAGCTCACATATTCCACACTTGAGCATTGTGGTGTGTTTACGTGCTTCTGGAGAACAATGTGTGTAGACGACCTCAGAGTGAGAGACGCAGAGCTTCTTGTAGCGCTGCAGTACATAAGGAGACAGTGCTGAATATGACACGTTGCACGGATCCTGTGAACACAGCTCCAGCAAAGGTGCAATAGTTGCTTGCGAATGTTGCCACTCTGAGTCTTGTTGGACTGTCACGTCTTTCAGACAGGGAAACGACTCTACATAAGCAGCATAGGGACATTTCTTCTGTTGTTTTTATGACCATGTTATTGAGAAACTGAATTAGACAATGTCAGCAGAATCTAAATCCACAAAGTGTTCATTAGGAAATTGGTGAAATGTCATTTTCAGGTGCACTATGCCTTTAGGGTTGACCAATTTGCAGCTAAATGCAGTGCTATATTGTTAACAGGAGTGATTTTGATCATTGGAAGTTTACCTGAGCATCTTGTTTAGCCAGGGAGACGTCAACAGTTTCTCGTTCGTCACGATTGCCCTGAAAGAAATACAGCAATGCGTTGTCCTCGTTAAATTTAAAAGCTGTCACCGGAAAAAAAAAAAAAGGCCACATAAACTTTTTCTGTGCAGTGTTCAAACCTGAGCAAGAGAGACCAGAAGCCTTCTGAAGTGGCCCGAGGTGTCTCCGCTAATGTGATCCTCCAGTGACTTCTTGTGCTCTGAAAGGGGAAGAATAAATAAATAAATAAACGCGACAAACAAGCGAGCTAATCTGAACTGAGGGACCAGCAAAACTGCTCGGTTAGCGGCGCTATTAACTTCTGAAGAGTGCACTGGGGAGAAAAATTTACATTTCATTTGAGTCTGTTAATAGACGGGAGGGATAAATTAAGACAGAGACTGATGTTCAAGCTGTGGATTATGACTGCTACTAAACAGATGTGATAATGGTTATAGGAAGAATATATACAACGATATAAATGCAATTGTTTTAGGTGAGATTATGTAACAAATTTCGTTATGTGTCTTTAGTTATTGAGGCGAAATTTCTATTTTGTCTTACCTAAAAGGTCCTATTTACACAAGCTCTATTGTGGCAAACAAAAAAAGGACACTCTTGTTTTATCTCCTAATGTCAGAAAGGCGCATGATAAAGAGGAAACCAGGAGCTGCCCCGGGGCAACGCACCTTGCTTGTAAATACGATTTATCTCCTTGATCTCGGCGTTTGAGCGCGAAGACAGGATCTCTATCAAACAGGCCTCATCAGTTCCGGCTCCCTGTGACGGAGAGAAGAACACTGTGAGCCTGACAAGCTCACCCGCCTCTGGCTGCACAGCACCTAGATTCCTCCTTGTGTTCACTGAACATTCAGTCAAACCGGCGTGCCGTGCAGCTGCTTAGACAAAAATCACGTTTGTAAAGTTCCAAAAGAAAAACAAAAGCAGAATTATGAACGAGTGTTTGTTTACCTTTATGGCACTGTTGAGCTCGTAAACATCAAACTCAGCAGGGGTCTTCAAAGTGGCCATGACCATCTTCCTAAAGTCTCCAGACAGCTCGGAATGCAGGTCCTTAACTAGATCCTGTGAATGAAAACATGCTTGGAATAAATAAAACCTCCATTCATCGCCGGTGCTTAAAAAAAAGGGAATAATTCGACAAGCAGCTCTGCGCCACAGCGACAATGAGCTACGAGGACATTTAATCCCCGTTCCATTTTCATGGTGGTGCAAACACCTGCTCCCTGCCCGTCACCATGCACCGCCCTGACCGAGAGCTTCCCGCACCACTAAACCGAGTTTCAGAAATGAGATCTCTGCAGAGGGGTTGGTACTTTTGAAACCGAGTCATCCATGGCATTGCAAACTTAGAAACGGGCAACATCATGACGAGTACCTTTCCGTATGCAGTTTTGTAGGATCGGAGCAGAGGCACACGCTGCTTGGTGGAGCGACTTCCCAGTAACTCGATGATGGCATGCTCATCAGTTCCTGGACAGACAGGCAAAAAAAAGAAATTCAATATTTCCACACACAAATGCTTTAACTAGATGAAACCTCATCATTCATCTTCTATACCCGCTTATTCCAATTCAGGGTGACGGGGGTCTGCTGGAGCCTATCCCAGCTGTCTTAGGGCGAAGGCAGGGTACACCCTGGACAAGTCGCCAGTTCATCGCAGGGCCACATAGAGACAAACAACCATTCACACTCACATGCACACCTACGGGCAATTTAGAATGTTCAATTGACCTCACATGCATGTTTTTGGACTGTGGGAGGGAGCCGGAGAACCCGGAGAGAACCCACGCAGACACAGGGAGAACATGCAAACTCCACACAGAAAGGTCACAGGCCCGGGCTAGATGAAAACTGATTGAAAAAAAAAACAAGATGGAGAGTATGAGGACCAAAGTGGGCAAATACCCAGTGGAATAGCTGTATTTTTAGGGATCAGACATACCAAACGGTAGATGCCAAACATAAGTACAATTCTCAAAGCTGTGCCAGCAGCACTCACCAAAGCCCTTCATGGCCTTCCGCAGCACCTCTGCATCTCTGAGTGGATCAGCACCGGGAAAGTCTTTGATTGATCCTCGGAAGCCTCTCTGACAATATCAACAGACCCATTGCGAAATTTTAAAAAATGCAACAAAGGGAAAGAAAATGCAAAACAGGAAAAAAAAAAATGCAAATGTGTGCCACTTTGTAAAGTACGGGATGGATTTCAGTGTGAACTTTTTATAATATAATCATTTACAAAGAAAAATCAATTTGAATCTATTGTGACATTTCTCAGAAAAAACAATGAATACCCTTATTGACTTTATGCTTTTGTGAATAAAAACAGAACTATGAAGTCAGTAACTGAATGAGACATTGAACAAACAAATTATTTACATTCATAGGTGGCGCTATAGGCATGGTACTTCCTCCAGGGACGCCTCCTCCATATCCCGGCATGGATGGATTGGGTGAAGGCACCTGTGGGTACGCTGGCATGGGCGCAGATGCTCCTCCATAACCAGCCATGGGTGGGTTGGGTGATGGTGCGCGAGGGTAACCAGGCATAGGCTGGCCAGGGTGCCCGGGGTACCCCATCCCTTGGCCGTGGGGTTGGGGCATGTGTCCTCCTGGCTGTGGGTACAGGCCATATGACTGTTGGTTAGGGGCGAGGCCACCAGGGGCCCAAGCCCCCAGGGCTTGAGCGTACACAGAGGTGTTTGGAAGAAAAGCCCCCATTCCTGCAGGGATCTGACCGGCCTGTGGTTTGGAAAGATTGGCACTGCATAATTTGTGCACAGATGATGACAGATTTCTTTTTTTTTTCATGCAAAGCAGAAGTTACTGGGTGACACCTTTTTTGGATCTGATTATAATTTAAATTTGTTTTAATTAATAAATAACAATGTTTCCACTCGAGGCAAAGCAGTTTTGTAGTTACATATCTGAAAATTGGTGTATACTGTGCATCCAGGTATACAGAAACACTGCCCAGACTGAGAACCAAGCCTCAGAGTGTCACGGTCTCCAAGCTAACAGTCTGCGCCTGTGATCTTGATAGCCAACAATCTTTACCTGTGATCTGCACTGCCTTTATTAACCAGTCTCCCATGTTCCCCCGTTGCCAGATTATCTGTTTGCATTGCACCAGTAATCCAGCGCCTGTCTCTTTGTTGTGCTCCTTCATTCCCTGATTGACAACAGCCTGTCTTTGACCCTGCCTCCGCCTCGTCCTCGGACCGATTCCCCAGTAACGACCCTGCTTGGCTCTGACTACGTCCCTCGTCTGCCCCGTCTGGATCCTTTCGCTGTTATCAACCTCCGCCCGTCCCCGACGCCAATCCCGCCTGACTCTCCCACCGCTTGCACTGGTTCTCGACCCTGGACTGCCTGACCTCCCCACTTAAATAAACATCTTAAACTGCATCAGTGGTTGTCGTGCATTTGAGTCCACCAACACCTGACACAGAGCGCATGGGTTAGATGCCTGCAAACTGCTTACCAGAGATAAAGTTAATTCTACTGTGAAATCTTTAATTCAGTTTCATCCAAATAAAGTGCACCCATGGTATGCAATTCATTTAAAAAGATAGAAAGATGTAGGCTTAACAAGAAATTGAAAGTGCAGAAAGATAGTGAACAGAAATGAATGAACAAAACTAACATACAGTAGATCAGTTTGAAAGAATGGACAAGAATGAAGAGATGACTCATGCAAGAAAATAGGAAAGTGGAGATGGCTAAGAGTGCCAATGCTAATGGGCTAATTTGAATTACAGACTTTAAAAGTCTTACCGCAATGGTCCATCAAAGGGAATCTAATTCATTCTAACTGGAATGCTCAGTACAATGGTGTGATCAGTCCTTCATTCATTTTCATATTTTTTTTTTAATTAAAATGTTTCTATTTTTTAGGGGTGACTCTTACCATGCCAGCGTTGTATCCAGGGTTGGACAAGCCATCAAGACCAATCGAGGGATATCCTCCAGCAGGGCCGCCGCCCCAGCTGCCTGCAGCAAACAAACACAAGAGGATGCTGATGCTCACAAATCACAGAGGACATTGTACTCTTGAACACTCCGACGATGGGAAGCACTGCAGCATGAGATTTACCTCTCCTCCCTTCTCTACTAGTTACAAGTTAACAGGTAAGTGAAACAGCCATGGAGGGTGAATGGGAGTGAGTGTGTGAGAGAGAGGGGGGTGGGGGGTCTCCCTTAGCAACAGTAGAGGACTGTTTGCTGTGAAGGTGCAAGAATCCACTCAGTTGGACCTAATTCTCATGATTCCTCCTCCTCTTGCGTGACAGGAAGGACTTGCCCTGTACACTTCAGGCTAAAATCCTTTCAGCTTATGCTAAACTCATGTCAGAAATGTACTTATGGCAAAAAAAAATTATATGTACACAAACAATTTAATAAGATGCTACTTTAGTTTTGTTCCGACTGAAGTGTTTTCTGAGTCAGCTTAAGGACACTTACTAATTATTAAAAGAATGCTTTATTAAACACGTTCAGGAACACAGGAAACATTGATGTCAGTTCACCAGTATCATAAATATTGCATTCTAAAATTATCTCCCTGATAGCTTAGTTAATAATCAAACGTAGGCCTGGCAATTTGGAAACAAGTGCCGGCAACTAGCTCTGGGTGAACCAATACAAATGAATCAAAGTGTTTAAATTGCAGCAATTCGCTGAATCCAAATTGCTGCAAGACGTCTTACCTGGAGGCGGTGCTTGTGGGTAACCGGTGGGTGCCTGCGGTGGGTAACCGCCTGCCTGTGGTGGGTAACCGCCTGCCTGTGGTGGGTAACCGCCTGCTTGAGGGGGGTAGCCACCTGCCTGAGGGGGGTACCCCCCAGCAGCAGGAGGGTAACCACCGACTTGGGGAGGATAAGCTCCGGGCTGTGGAGGGTAAGCACCAGCCTGCGGAGGGTAGCCTCCAGGCTGTTGTGGGTATCCGCCTGCCTGGGGGGGGTAACCGGGGTAGCTCATGGTTCTGAACCTAAAACAGAGCTGTCAAACAAAGAGCTGTCAGAAGCTGTGCCATTTCAATCTAGCTTTTAAATAAGACCCAGACTGCACTGCACCATGACCAACAGACACCTCTATATAGGCACAGGTTAAAGGCACCATAAGGGCAGTCTGGAGTTGTTGACACAGGAACATGATCACTGAAAACCCACCCACTTGTCAAACTGACCTCTGTGCTCTTTACCAGTGGATGGAATTCTGCCCTTTTCCACAAACTATTTGAGCAATGTTGAATTTGAAGTATAAATGTGAAAAGAGTTTAAAAGCAAATTATTATTTACTACTATTATTTTATTATTTTTTAATTTGTGGCATCATGGAAACTTGATTTGTTGTTTTTTTTAAAAACTATGCTCAGTATAAAGAGCCTGTGTCCCACCAGGACTTCTTGTTCCAATGGAAAACTGACTCCAGATGACATAAGTGAAGTCACATGGACTCAATGCTGTAATATTTAGGTCTGTTTTTTAAATGGCCGAATAACTGAGTTGAACTAATTTCAAGGGTCATGACACACAACGGTCACAGGATTGCAAACACACAATAAACAGTTCTTCCAGTTCCTCGATGACCTAGCGTAACATCTTTCCTCATCAACGGTCAGACCACAATGAGGCAACAAACTTAATTTGGGAAGTGTACATCGGAGTAAGCATATTTAGAAACACTCATTCATATTTGAATGCTGGGACAGAATCACACATGAAATGACGGTCAAAGTATCATATCAGAGCCAATTTAACACATTAACATATTTACTGGCTGGGGATTATTTGAATAACACTGTTAATACTGCAAGAATCTAGTCAAATTGTGAGTGAACATGCAGAGTAATTTAGGAAAAGGTTATGTGCCAACTTATATCCCAACACAGAACAGTAAAATCTGAATGTGTCTCCTGGTTAGCATTAAGGTTTTAACGTGAGTAAAGTATTAATAAACGTTTCCGTTATTAACCTCGATAAATACGGTCTGTTGTAAAAGACTGCTAAATGACTCGCTCTATGGTGTTAAAAAAGAAATCTCATGGTAGAGCTGTGTCAATAAAATAAGATTAATTTATACGGGAGGACAAGACATTGGCCATTCCTCAACCACTTAAGCAGCAGGCTAATGTTAGCAAACTGCTTCGGGCCTGTGCAAATTTTCTACCTCAACTACGTTACTTGACGTTAAGACGACTTCCGAATCTCACCTACATACCACGTAACGTTTTCAGTCAACGTCACACCGCAGCTAAACGCTTTCTTTGCCAGAAGCTCGCTCGTAAAGGATGCTAACTAAAGAAAAGTCAGTCCGACGCCTAAAAAAGCAAGCTTTTACAACACGGTAGACACCTTCTTGGTCAATCTATGCAGGCCGACGACAGCGTCGGGAAGAGCGCAGTGACGTTGAACCGAAAGACTGGCGAAATCAGGCGCCTTTTATTCACACACAACTCAAACCCTGCGTCTAACACAACTTTATAGACAAACGTTAGCAAATGATAGAAGCCGTTCAGTGTTTTTTTTGCACTTACTTATCGTAGCTCGTCTTGCAGTCTCTTTCAGGAAGTTGGCTCTCTATGACAGGCGGCCGAGCAGCACTGAGTGTATTTACGTGCTGTGGGTGGGACTCAATGTTTCCATTTCGGGAACCCACCCATTTGTCGAAAGAGAGCTGCACTGTGGCCAGAGGACGTCCCTTAGCGAAATCCCGTCAGCAAATACACACTATAGAATCACGCATACGTCACCGACAGGGACGGAAAATGTGACTGGACACACACTCATAGTCATTAAATTGCTCCACAATCAACGTGACAGGTGACCAACAAAACTAGTTTAGCAATGTGTTGGCTATATTTAGACAAAACAAAAACAAAACAAATTAAGATATATATTTTTTAGCTCTATATTTTGAGTCTTGTTGGCACACAATTGTTTAAAGTAGTATTAACTTTTATTATCTTAAAAGTTGTAGTAATGACTATACTTACAAAAGTTGGACACAGCTTCCTCTACATACTGTGTTACTGCTTGTATTTGTGGTTCAGACTTAGCTTAGACTTAAAACTAAAAAGCCCATGAATAAATTCTGATGAATATGTCTGTTATGAAAGATAAGATAAAAGACTCTCTCCCACCGCCTCAAAAGAAGATTGTTGAAGTTTTACAATAAGAAGAATACAATAAGAAAGTAACTGCGTTGGTTCTTGATGTAGTGTTACATGTTAAACAACCCCATACCTCGAGGTGAAACAAATAGTAAGATTACGTTAGACAAGGGCAATAATTCAAGAAAATGGTTGTTGCGAATTATGAAACATTCCTGGGCGAATGGGCGTGTGTGTGCGTTTGAGAAGGGACTTTTGCCACAAGAGGGCGCCATCTTTAAAACTTGCAAAAAGATTCTGACATGTCCAAGAGGCTCGAGGAGGTCCTAAATATTTTTGATGGACTACTTCGGTTGACCAGTCTTTTCTAATTAGATATTAAGAGTACAAAAAAATAAAAATGAAATATATTTGTTCATTGTTTTGCGCAGGACTACTTTACAACCGTAGATAGAATAATAAGATAGGTCATACATACATATGTAGAACGTTACTCATTATTTATTTATTTTTACATGTAATGCCCCACATGAGCAAATGACATATGCAGAAACATAGTTGAATGACCAATCCAGTAAAAAATAGAAAGAGTGTAAAATGTTCTCTAAGTCAGAAGTTACTACAAAAGCAAGTTCATATCCTAACCATTCGCACATTTTAACTACACATAGGGAATAAAACTTTGAATAATATTGACAAAATAGTCCCTATCATCTGTTCTCACATGGTGATAGCGCGGTAAAAACGAATTTTGAGGGGCAATTATTAAGATTTGTCGTGAAGTTGGCGTGTTGAGAGGTGAAAACACGGATCTTAAAACTATTTTCCCCCATTCCCTGTCATGGTCCTGCGGGATATGGATAATTCATGCGAGGCAGGAGCTGATTGGTCGCAAGCCGTGTGACGCAGCACGTGTCCTCATCACATATTCGACGAGCTGGTCTCAGCCCCGCCGCCGCAATAAAGGCAGATAGCGGACCATGGGGAGCTGGGCGAACTTTTCCAAAGTGACATGTTAGCGCAATGACTCTCGAGTGAGATTGCAGAGGGTCGAGGCTCCCGGTGTGAGGAGGACTGGGACCTTTGCGGGGAAGCGGAGAAGAAGAGGGGCACTTGCCATCTGCCGACAACGACCAAAAAAAAAAAGAAAAAAAAAGAAAGAAAGACCAAAAACAAACAAAACAAAAAAGCAAAAAACGGCAGACAAGAGTTGAGAGCGGTCCAAGAAGAGTCAACGGTGGAAAAATCCAGTTAAGCCATTTGAATTGAAAGATGAGCTTGCTGTCTGCCATAGATACGAGTGCCTCCGTGTACCAGCCCGCGCAGCTCCTCAACTGGGTCTACCTCTCCCTGCAAGACCCCCACCAGACCAGCGCCTTCGACGCCTTCCGACCCGAACCGAACTCCTCGCACTCGGACCTCGGTACCTTCAGCAAGACTCCCGCGGCGGCGGCGGCGGCGGCGGCAGCAGCGGCGGACCTGAGCTCCTCTTCCCTCAACTCCAATTATCTCAACAACTTCTTTCAGCTACAGAGGAGCGAGGTGAGAGACGCCGAGCCCGCGCCGCACACACTGTATCTGCGCCGTCTCACGTCAGGAAACTGAAAACACAGCGTCTGCCTGCCGGCGGAAAAGTTCGGGAGCACTCCGGCTTGGATGACACTCAGCCTCGGTCGCTGTTCATCAAACCGTCCGTGCAACAAATGTCTGCTCGGCATGCTCCTCTGGCAGGATACGGAGAACCGCCATTGTACTTTATGTTTATTACTGAACGCTCACACAACAAAAATGATGCATAGCAGCAGGCCTGTTAAATCTGTGCCTGCCTCTTAGCCTTGCGACCTGTAAAATATAAATAAGTACATTTACCGCATGTATAACGCAACCATTCGTTATTCTTTAAAAGTCCATTTAATAAGCCATGTGGTATGCTGTGTTGCTGGAATACGGACATACTTGCAAGTTTGCAAGTGTTTACAGTAGGCAGTGGTGACAGTGCAACAACAGCAGTCACTGGACTATATTTCACCGATGAGTACTTCACAGTTGTTGCCTAACTACGAAATTGCTTGTTATTTTTAGACGACTGATTTCTTTTTAAGCTATGCTTTGAAGCGAGTGAGGCTTGTTTAATTGGGCAAAGTAACAAGTCTCTTGTTAGCCTGCTGATCAAACTGACTAAAAGTCATTTGGTTAAAAGAGAAAAAAAGTCAGGTTAATAAAGCCTGTTTTTCCTTTTGCAACCTGTTAAATTAGAAGTGGCACCGCCGCGTGTCTTAATGAGACCTGATTCGGGATCTTAGGAGTGAGGAGGAAATAGATTTCCCCTTCTGTGCGGCCCTGTCTGCTGCAGCCTGCTGCTAAGGTCTGCCTCCCTCAGACTTCTTCAAATAGACCTGGTTGTGCAAACAAAATCAATCCTTGTTTACAGATTGTCTATTTTTGCAACGCTGTATAATTTTAGGGGACAAACATGCTGATAATGTAAGTATGGGGCAAACCTGATACGGCAGACCCCAACTGTGGAGAAAGAACCCCCCACAGGCACAACCCTGAACACACACACACACACACAGGAAAATAATCACCTGGTGTGAGCCAAATGGTTTAAAGGATATGCAGGCTTCCAGTGTATTGATTAAACTGCAGTTAAGTTTCTTAGATCTGCGTTACTGTGACAGTATGTTGGAAACCTTAGAGGTGAAGGAATAGTGCGTGTGAGTGTGTATGTGTGCGCCATCTACAACCAGTGCTCGTTCTTATGGGGTAACCGTAGAGGCCTTTTGAAGTCATTTAACATGAAACAGTCCTCTGAAAGTCTAGTGTGCGTATTATACGTTACACGGGATTGTGTAATGCTATTTAATCCACACGAGTATAAAGTGTTTCAAACCGAGCGCAATGCTGTCTGGAAATGGTTTAAAAGGGTGGTTGGGGTGCGGTGGAGTGGAGGGGGGTGGGCTTGCATTTTGCAACTCACCAGGCCGGGCGAAGCCAAGGGAAATAAACCGCTGCAGAGATTTGGTGATGCAATGACTAATGCAAAATGAGGTTGTTTTTTTTCTTCGCGACGAGGGTTTGCACACAGTCGATGAAAGGTGGGGGAAAAAAGTGATACATTTCAGGATTTGTTGTTCATTAGGGACTCCATAACTAGTTTCCTTTGACAGAATTTCACTTAGAAGTTAGTCGAGTTTTTCTATTTCGTCACCGAAGAGACAACTTCTGGCCATTTTTCATTCAGACTTATCGTGCAAGACTTGCTCCTTGGCGACGCCTCATCGCCGGACCTGTGAAAAGAGTCGGCGACCTGCTACGGTTGCCCACCTCAAACTGCGACCGGCACCGACAGCCCGTCAGTCCTAATTGTCCCGGCCGACGACGTGCAAACGCATTGTTGGACGCTTGAAGATGCGCTGCCCTCTCTGCTCACTCCGTCACTGAACAGATGCACCAAATAAACAAACGAGCCCCACCCCACCATTAGCAGATGTGTGTGAAATCGGTTCCCTTTTGGGCCGCAACAGTAGGAGGCCTGCAAGGCCGGAACTGAGGAGGAGAAACGCGAGGGACGCCGTCTCCAGCTTGATATTTGCTAAAATAATTTAAAACAATCCCAAAAGGGGCGGGTAATCCGAAACACAGCTCGACGCAGAGCCGATGGAACACACGGCAGATGGAAAAGTTGAGAAAAAGCGCAGGGAGGGACGAAAAAGAGAGAGAGAAAATCCCCCCCCGCTTGATTTACAATGACTACATGTAATAAATGAACATGAGCCTTAAAGCTGGAGCTGGTTAGCAAGACAACCTCTCACAGGCTGCAGATAAAGACTTGGCTCTGCGCCCCGGCTGGCTCTCCCAAGTTTATGTTTTCTGCACTGCGCAGCATGAGACCCCTTCCCATGCATGGCCAGACCTTGTGCTGTCAGCGGCGAGGGGGGGGCGCCGGCGTTCGTTTGCCAGAGTTTGGTCGCACACCTGACATTTCAACTCTGCCGCGCTATCTGGAATTGCTCGTTATTAGCGCAATTAGACTGTTATATGTCAGGGGCGGGCGACCGGCAAGGCCGCGCGCACGTGGGATAATTGGCCGACCATGTGAGGGCGGAGACGCCCCGCGCTAAAGCAAGCCCAGTTTCACCCGGAGGTCAATTCCTGCCCGCGCTTTCGGGAATGCGTTTGAGCAGAGGAAGACGCTACTTAAGAGGGAAATCTGGGAATGCAGGCAAACGCCGGCGCTCGGTTATTAATATTCCGGCGGCGTGGAGCACCAGCGAACTCCTGCGAACTCGCTGGTGCTCCTCGGAACTGTGGCGCGCGGACCCGCGACTCCCAGCAGGCGCCGCGGATCGCGGAAACGGGGGCAGCGGCGTCGCTGATGTTCCCCAGGCTGGCGAGGGAGCATGCCTCCCGTCTTGTTTACAATGAGTCATCCCCGGCGAAAAAAGTCCTGTCTTTCTGTGCGGACATGCTCAGTACTTTTCCAGCTCATGAGCACAGCTGGGCCTCCCGCCAGATGTTCTGAATTTAATGAGAGAAATGATCGTGGAGGGAGTTTTATTTTTTTTCCTCTTTCTTCTACCCCAACTTTCTTTTCTCTGTTGTTTTTTTTCCTCCTCCTCCAAGTCTCCCACAGAGGGTTGACAAACGTATTTATTGGTCCGAGCCAGAAAATCAATGTCGGAATAATTCCATCTTTGTAATCGGTTGTTCGGCATGTGGTCCTGTGATTGCTGGCTGATGGGTGTAAACTGAATGTGATGCCACCCTGAGATTGTTTTGATTGCGAACCCAATGCAACATGTTCAATACCACGCCTAAATTGTGACTCTTTTTTTTTTTTTTTTTGCTAATTCTATCCTGCAGGCCCTCAACAACAATGTGTACAAGAACGTGTCTCCCTACGGCTCCTTAAACAACATCGTGGATGGACTCAGCTCCCTGACAGACCACTTCTCAGACCTCTCCCTCTCTTCAGAGCCAAGGAAGCCCAACAAGAGGCCGCCGCCCAACTACCTGTGCCACCTGTGTTTCAACAAGGGCCACTACATCAAAGACTGCCCTCAGGTGAGACTCCGCCCCCCGGCATTGCCGGTGCACGGCGTGGACTTTCGACGACGGGAGAGTTGACGTGGACACTGAGCTGGACGCCGTCGGCGTGTTTGTGTTGCCGTATAGCCGCCTGCGATTTAATGCTGCCCGGGCGTCATTTCGTGCGGTTCATGCAAGTCAATGATGGCACTCAAAGCTGCGCTCGCCCCGGCCCAGTGCCTGTCTCTCTGCATTTCTCTCGCTTCTTTTGGCTCCGGTCTGACCTACTTGCTGAACAGGCCGGCCTCTGTCTGCTCCAGTCGTGTGTGTGTGTGTGTGTGTGTTTGTGTGTGCGTACGTGCGCCTGTGTGCATCTTAACGGCAACAGCCTTCCAAAGCGAGGAGCCATCCGTAAGGACCACGATAAATTAAAGTGGGCGGTGGGCAGAGAGGTCAAAGGTCGGGACAGTCTGTGTGCTTTGGATATGGAGTTGAGTCCTCTTGTTGTGCAAAGAGCCACTTTGCCAACGTGTCTCTCCAGCGATGATGTGTCTGCCGCGCTTGTCAACTGTGTGAGCTCCTCGGACAGGTTCAAGTCTCCGCCGCTCTTCTGTCAATCAAGCAGGCCTTTATGACATCACAAAGGGCCGCTACAACACGTAGAAGGTCAAGCACTTGTAGCAGGAATCTTAAACCATATCCAAATATGCTGCTTACTGGATACTCACTGATTTTGTCTGGGATGATTAATCATAGGAGACTCCCTTGATAAAGTATGAGAAAGTATGCCAAGTGCACTTACTTTATATCATGACTCTTAACCACATTTCGCTTGTGGTTTAAAGAGCCAACAGAAAAATGGGGAAGAAGTAAACCGCTAATCCTTTATCTCATGTAGCCGAGGACAGAAAGTATCACAATGCAGCAGCGACCAACCTCCACATAGTTTTGTATATATTTATAAATAAAAAAAGAAAACTATATATACATATAATGTGTGTATATATACATATTGGTACTTTTAAGAGGCAAGTTTTGAGCAAAAATAAAGTGGCTTTGGATTTGCCAACAGACTGATTTGAAACTGAATGGGTGTCAGGACAGCTGTTGTCCATCTCTGCTAGTTTACTTGAAATCTCCTCAGGTTGGTTTTCCAAGGCTTGTGTAGCCGGAGCAGGAGGAACAGCCTGTTCCCACTGTGAGATGTGGAGTCCGTGCCTGGACACTATAAAGCCATATTTTGTTGAGGAAGGGATGGACCCTGAAACAGTGGTGGTTGAACTGTCACGTCGGTGCTACACGGACAGGCTTGTAAACCACAGCTGGACCTGATCTGTTTTCATTGGGAACACAATGGCCGCTTTCCCTGCAATTAAGATATCCTTCGAAGAATCTGGGATTTTTTTTTTCTCCCACTTATTGTTGTCTGAGAAGGTCCCTCGTCACCTCTCGTCTCTCCTTCTCTCCGCTCGCCTCTCCCCAACTTTCGCCTTTTCCTCATCCCTGGGTGAGGTGCAGCAGCCTGGCCTCGCTTTTCTTTTGCATGAAACGGTAACGAGGAGCAGATGTGAGATTAAAACGCTTAGACAGGCCCACTGACATATGATGACTGGTCTCGGGAGGTCTCCGAAAAAGACCTATGTACTGATGACGCATCTCCCGGGCAGCTCCAGGACTGCAGAGTGTGGGAATTAGATCATCCAGTGTGAACGTTGCGTTGCACACGTATGCATCAGCAATTTATTTCATCATTATTTGTTAAAACACAGTCGCTGAGAATGTTTCGTTTTGGCGCCCGCGGTTAAAGGACTTGAGGGTTACATCGAGGTGCCGACCTCCAAAACACAGCTCGGCCTGGTTTGTATTTTAGCTGTTCGTTAAACTGCCAACTGTATGTAAAAAATAATAATAATAAAAGCAGCAAAGTCTCCAGACATCCTCAGCGCCTCCACAGTTCAACACCAGCCCGGTTATTTAAGCCTCCTCTGGGCTTTTGGTTCCCGTAAAATTCCCCTTCCGCTTGTGCTACATCACTTACACTATTGCCCTGTCACCTGCCGGCGGCCTGGCCAAGCTTGGCCTGAGCCGGCGCCGCCTCACTCACTACCTGTAGCGGGGCGCCCGCATGTGACGCGCCTCTCGCAGCCGCAGCTGGAGTCCGCCATGGCCAGACATTTGAAACATCCAATCGGCCAAGACTTGTGTCATTTTCCAGACAGCTTTTTTTCTCTCTCTCTCTCTCTCTCTCTCTCTCACTCTCTCTCTAGTCTTGCGTAAATCTGTTTTTAAAAGGCTCGCTGATTGATTTTTATGCCCATACAGTTTATGGCCAACTTGCACTTGAATGATTGTGTGGATGATTCCACCACCCTCCCCATCCTCCCCTCCCACTAAATAGTTTGTCATGTCCAGACGCCCTCTGCCAATGAAAACAGGGGCTCTGGCCTCACGGAGTGATTAAGAGTATTTCATCCTGGTCCAGCATAGACACTCCTCCCCATCTTGATGGCTTGGACAGGCTGCAGTCTGTACTTCCCTGTTGCTGTTGCATGTGCGCTAACTGAAACTGTTAACGTTAAAACATACAACAGGGGCATATGTGTATGCATATATACATATATCCAGAGTCAGGCAAAATAATGTTTGCACACATCAGGAAAAGGAAAAATTGTATAAATATTTCAATGGCAAATTTATTCAGACGTCACAAGATTAATACAAGTGACCTTTGACCTCTTATAATTACAAGAGGTGCTCAAAGAGGTGGTGGCCAGTGGCTTCCAGACATTTATGTGTATGGTGAACAACTGCTTAGGTAACGTTTGTTACCTCAACACTTGTTAGAGATAGATAGATAGATAGATAGATAGATAGATAGATAGATAGATAGATACTTGAAATATACATAGATGAAATATTTATGCAAGTTTTTCTTTACCTGATATGTGTATACATTATTTTGCAGACTGTGTGTGTGTGTGTGTGTGTGTGTATATATATATATATATATATACATATATACATATATACATGTATATATATTAGTTTGTATATTAGTAATAACTTGATGCTTGAAAGACCAAAAAAAACCAAGCGTAGCTGAGATGCCACAACAGCGTTTTCATTTAAATGGAACGTCGTAACATTTTTTTTTATGTCAGTTCCAAACAGTCTTGCTGCTGAAAAACACTGACGTTTATTGTGTTACCCAAATAAACTGTTGCCGCTGGCCACGAAAAAAAGGGCCCACCCTTTAAATGCCGAGCCCCAGTCTGAAGCCATTGATTGCTCCTCGCTAAACGGTGGAGGCTCTGAATTGATGTCAGCAGGAGCAGCTGCCCGGCTGCTCTGTCATGGGGACAGAGGTGTTATGTAAACTGGCTTTTATTCAGAAAATGAGGTCGCTCGCCCAGTTATGAGCAGAGTGCCCCCCCACCCGCCCCTCGCTGCCACTTTGGCCCTCTTCCAAGATGTCTTCCACTTGCGCTCATGATTTTTGGTGGCACTGTTCTGTGGACAAAGACACCCCCCCACCCCCTCGCCCGGCTCCCCATTCGACTGTTCAAAATGATGCACTTGCTCTGCCTCCCCGCAGGCAGATTAACCAATGGAAAATGTCTCTGCCGGAATGTAGATTTGTAGGTGTGGGGGTGGCTGCAGCTGCCGTGTGCTCGCCGCTGTGCATATGGTTTTATGCGTGTCTCCGAGCTACAGCAGAACCCTGAGTTACCGCTCTCCGGCCCTGGCTGCATTCCGACCGGCTCAGTCCTCCAGAATTACCGTTTCTAGGACGTGCTGAGAAAAGATTCACAAGAATAACTGCGAAACGAAAAGAAACTGTGAAACGCTCGCCTGCAATGCCTCACAAGTGAGAATCGTGTGCCATGACACCTTTGACTACTTCACTTCTCACTCTGCCTGTTTCCATTTATGTGAAATTATTATTAATGACTCGAAGAAAGAACTATTAAGCTACACTTCCATTTAACTTAACAGCTGCCAACTCCTCTTGATATGCAATCAGCAGAGCGGCTCAAACCTCGCCATGGAAATGCTAAGATCAGTGTTCACAGCAGGGTGCTGAGAAAACAAACTCTCTGAGCCTTTTAAACACATTTTAAGCAAACACATATTTGCCTTCCTGCCATGCATTGCATCACAACATCCCCCTTGTTTCCAGTGTAGATGCTAACCTCGGATAGCCAGCTGCTGCCTTCTGTGTCATATTTCCATGGCCAGAGTCGTGCAAAGACCATCAATCCAGCGTTTTGTTTCATGCATCAAAACAAAAAGGACAGAAAAGGCCTTGGACTTCCGTGGTATTTCATAGTGAGAACCATGTGCATCATGCGCTTTAATTTTGTGAATTGCATGCTGCGAAATGGGCCTGTCACGGTGAGCACATTTGTCTTTTCGGCCTGCTGTGAGACAAATTAAATTAATTATATATAAAACAAAGAGCTCCACTGAAGAGACCTTACCATCTGTAAATATAGAGACGGGCAGAGAATAAAGGATCACAGCGGATGAAAAACACATGGCGCTCAATGATACATACAGAACCTTGTTTACTGCAAGGAGATAACGTTTCTTTTGTCCGAAGCGGAGCGGGGGGGGCGGGTGGTTGATTACACAAACCTATTATTCCTGTAAGATAGTTGTTTTCTCTGTTCTTTCACTTAATAAATCATGATGAACTTTTACATTTGCTCACTTTAACGACTTTAATGACCAACGGCTGACATCAGGTTAGCTATGCCAATAGCTGAAATGCTAATCCTTGATCCTCGGACGCGATTGCAGAATATTCTTCTGGGTTTGCCTGTGAATATCTGACTTGTCAGGGTTGCGCAAACTTTTGACTCACCCTGTTTCCGTCAAAGCTGTGACAGCAGAGCCTCTTCCTGCTCAAAGACGACGGAAAAGACCGCAGAGTTTAGCCGAAGAGCGACAACACGGATTGGTCTTTGTGGGAAAGTGGGGAGGATATTTCATGCTCTCAGCATAACGAGGTGAAGAAAGTGAACTAATTGCAGGCTGGCGGTGGGTCAGGCTAGTGCGGTGGCGCTGTTTTGACTCCTTTTCACGATTGACTGCCTGTTGAGCTCAGCGCTAGCATCGCCGCGCCACATGAGCTCCCGCTCGACTCCCAAACACTGACAGTTCCACACATTCCAGTCGCCGTGAGTCAGCCGCTGCTGCGAGTTGGTCTTGCCACCTTCCAGCAGGTATGTGAGCGCCGCGTCGGACCTCACACCTCCCGCACGCAGCTGGGTATTTTAACACGAGTCGGCCCCGTGTGACAAATGGCCACCATAATCTCTCATAATGGTGTCAGCGCGGGAGACCAGAGGCGAGCTGCAAAGCGACGGCCTCCTCGACGCCCCCCAAAGGCACATCGCACTTGGAGTAATGTGTGACCCCCCCCGCCTCTCTCTCTCCGGTCGAGGTGTTGCAGCCCATTTTGTCCACCAAAAAAACAAACATTAGCGGTTGAATGCGGCAGTCCTGCCAGTGGGACTGAGGCGAGCGAGCAACCACTCGGGTTTTAACGCCCCGCGCTGTTGTTGCGACAGGGGGATCAGGGACTAATGTGTTAAATACACATCGCGAGTTTAGACTTTATTAGTGTTACAGCTCCGCCGAGCACTGACTTGTGTACTTTGCAGCTTAAGACAAGTGTGTGGGCACACCCAGTTTCACGCTGAGCGTATTAAAGTCTTTGGTGCCTGCAGATAACTTTCACCTTCCGAGCCTGCACGGCCTCTACTGTCATATTGACTCTGAGAGACGGTGAAAGGCGTTACATTACAGTTTGGAAGGACAATTATTTTCTGTTTAAATAGGCCCAAAGTAAGATAATGCACATTGAAATGAAAAGCAGGATTTACCCTGGAGGGTTTCATTGCGTATTCCAAGTCTGGTCAGTTATAATATTTATCTTTCCCTTGTCCTGGTATCCAAATCTTGTCTAATGTTATTACTTTTTCATATAGGAGGAGTTTTTTTTTGTGGTGTTATGCTTTCGGATTTCTAGTGTTCAGTCACTGAGGACATCCATCTCATTCACTTCACCCTGGTCTTTTCTGAAGCAACACTATGGCTCACAGCCCGGCCACGTATCTTTCTGTACAATCAACTCTCCCCATTTAATTAAGAATCCTGGTTTTCCTGTGCGCAGCTTCTATCTCCAACAACAAGCCCCTAGCAAAACCCCTCGTATTGGAAACATAGTGCTAAAATATATTGCTCAGTAATTCAAACTGATTAGGACGGCTTAGCGTGGCTGGAGATGTTAGCTGTCCCCCGGAGGCTGATTGTCCCAGTGAAGAGAAATAGCTTCAGCATGTCCTCTTCTTATCTGTTTAACCAACCTCCTGCCTTCACTGAAATCATGTATTTACATTAGCGGAGCCCAGCTGTTCTCTGCCTTCCCTGCATTTTCTCCCCTCAGTTTGTTAACCCTGTCAATAAACAGTCTCTCAACACCCCGGTCACACTTCAGCATTTGTCATGAGAGAATGCTTCACATTTTCCCCACATGATCTTTGTACCCCGGGGCCTAGCTCTGACATGGTTGCAGTTATTTGCTATGGCAGGCAGGCCGCTCGGACGTGTCACCGCGATGGCATGAGGGACTGCTGGCTTTTATCTGCGGGGAAGACACGGACGGGGCACGGTCGGAAAAGCCTGAGAAGCCGCGAGAGAGGGCGCGATGGGAGTGAGGGCACTTCCTCTGTAAGGAAATCAAAGTTAAAAGAAAGATAAAAGTGTGGTTTCCTGCCAGCTGGTTTGTGTTCAGTACAGAAATCCCAGTCTTCCTCTCAGAATTTGCTGAGACAACAATCGCGCCACTTCCTGTTTTGGTTACTATGACACCTCTAACCTCTTCTCTGGGAGGCGCCGCGCTGTCACGTTGGCCACGAGCAGGTAAACTTACAGCTGCGCTGCGGTTTCGCGTTGACATACAGTTCAATTCAAAGGGAACCCGACATCACCCAGTGAGACTTTTATGAAAATGGCAAGAAGCTCTGTACTTGTTTTTCTAGCCCCCTGATTTTTTTCTTCTCATGTTGAAAAGCTTTTTTTTTTTTTTTCTTAATGTGATCTACACTACAAAGCTAGCACTGTCAAATGAAGCATGGGGTTAATATAGCAAAACAAACAATGTTGTGCATCAGGCACTTGCTTATGTAAGCCTGCCCTTGCAGGCAGCAGACAAAAACCAGGTCATTGCTTATTTTTGTCTCTTTATAGTCCACCTCGTCGCCTTTTTGTGCTTTATATGACCTCAGCAGGAATCTGCTAAGTGCTTTCTTTTCACTTAACTTTTCACAGTTTTGTGGTAGTTTCTTTGCTTCAGAACCCGCGACAGTGCCACTAATTTGTACTGTAACAATCCTGCGGCCCGTCTTAATGTTCTTAACACAGTTCCAGTGTTACGGGGGGGGGGCGTCAGTGCCCATACGCAGAGGCCTCAGGAACTACAACAGGATGGTTCGCCTTTCACTGCGATGGGAGGGAGGGATGGGGGGGGGTTCAAAGGTCAGATTTTCACTGCAGCACGGTTTTCCTGTTAGTGCAGCAGGGCCAGTGGGTTCTCTGAGCCCCCCCCTCTCCCCCCCCCGGGAACTGACTCAGCATTGCATCACTGGCGTCCAAAAATGTTAAATACACTCATCATATGAAGAACGCCTTGAATTGCATTTTTTTTTTCAGGGTTGACCCAAGATGGTTTAAGAACGCTCTGATATATGCTCTGTTAAAAAAATGTCTCTGTTCAGTTGCAGTGCATTCGCACTTTGACTTTTCATTGTTTGAAATGTAATACGGTGTTCTGATCTTCTGTTCGGACAGAGTGTCCTAATCAACAGGACATCCTACAATGACCTCTGCATTTCTTAAGCTTGGTGGTTTGGTTTGATTGTTTATTGTGGCGACAGCTTGGAGACAGAAACTGTCCCTGAGTCTGTTTGTCCGGGTTGTGTGTGACCCTTGAGGACAGGAGGTCAAACAGATGATGGCCATGTTGTGAAATGTCCTTGTCGAAGTCGTTTTCAGTCACGATTATTTGACTTTTAAATCAGGTCCGTAAAAAGAAATTACCTTAACTTTGAACTTCTCAAAGCCTCCTTGAAACACAATTTGGTTCTGTGGACCCAACTATGAAAACCTGACAGTTACCACAAGAACCGTCTCTGTTTACTTGGGCTCACTGGAAGGCCAAATCAAGTCATGGATCGGCATGTGGCCAAACTCTTTGCTCCTGGCTGTGGCACCAGCCCTCATGGCTTGGATGGAGATCCATCCTTGACATGGGACTGACGGACTAAGACATGGTTGAGCGAACAGGCCGTGGCATCGCTAGCGCTGCTAGCGCTGCTAGCGCTGCTAGCGCTGGCACACAGGGCCAGGTTCGGTGTCAAGAGATCAGGGGCCGACACTGCCGGCTTTGTGCCGCGCTTGAATGGGCACCTTCGGGAGAGACTGCGGGTTCTGAATGGGCACCATTGGGGAGAGCCCAAGTGGTGGGAATGGAGGCTGGTAATTAAGGCGGTCATTGTGTGTCTGTAGGATCTGTTAGACGCAGAGGTCAGGAAGGCAGCCCCGTATTGTTCCCCCAGCAGGGCCCTCGCTGCATCGCAGTGGTGTGTCGGACTCAAGTATGTTTGGACAGTCTTGGATCTTGCACAGAGGGTAAAAAAAAAAGAGTTGCAGCAACAGACCGCGCAGGCGGTCCTATATAGTATGTTTGTCTATATGTAAACATGTTGACTATAGGGGCCCCCTTTGTGGTTCCTATTTTGCAAGAGTCCCTTCCTCTTTGTTGAAGCATCTTTGTATCCCTTTGCTGGCCGGCTCGCCAGAAATCAGGACTGTATTAAACATAGATTAGGTCACAGATGTGGCATGTGGATTAAAGGGATGGTTTGCCCACAATCATTATATCGTCTATTTACTTCTCACCACTTTTACTGCGAATGGACTCCGTGGCCCTGGTGGTATTTGCTGTATCCAATGCGATTGTTCTAAAGATTTATAGATGGGAATTATCCCGTCCATCAGATGCCCGTGGTGACCACTGACTCACTCAGATTGTAAAAAGACAATGGAAAGAAAAAAATAACTAGCTTGCTTCATTACTCGTGGTGCAGACGAACGTGTCAGTGCGGCGTAACGTTTTGCATGCTCCTGCACGTCGCAGTGTGCTGGAGTGACAGACTGAGAGCTGGAAGTAGGAAGTACAGTACAGAAGAAGTACAGTACAAAAGAAATAATACTGGAGAACCCGGAGGCACCAGATAACGCCACTCCAGCAGCACAGAGACATGCTCCATTGTTCTTCTGTTTTTTTCTAATATTGTTTGAGCTTGTGGCTGATGTAGGAATCCACTGGGCGGAGTGGCGAAAGAGACTTTGTCCACAAAAGTAGTGAGCAGTGAGACAAAAATCCTGTAAATGTAGATGCTGGCGTATTACAAAGACTTCAGTGTTTTTAAACAATGTCGCACTAAAGTGCACTTAACAAGTTTATTGATCTCTCCTAAATCAAAACCAAAGAACTAGTATATCAGTATTGAAACAATTTGTCACACAGGAAAGTTGATTGTTCATCACCCTGTAAAATAGCATAAAATATGTAACATTGTCAAAGTGACAGGGTTAAACCTTCCTCAGTGCTCGGGCCTTTTTCCACCAGCGGTGCTCTGCTCATTTTTTTCCAAAAGCAAGAGCAGATTTTGACGACTGCCCCACATACTGCCGCAAAAAATAACCTGCATTTCACTTGGAATCTTTTTTTGTCCCTCCTCTCTCCCCGAGTGCGCCGGCCTGTAGTGTGTCGGGAAGTTTCTGGCAGGGATGAGGACTGCGGGGGGGAGGTGCGCCATGTGAATGTTTTCGCTTGACGACCCCTGATCTTCCTTCCAGTCGCAGAGAGAGGCTCTGAAGACCCAGTTCTTGTCTCGGGCTCTGCGCTCCGCCGCTCTGGGCCTCCAGAGACCGAGGCCGACTGTCCAGCGCCGAGATAAGGTTTATCGGGGGGAAGGAGAGGGATGTCGGAGACATGTTATATCAGAGAGACAGCCGTCCTGGCTGGGGAAAATAGATGCCACTAACCTGTCAACGAATTTTATTTTCGAGGAGCCATACGGAGGAAGCGCCTTCCACTTTCTGCTTCCACCGACAACCCATATAGGGCCAGAGTTCCAATATAGCATTGACACTGAGAGACACTGAGTTTAGCAACACACGCGCACACACAAGGCACGGTATATCCGGCGCAGTAACTGTCAGTAATACGCACAAGGCAGACTCGCTTGAAAACCCAGCTGCCGCGCTGACACGCACGCAGGCTCGGCACATGACAAGCGGACAGCAGTGTAATCCTCCTGCGGCAGAGGACACGATGTTTGTGCACCTCTGTATGCTCCACTTTTGCAGGCCAACCTGCTCATGTCATTCACTGGCGCCCCCGTAACCCAACGCTGCCTTGCAGCTGCACGGTTCCCGGGCTTAAGCCAGGCCCAGGCTAAGTCCAAGTCTAGAGCGGGTCAGAGGGGGCGGCGGGGTAGGGGGGCACGCTTAGCCTTCCTTAGCCCCTTTTACATCGTGCGAGCGAGGTGAGCTTCAGGAGTGTAAGCCGAACATATCTGACGTCTGTTAAAAAGACACAACTTTGGTGTCGAGCGGGTGCACCGGCGGAGACGGATTTCTGGGTTCACCAAGGACAGATTCCACAAGCTTGGATGCGGTTGGCCCACTTAGCCCACGCTTGTGTTTCCTATGAATGACCCATGAAGAGAGAGAGCGAGAGAGAGAGAGAGAGGGGGTGAGGGGGAGGCCTCAAAAACATCATCTCTGCAGCCAAACACCCACACGTGTGTTTTCCTGCGGGTATCTATCAGTCATCCAAGAACATGACACTGAGATCCGTGGCCGATCAGTGAAGCTGGTTTGTGGAAATCGAGGAATCTGGGAATAGGATTTTGGCAACGGGCGTGCTGGCATGGCGATATGATTCTGCAGCTGCCTTGGACGGGAATGACCCGGGGTTGTTAACCGACGGGGGATGAAATCTTCCAGGCAGAATTAGTATAAGCGCTAATGTGAATTAGTAATATGCAAAATGCACGTTGTAGTTTACCGTCAGTGCCTTCACTGGCTGCTGAGAACTGGAGCGCTGGTCTGTCAGGACACAGTCAGGTCAGATGGGGATGGAGTTCCATCCACTTCTCGTCCTTTGGTTGGGCAAAATCAACAAAGTTTATTAATTGTCATAACACTGACTCAGCTGCTTACAATGACTCATAACAGGAGGCCTCCACCTCCAGTTTATCAAAACAACCACAACTTGCAGGCCACCAAGTTTCATTCCAAGCAAAAAAAAAAAAAAGAAATCATTAAAGAAGACTTAGTCGAGATTTGCTTTAATCTACACCAAGATATTGCTCATTGTATTGTGATGTCAACTTTTCTACCCCCCCCCTTTTATTTTCCGCCTCCCAGAAACCATTCAATGAATTGAAATTTGAAAATTTCAATTTGATTGACAAAGCCACAGAATGAAAATGTAAAGTCAATTGTCAAAAACAGCATGAGTGAGTTATTTTTTCTTTCCAAAAAACAAAACAAAACACAAATCTGATAAAATTCATGTAAGAATGTGTCTCTGGAGTTTTTCCACAGCACCAAATACATTTTCCTATTTTCTCTGTCAGTCTCCCAACTTGACTGACTGCTGTGGGATGTTTTATCTCTGGCGCAGCTGTCTTGATTTACCTTTGCCTGTGTGTGATAACTCAGAACGTCGACGAACAGACTAAACATTAGCGATACGGCCTGACGCTGTGTTTGAGGAACTACAAAAACTTCCAGGGGTTTTTAAACCGGAGGGTGTTGTGAGAGCGTGTTAGCTCCACAGCATCGGGCCTTGCTGAAGAAACGAACATGTAGTTGGCTGAGGTTCAGCCTTAAACTTAAAGTGTTGTGGCATCTTCATGGGCCTACCTATTCATTACGTGGCTCTCCTCTTGAGACCTTTCCATCTGTGAAAAGGCGAGATGAGAAACATTTATAAAGACCTGATTTCATCAGACAGGGAAAACAGAAAAAATGGTGATCAACATGTACAAGAAGTGCACAGCCTGATGGTGTTGCTGCGTGACAGGTTTTAAGGAAATGTTGTATATTGATTAGTCAACATCAACACTGATGATGCATAATCATTAGTTGCATTACGGATTCTTTCCTTCATTAGATGTTTCCATTTCTGTCCCTGTCCTCTGCCACCTACTCCTGCTTCCCTCACATATTTCACCGCAGGGGGGATAAATGCAGTGCAGGGCGCAACGGCAACACTAATGCCTCACAGGCATATTTAGACCTGGAAACAACTGGGATGTGCTATTGTGAGTAAAGTGCTTTTAATAGTGTAATGAAATGTCAAGCACATATGAATAGCTGAAATACGTCAAGCGCCCCTAGAATATGAAACCTTTCTTTAAGAATAGGACCCTGGCCCTCATAAACACAAAGATAGGGAGGAGAAGTCGGGGCGAGTTGGTGACTAACAAGAGGCTGGCTTGAAGTTGAGGAGTCTGACCAGCTTGAAGGCTTTATGACACTGGACAATGGCTGATTGGTTGACTAAACATTGATGTTATGTCAGCAAATTGGCCAATAACTTCCATTTCTTGCTTCTTTGTTGCATTTCGCTTCTGTTATTTTATTAATATACTACTTAAGTTTTATTTGGATCCTAGTAAAACAACTACATATTAAGTATTGCTTTCCTGGTGAGTCAGCTTGGAGATAAGACACTTGACTTAGACAGTTTGTTTACATGTGGCAAATTGTCTAGACCTAGACAATTTAGACTTGAACATATTGTCTAGACTTTGACAATTTGCATCAGACAATAACTAGTGGTGGGACTTGTTTGAATAATAATTAGAGTAAAAAAACAAAATGCGCACAATTTTTGACACCAGGATGTTTTTGTTTGTTAATCACTGAATTAACGAATGAAAGTCCCGGCACGTGGATAAATACACGTACGTTATTGGTGTTACACAAACCCAAGTGTACACTGCCTGATTGTGTAATAGTGATGTTTATATTTAGACACAACTGTAGGAGATAAGAATGCTTATCTCAGCAGTTTTTGATATGGAGCTTGGAAGCGACAGAGGGAATAAGTGGCAGCACTATTTCACACAGGCCCTTCTGGACTGCAGTGGTACTGCTCTTGACGTGCAGGGTCGCATGCTATTCGACAGAATTTGTATAAACGTAGCCCTGTATTGGGTGAAGGCTTGCAAGTTCAATCTGAAGGTCCAACAGTACGGGGAGAATTTTTGCCACTTTGCTGCAACAAGCAGTAGATATAATGGGCTGGAAATAAACAATTTGGATAACATTGCCTCCACACAATCACAGGTACCACACCCCAACACCCCGGTTCAGATTTAAACTATCCAAACGCTGTATGGCTTTGGCCTGATATTGACTCTATAGTTGGGCCGTATGACTCATTTTAGAGTTGGGCCAAGCTTCCATTATGCCGGGCGTTGTTTCCCATGCAGTGTACAGAAAGGAGTAATAACCCACTACCTGCTGCCAATTGGACATCGGATGGCCGGATGAATTTCTCTCTTGTTGACATGGTAATCTAGTAATTTGCCTCTGGATGATTAGATGGTCT
Source organism: Thamnaconus septentrionalis (assembly GCA_009823395.1). Taxonomy (NCBI): domain Eukaryota; kingdom Metazoa; phylum Chordata; class Actinopteri; order Tetraodontiformes; family Monacanthidae; genus Thamnaconus; species Thamnaconus septentrionalis. The sequence goes on from CM020516.1 coordinate 10,664,545, forward strand.
CAGCCTGCCCTTCTTTTAACCAGGATCCCTGACGTTCTGAAGGGCAATACTGCATCTGGATCTACATATTTCATATGTACTATGTTATTAAAACACCTTGAACACTGTAAGTGCTGCTCAATTTAAGGGTTTTATTTGAGGATGACATGATGCTCAAGTCCAGCTAGAAAACCGTCCCCATGCTGTCTGGAAGTCTCCCACTGCTGAGTCATTTCTGGGTTCTCGGACGGCGTCTACAGTGAGTGGATGACCTCGGTAGCTTGCTATGAAAGTGATTGTGCTGATATCTGGATGCTCAGTCCAAGTTTTATCGGATAAGGTCGTCCCTTGTGAAAGTTCTGGCTCAAATCAGGAAGAAATCAAGCTGCGGAGGATCCCTTCAGTCGTCCCAGCTGGTTTTGGTTGGTTTACACAAAAGATTTAGACCAACAAAAAGAAATGTTTATCAGGTCGGGACCAGCGTGGGGGGCTTTTGCTTTGCTCCACCCGCGCGATGAAAAGTGGACGCGATAGTCAACTGTGGTTGCACAGTCTTGTATACAGTGGGGCTTTTTGTCGGCTACGGTCATGCAAATATCCGTGGGCTAATATGTGATCTTGACTGGAGGAGAGCATTCCGCATAGAGTCCATTAGAGGGTTCGGCCTGTGTTTATAGTGAAGCCACAGATCCCACTAATTGTCCCCGTTGTTTTAAAATGCACCTAAATATTTACCCAAAAAGAAAGACACACCATTCTATTCAATTAAATTGAAGCATACCAATACTTGGCCATTGACTCTGGAAAAAAAAATCAATATTTGGTAATATGGTAATATGATAAAACGGCATAAGCCAGGTGAAAACCACATCCATGGCCAAAATAGTTGCGATCATAATAGGCACAACCACATGACCCCGCTGTTGTCTGCGGTATGTGATTACAAGAATCATAATTCCCTTAAGTGTTTAGTTCAGTGTTTACCAGCTCTACTTACCACAAGCTTTTAAGTCTGCGATAGTAAAAAAAAAAGAGGAAAAAAAAAATCAAAACAACAAAACCACATGATCAGGAGATATATTGTTTCTGAAACGCCACCTCGAAAAGTTCAGGGAATATTTCCCCATCGTGTCTCGGAGACAGATCGGGCATTAGTGACGCTTTGATGTTCCACAGAGCAGAGCCAGAGTTTTTTTTATGTATTTTTTTTCGGGGGCCTAAACCACATCCAGGTTCCTGCTTCTCCCCCATTCAGAATTCCCCAGACTGCTAAGGTTAGCGCCGCTGACTGGAGCTACATTAGCGCAATTAGACGTCTTATCAGAGACGGTACGGTTAATGAGCAAACCAAACACAAGCTCCGAAAGACTCAAAGCTAACATTGTGGACCGGACCCCGTCCGCTCTATCTGTAAATCTATCGCTTTCTGAGCCCGAGCCAAACCAAACACAGGTCAGAGGATCGGGACATGACAGTCGACATGCATACGAGCCACGGACGCGCTCGCATCCCGCTCTCACACACAACCACTTGCGGGGCCGCTTCGCTGTTCATGCGCCGCTCTGTGAATGATGTCCCGGGGGATGCGGAGAAGCAGAGCGGGGCTCTGGGCTCTCCGCTGCTCCTTTGTTTACCCTGATGGTTTCCAGATGCGAGTGAGTGATCCGAGTGCTGCGGAACGCTGGGGAAGCAGCCCGGCAGCGTGGGGCTTGAGCCAGCAGGCCTAGATTAGGGCAGCTCAACCTGGCATACTTCTAAAAACATGGCTTTGCTTTATAATAACTTTTCAATTATCTCTAGGCTAGGAAGGAGAGTGTGTTATTAAATTAAATTATTATTATTATTGTGATCACTGTACAAGGTTGTCGTGAAGGCGAAAGGGTCGCCAACACTGCCCTCAATAACTGGGATCTGTGTGACGACTTGGGTTCTTCTTCTGTATTTGCATGTCAACGTAAGAGTTGGATTAGGAGCTTTAGCTCTGAAAGCAGGACTTTGTAGCATTTTTCTGCCTTAAAATGATACTTTCATCTCCATGTTTGCATCATTTTCACTTGTAATTATGATAATGGATGGGAATGTCCCTGTCCTCCCTGTTACAAATCATTGAATCATAAAAAAAAGATTTTGAAACTACTATTCCAGGTAGACAAAAAAAAGACAGCCTTGCCTCAGCTTGTTTTACACATTAATTCAATTGCATGTGCCAGTGGCATCATAAATCTTGTCCTTGCAGCGGTGATTGTTTTCACAAAATGAGATGCATTGTGCTAAGGCGAGGAGGCGGGGGGGACTGTGTGTGTGTGTGTGGAGGAGGAGGGGGGCACACCTGTTCCTCCCATCACTTTTAGACCAGGGCCACTTTTCTTTAGGCATTAGCAGGGGACAGCTGCACCAGCAAAGGAGCTGTCCACAGAGAAGAGGGAGAGGGGGAGAGAGGTGAGAAAGATGGCAGCGATAAAGAGAGAAGCACTGAAAACAGTGGCCGTATTTAGAGTGTGTGGTGCATGGTGGGATTGATAAATAGTCCCCCCCACGATGCACCTGGCTGAGGTTTCTTGGCAGTAGCTCCAAGCCGTTCAGCCCAGTGGCGGAAACGGACCCATTTGGAAAAAAAAAAAAGCTTGTTCTGTGTGCAGTGACACGCAGCTGAGGTGGTGACAGTGACATTCTTGTGAGGGAGGAGGAGTCGAGGCCATCTGCATGCACTCACTTGGCCCTCAGTTCTGACCAGCAGCATCCACAAGTCTTTATACTCACATCGCTGTGATGTCAGATGGGATGTGGTTCTAACGATTCAAACAGGGCCCTATTGTGGCTATTACAAGATTGAATACGTTAATTTTAGGCAAATACGGCTTGTTTGGTAAAAAAATAAAAATCCTACTTTGAAGCTCTAGAGGATTCACAAAACAAGTGTCTGTCTCACTCAGCCTCTGTTCCCCCCTCCCCTACCTGCTCCACCCTTGGCTCCGCCTTGCTCACTCCCTTGTGATTGGCCAGTCGATTACTGCTCGTGCTAGCTAGCTGGGAAGATGGGTACTGGCTCTCAGGCAGTGATGCCTCAACATTTAAAAAAAGAAGTCTGCAGAGGTGTTACTACAGTATAATAATCCATTCCAGGTCATCTCGGAAAGTGAAAACTGTCATTTTTCATACATTTCCTGCCAGTATTTGGGATGCCAATAGCTGCAAAGGTCTGTTTTTGATAATAGGATCAAAAAGGCATCTGTCTGTGGACGACTTTTGTTGTCTCCTGTCTTTGCTCTTGTGATGCAATGTGGACATACTTGGGTACCACACATTGTAATTGAGTGTTTGGACCCATGTGATTTTCGTTTTCACGGTCATGTGGGCGTCCCAAACGCAGCTCTGCACTAAGAATAAGTATGCAAGATTATTTTCTTTCTCTTTTCCCTTTTGACGTCGTCTTACCGACGGCCTTTGTCAGTTCTCCTCACTCTTCTTCGCTGAACTGAGGGCCAGTACTCTGACTGAGAGATCTGCCTCGTTCCCGACATCATGTAATTTCGCAGCACGGTGACGTAAACGTCAAATTGAGCCAAAGACTCTCGTAACATTGCAAAGAACACTCATCGCCTCTCGGTGCCGATATTAATGTTCACCTGAAAACACAGCCTCTGCATGTAGCTGTTCAACCTGCCACCGTGAGCCAAGGCTTTTAAAAAATGCCTCGTAGCTTGCTGTGATTGCTTTGAAGCGCTTGCCCAAGAAGGCAGCGCTGGTTTTATCCCTTGTTTTCGCCTCGTAATGGACAAATCTGAATTATATGTTAGGTCAGTAAAAAAAAAAAACAAACACCCACCCAGACCTTTCTGTCAGCAGTGCTTTTGCTTATTTGTTGCCAGTGGACAAACTCTGGGCAACAAAAAGCCTGATTCAGCTGTAGGTAGGACTAAGGACCCTCAGTTAAATAGGTTAAGAAGTACCTTAATTCAATACATAACCTTGAGGGTAGGGTCTTTCGTGTGTGTGTGTGTGTGTGTTTGAGGGTAGGATGGGGCCAAGACATATGAAGTGTTTTGTGTGTTTTGCCAAGGACAGCCGATATTAAAAAAAATCCAAGGCTAACCTGTTGTGTTGTTGCAGGCAGAGGATGAGGAGCGAGGAGGAGTGTGTGAGAATATATATCACACACTGCGAGTCCAGTGGTCATTAATCTCAGTCTGGTATGCAAGAAACAACACAATTTTAAGATCAACCCAAGGCCCCCAGACAGCGGTCTGGGCCAGACTGTATCAGTGGTCAGTATTGGATTTTGCTCTGTATGATTTAATCCAGACTAGAATGTCAAGTAGGGGCAAACGTTCGCAGATACAAAAATGCCTCCAAATCAAACTGCGCTGTGCGAACTTTCCCCGGATTTCCAGGCTTCTCAGTGGGTGCCGTCTGGACTGGGCCGGGACGGCCCGACTCGGAACAGCCTACCCAGAACTGAGCGCGTGCTTTGAATTCCTAATGACGCTCTGTTCATAAAGCATTTTTTCCCTTTCCCTTTGCGAGAATCCCACAGAGAACATCAGCATTCCTCGGTGCGGCGATACGCCCAGCCCGACGTCGCTCGGCCGACGCTGTTCCATCCCATTCCCTTCCTCTGCAGTCTCCAAAACGTATTTGGCCTAATTAGAAGCAGAGCAGCGATTTTTTTTTTTTTTTACGATGCTTCTCTGTGTTTCTGGCCCCTATGGAGGCCATCTGCTTTCGATTTAGAGTTCCTACTCTCTCTCTCTCTCTCTCCTTTCGCTCGGTTGCCGCCCCCCCCATCCCTACCCCCCACCCTCTCATGAGAGGGACCGACTTGGAGAGCCTCTCCACACTTGGCTCCAGCGGGTGACGGGGCTTGTGGGTATTTGTCCACTTTTCTACCCTGCGCGCTTTGAGCAATTCGAGATTGTGGTGCCTTCAGACCCCTCTTGCGACCAAGCTAACTGAGGAGCACCGAGCTCGCTCTCTCTCTCTCTCTCTCTCACTCTTCGCTCCCTCAACCCTTGTGTCGTCGCTTGCGTCTGTTTTTGCCATACTGACCGCGTGGCGGCTCTGCTTCTTCCATTTAACGCGCTTTACTGGACTCATTAATCGCGTGATACGGGCCAAAGAACGATGTGCGTCCTTGTAGCCGTCGCTAATCTCCTGAGTGGGAGTAGCGCGAGGAAGCGCGCGCTGAGACTTTCCAGTTGTGTCTCCGGAGCGTATGAAAAAAAATCTGTGGAGGTGGAATTTGTTAAAGTGTGTGTGTGTGTGTGCGTTCAGGCGTGCAATTGTGTCTTGAAGTTAAAGAGGACGTGAGGAGAGACAGGGAGCGTGGTGTGTGGCCGTGTTTTTGGTAGAGATTGCATCAGTTGAGTGTATGTGTCATGTGTGTGTGTGTGTGTGTGTGTGTGTGTGTGTGTGTGTGTGTGTGTGTGCTTGTGTATGCTTCAGTTACCAGGTCGGCGACCCGTGGTGCGCGGATGCGTGTGCGATATGATGAGTCCCTGCTGTTATTGGACCAGGGGAGGATGTGGTCAGCGAGCGTGTGGTTATGAAGCTACGCCATTTCCGCTAAGGACGTCGTCTTCAGGACACGCGCACGCTCTCTTGCGCACAGACACACACACGCACACACACACGAGTTGACCCTCTGCCCAACACGTGGGACCGAGTCCTCGGACACATAAACAAACATTGACTCTATGTAAGCGAGCGCCACCTGAGATTTATAACAAACACCGTGTGATCGACGCCCCTCGACTGCCTCCTGTTTCCAGCGGCTACTTCTGCCGCCACTTTGCAGACGCCTGGAACACTTTCGGATGGAAGCTTGCGGACGCACGCTCAGCTTTTAACCTGGCGCGAGCTCACTCGGGTTTATTTGGACAGAGAGAGACACTTCCGCCCGCGGAGACTCATCTCCCCGGTGTTGCGGATGACGCGCCTCCATTAAAGCCACTCAACCGCCCTATGTCTGTCTGTGCGTGCGTGCGTGTGTGCGTTGCGGCTCGTCCGCAAGTGCTGCTAAAAAAGCAGCAAAGCGTGCGTGCGTGCGCGCACTTCATGGAAACAGAGCCTGAATAAAACATTTACCCAGTTCTCTCCGCTGTTTACTGATGACATCTTGTGATTTGCGGCCCAGTGCGCTGTTGCAAACGGGCAGGGGTGGAGGTTTAGAGGGGCGGAGCTCCTGGCGCAAAACGTCTGAACGTGCGCCGGCAATGTTTTCCTGATATTTCACAGCCCTCGTCCAGCTGGCAGGGGTGGCATAGCTGTCCAGATGCTATTGAGACGTTTGTTCCCATGCGTCTGGGGGTCCGAGTGGAATGTGCCAAAACCAAGTGTGGCTGTAAAGTTTATGACTTCCAATAGTCGCTCCCCATCGAAGACCTCCATGAGAGGCAGTGTGTTGCAACGGCCCCGCTCCCACGGCGAGTATCGCATTCACAACCCCTCCAGGTCCAAGTAACCCCTGGGTTACTTTGCAATTGTGCACGTCTGTGCACTCTCCTCAAAGAGGTGTATTTTGCACTTGTCTGTTCATTTTTGATTTTGCAGCAGCCTGCAACCCATCGTAATGCACAACCAACTGCATTAGTTGATGCTGTTTGAAAGGGAGAGAATCAGGACTGTTAATGCCTTCATTTCTGATTTGGAAATGATGATGCAGTTCTGGCATTCTTGCACATAAGATATTGTAAGGAATGTGATATATTTGATTGTGAGGACGTTCCCTCAAAGTGGGGACATCCTGACTCACTTTACTTCACAATTTTATTATTTATTATTATTTTATTATTATTTTATTATAACATTACCACAAACACCATAGTTTATCGGCTCGGTCTGGTTAAAGTAAGGCAAGAGTTTGGGTTCAGGCTGTCCAAAAGAATAAGAAATGAGTGTGTGTCTATGTGTGCGTGCCTCCTTTTTACAAGGAAAATAAAAACTTGATAAAGAGATAAAATTCAAAATACAGACACAAGTGGCTAGACAAGGCCTGTTTGAACAGATCCATGTGTGCGTGCGTGCGTGGGTCCATTTTGAATCGACTGCTAAATGTGCTCGAAATGAATGTGAGCAGCTCTCAGCTGCAGAGAGACATGCAGCCAAAGGCCAGGCAGGGGCGAGACACCAGGAAGAAGCTCGCAGCGGGAGTGGAACGGTCCAGAGGACAGCGAGTGCCGTTCGTGTCCTGCTGAGTTCTGCCAGCACTATGCACAACTTCTTGTTCTCTTTGTCTCTCTTTTATAACATTCGAGCCAAGAGCCGTCATAAGTAGTGCGATAATGTTCGACGTTGCACACCTGGCACACATTACTAACCGTTAATTTTTCATGCCGTAAAAGGGATTTATCGGTTTGGAGAAGTGTTGGAAAACTTGAAGATGCTGCGTTTTGTGCCTTTGGAAAGGCGTCGTCAGAAAATTGAAAAAAAAGCTAATGGCTGTCGGTAACACTCGCAGGAACTCCTACCCCTCAACCTCTCCAAAAGCTACTGTCGCCAGGGCCAGCGGCCCACGGATTGGCTGCTGATTGCATCAAGACACGGAGTTGCAGAGTTGCAGTTGCAGACGTCACATTTTCCAGGCTGCGCGCCGCCTGTCACGGCGGGAGCCGCCGAGGGGACAGTCAGACTTGAGGTCACGCTGCCGACGGGGGCCAAGATTGAAATGCAAGGGGGCTCAGACGAAAGCTTGTGGCCCAAGAGCAGCGCCAGATGCTGCAGATTACAGTTCCAATTAGTCACACGCGGGCCAGGCCGGGCCAGGACGGGACGGGAGGGGGTTGGAGGTGGGGGTGTTATGGATGCAGAGTGTAAAATCCAAGGCCACGCCCCCAACTACAGCCTTGGCCTACACGATGACAATCTCCAGGGATGATTTCTGCTATCTGGATGGAGGTTTTACGGGTCGATGATGCTGATGACGTGCGTTTCTCACTCAACTGCCTCAACATCTGCAACAACCTCGTGTTTGACGTCGGCCGTGCATTTGTCTGCGACATACTTTTCGAGATAAATCATTTTCTTCTCCCGCCCAGAGCCTGTTACAGTGGCGTTAACTGGGTTGCCAACATGAAGTCATCCAAGCAGCCCCTCCCATTCAGAGAAAAAGAAGAGGAAAAAAAAGCTAAATGAAATAAAACGCTGTCCTAAGGCTGGTGCCTTTCCATGGCTGACAGTCCGACTGGTCGTAATCAACTCCCTCAAGAGAATCAGTGGGATAATTTAACGCAGCTGCGATGGAAGTACAATGTCTCTTGCGCAACTGGGGTCTCTGCCTGAGTTGCACGAATCACGTACGTTCCTGCGATGAGCCCGGACGTATTGAGAATGACGGGCACGTGCCCGGACACGCCCTCCACCGTCCGGTTTCCAAAACTCTCATTGGCACAACACGTTTCCACCCCTAACAACCTGCATCAATGTTTTTTTCATTTTCATGTCCACAGCAACGTAAACGTATTTTGCAATTGTACACGCACGTGACGCCGAGTCGTCTTGCTCGTTACAGGCCAGACCCAAAGGCGAGGGGCTCACGCCCTACCAGGGGAAGAAGAGATGCTTCGGAGAGTACAAGTGCCCCAAGTGTAAAAGGAAGTGGATGAGCGGCAACTCCTGGGCCAACATGGGACAGGAGTGCATCAAGTGCCACATCAACGTCTACCCGCACAAACAGGTACAGCAACCGGTGCTCCTCCACTGACAACACGCAGCTCTGCAGTCGAGTGGGGAAAACAGCCTTCGTGTTGGCAGGTCCCGGAATATGGTTTGCATTGTTGCGTATTGAGCCGACTGTATTCCAGATGGCCTCATTAAAATAAAATCAAAGTCCCTAAACGACCGCTTTCGCCTCTTTAGAGCCGAACTGGCCGCGGATAAAGAAAAACCAGCGACGTGCCGACTGAGAAAAGATTATTTACCAACAACAAATCTTCAGAGGCGTTTTTCCTCGTTATTAATCACCGTCAGCGCGACTGATGGTTGCAGTTGTGTGGAAATCCAAACCCCTCTTGTCACCGCCGAAGCGTCGAAAACCGTTAAAGTGAAATCATGTGGCGCGCTCCTCCAAAGCAGCCGACACTCGGGGGGAATTAAGGTTTAGGTGAGCTGTCCGCTCGGCTTAGCCAGAGAGACGGATCGCCTGAGAAAGAATCCGCTCGTGTTGTCTTTAGCCGGAGATATATTTATCCTAAATATTTCATCTTTTCATATTTATGCTGCTCCCCCGGCTCCGCTTCCCCGAGATGAAATTAGGATTACAGCCCCCGGGGCTCTGTTTGTTCTCTGAGCGTCACAGGCCGACCGCGCTCTGCTAACACTCCGGCTGCGCAAAATAAAGCAGGAAAAAGACTCCAGAGTGCTTGGACACATTCCGCCCCAAAACCCTCTGGCAGAGAGCGGCCGCATTCCATTGTGATGGAAAGTTAATGGCTCGTTTATTGCTCATCTTTCGATCCAGCGTGAGATCTTGATTGGGCTGAACCAAAAAAAAAAAAAAAAACCCTTTAAAAAGGCATCAGGCAGGACTGGGAGCGCCAACGTTGCCAGTTCTCCAGTCTGCGCTGTGTCACGCAGAGTTTATAAAATCTTCACTGTATGCTGCACACATGGAAGGAAGTCCTGTACATCAGTAGTGCATCAGTACTTTCCCCTCGGCTGGTATTTTAAAGAGAATGCTGCTTGCTACTTCAAACCATGTGGATTCCAATAAATCACTTGATTGAGTAGTTTTTCCCTCCACACGCACAATTTAATGCCTCTTACAGGGGAAATGCATTTCTTGAATGCTCCAATACGGGGAGCGTTCGCTGCGGAATTCACCGCGACGATTGTAGCGGTGTCACAGAAAGATCAAACTTTGCAAAAATATGATCAAGTATTTCTATTTTTCGTTCCTTTTATGGCTGAAATACAGTTTAGAGGGAGAACTCGCAATGATCAAACTTTAAAACTTCTAAACTTTTAGTTTAGAAGACAAAGCCAACGTGTTAAAGATGATGGCTGTCTGACCCTAGACCAATTAGCAATCACTGGCATTTTTTGGAATTGTACAAAACCATCTACATATTAATTTGCAGCTCAGGCCCTGATGTCAACAATTCTTTTTGTGTAGCATCCATGGAGACAATCTGAAACCACATGGTCTTCTCACTGCAATTTTTCTAAGTAGTTATGCTGGCTCCCCCTCAATTCTTGAGCAGAGCCTCTCCAGAGGCTGCGCATTCATTAGCTGACACGCAGCCAACTGTAGGCTACATTACTAATAGGTAAACAACTCGCAGTCGCTGCTATGTGTTGTGTCGCTCAAACCCACGCTCGCTGCGCCTACGCTCGCTGTCGGCTCTTTGGCAGGCGCCGAGAGTTCTGTGTCGGGGGGGGGGGGCCGCCAGACGCGGAAGACACAGTCGGGAAAACATACATCAGGATGTGGGCGGCCGGACAATTAAACAGTCAAGTTCATTTGCCTCTGACTTTGGTATTTAATGTCGGATGAGTTTGGGAAGTAGCTCGGCGAGTCTGACTGTGAAAAACATAACTGAAAGGAGCGAATGGAGCCGGTCCAGTGGTTCCCCTGAACATTTCTGATAAGCCAAGCAGCAAAAATACCCACGCTAATGTGGATTGGGCCATAACTGGGTCTTTAAAACCACTAAAACCAAAAGCATGTGCCTTTTATTTAGACAAGGCTGAATTGATTCTTGAACTCTTACGAAAACAAACACCAAACAATGTTTTGAATGTTGAATTTTTCAAAGCGTAAAGAGACAAAATCAGCAGCTTTTGTGCAGCTGTGGAATATAAACGTATGCAGATCTCATATGATTATGAGATCTGCAATTGAGATAGATTTTATAATGAATTTGTCTGTTTCCCGACTCCTACAGGCCTAGACTTTCTCTACCAGGTTGACGTGCTGCTCTGCGAAAAGCCCTCATTTGCGCAAGGCTTGTCTGATTATGAAAAAAGAACTTGCTTCTTTATGAGACCTTGGAATAAACAGTGGCATTAGCAAAAAAAAAACAAAAAACTACTTAAAAGAACACAAAGAATTAAAAACAAAAACAAATAAAATTCCACAGTGATATCCAAATGTTCTGGCTCGGGACACGCTCTTTGTCCTGGATAATGATTCCAAGAAAGCCATTGCGGCAGCGGTGCGCTGTTTTTTCCACACTGGTCATCGTGGTCAAATATAATCGACATGTTCGCATTAAAAGCGACTTTTCCAGAGCTGCCGTTGTCTCTGCAACTCGTTTGTTTGGCTCCTGGTTTAATCCAGCTGTCGTCGGCTTCTCCCCCTCTTTCTCCCCCTCATCCTCCCCCTCTTCCTCCTCCTCTTTTAGAGGCCTTTAGAGAAACCCGACGGCCTGGATGTTTCTGACCAGAGCAAGGAGCACCCGCAGCACCTGTGCGAGAAGTGCAAGGTCCTGGGCTACTACTGCCGCCGCGTGCAATAGATCACCAGCCGGATCCTGGAGCTGCGAGCGCGACCTCCAGGGGTCGTCCCATCCGCTTGCTGATGACTTTGTCCCTGTCCGCCGCCTCAGACGGACACACAAAAACACACAAACACACAGCAGGGCATCCTTCCCTCCTCACGTCTTAACTGCCGCCGTCCTTCACAAGCCTTGGATAGAGACGCTATCTCCGCTCGCCTCTCTGCCTTTCCTCTTGTCACCAACGTGTGGAACACAGATTTTTTTTCCCCCTTTTTTTTTCAGCGACAGTATTGAAGATTGAACCAAGGATTTCGAGAAATGTGTAAATTTGGGGTCTGTATCAATCTTTCATGAAAAAAACTTGCCAAAATCAGTGTTTTTTTTTGTTTTGTGACCACATTGAACCAAACTCAATGTCGACGCTTTGCATTTCACTGGTGTCGCTGAGCGGGATTGGTCCCGGTCTCGGCGGGTTACCTCGACCTCGGGGGTTTGTTTGTTTGTTGGCTTTGTGTTTACAGAGATCTGCCTTCCACCCCCCCACCCCCACGCCGAGTGAAACGTGTGGTCATGTGACGAACATTTAACCCCGGCCGGCCACCCTTGGCGGCGTCGAGAGACCTTCTGATGTCTCGCCGCAGCGCATCTTATTAACTGTGAATTAACGGAGGGACAATGTGTTACACATCCCTCGCTAACATTTGGCCTATTTATTTTTCTTTCTTTATTTTCAATTTTCAATTTTTTTTTGTTGCGTAACCGCTTCCATGTGTCTTTAGAAAAACTACTGTGGGTTCAGCTGTATAGTCACTCCTCATTTAGAGCTTAGAGCGTGTGTTTGTGTTTTTTTGTTGCCACACAAATTCTCAGCGGGTATGTCGCCTTAATTGCAGTGGCAGGGGTCAAGTGAGAGGGCGCTGCTGGGTTGAACAGCAGTATTTACGGTGACAGTGGAGAACAATGGACCTGTACACATATGTAAGATATTTTTCCCAAAAAGCAAAAAGCTAAATTAGATTTGACACAGAATTCAGAAAAATGTCGAGGGCATGTTTGTTGTTAAGCGATCGTCATGGTGGATGTTTAGGTTTCAAGCGCCTGTTGAATCCTGGCCGCCTAGCAGACTGAAACTGAAAAAAGAAAAAGAAAAGAAAAGTTCCTGCAAAGGACTTGAACCCTTCAAAAAGACAACAATGTCTAGTAGCTGGTTGGAGTGTGCAGAGTGAGGTGAAGCTTTTCAGGGGGGGAACTGCAGCAAGATTCCTGGTCGGTGGGAGAAAAAAAAAAAAGCAGTGGGTGCGATTTATTAAAGGTGGCCGTTTGTGATGTCGCGATGCAGAAATTATAAGGATGTAATGCAAGTGATGAAGAATTGTATTTTTTTTTTACAAACCAGTTTTTTTGGTGTTAGAAGACAGAAAACTACACACCCTGTTTACATGTATCTCTGTGCAGACCTAAAGCCCCAGAGAGGAAATGCAATGTAGTTTGACTAATAGAAACCTGCCTTATACATTAACCTGTAATAGGAATCGTGAACTATCTTACATGTACTGTACTTTTTAGCCTTATAAAAGCTGGTTAGACTATATTTTATACTGTTACATACTGTGTGTGCCTTTTTCATACATATATATATACATATATATATATAGGTATATATGTATGTATGAATCATTCTGAGATTTCGAGTGGCCTTTGGACGCGAGCTCAGAGCTGGTGCAGAGTGTTGTGCGCGCACGTGGCAACTGTGACGCCGAGCAAGTTGAAAGCAGGTTGGAGATGTGACCGAGGGACTGAGGGAGTGTGAGCTGTCACGGTTGGGGCGTTTGATCGGATGCAGTCTGCAGAGTTGGAGGCGCGGCAAGCGGCGGCGGCGGCTGTATTTCCAGCTGGCAATAACAATCCTACTGCGCTCTGTTGTCATGGAACATCAACAAAAGATGTCATTTGTTGTCGGAGATCTTTGCGACAGAACAGTTACACATGAAACTGTGGACCTCAACCTTGTTTTTTTTTTTGTTTTTTTTGTCTGTTGATGTTTATCAAAGGAATCCTGGGTTGTGTATTCGTTGTTTTTGTTAAACATGGTTACTTGCCTCTGTGGGCGAGTTTTGTGGTGGCTAACAATGGTACCCCTGCAGTTTTTGGGAAATTCAACTTAATTTCTATGCGTAACCTAAAAGGGACCCTCCGAATAATTTAGCGCCGCCCTTCAGGGCAGAGAAGAGGCTTCACGTCAGAGGCTCACTTTGTGTTTCTAATCCTTTGTATACTACATTACCCATAATGCAACTAAATGTCATCAAATTACCTCTATGATAAGCTTCAAATGTGTGAAAAAAAAGACTTGTATGATATATATATATATATATATATATATATATATATATATATATATATATATATATATATATATATATATACACATATATATATATATATATATATATATATATATATATATGTATATATATATGTATGTATATATATGACCTAGAAGTAGTACTAAATGAACACTACACAGAACTTATGACCGGTGGTGGCCTCTGTTACAAAACAACAATTACCAATGGGGCATTTGCATTACAGCTAGCTTAATGGCGCAACATGAAGGAGCCCACTAGTCTTGATTATTTTTTTTCCTCCCCATCTCATTGTTACGCCACCTTCCTGTCGCTCTGCGTGATGACACTAACCAAGCAGGTTCTCATTGTCCTCAGTTGTGGCCTGTGGCTGCACTCATAGGATTGTATACCAATGATGCCTTATGGACGAACCTGCAGTTACCAGGCAGGCGGACGATGAATCCTGCCAGACCAGACTGATTTTCCCCACAGGCGCGTTATGAGGCCATTTTCATTGGCAAATGGCAAAGACAGCGGCAATCTGTGCTCAACTTGCGAGGAAAAAAAAAAATTATATAAACAATTTAAGATGTAATGTCTTGAAAGCTATATACTTGATTTTTATAGTACATTTACAGTTCAAATTTGTTGTTTTTTTTCTATGGAAGAGATGTGTATTTTGGAACATTTAATGGATGTTGAAAATTTTTAAAGCAATCTGCAAAAGAAAAAGAAACAAACCCTTCCCTCTTTCCACAGCTATGTCTCTGTCAGAGGTTGACCATGTTATGTATATATTTGAGTGCCATTGTTTTCAAGGATAGTAGCTCTTTTTAAGTGTTATGCAATATCGAAGCTTTTCGTGTAAGAAGAAGAAGAAGGGCCTATTGCTGAGTAATAAACAAAAAAGCTGGGAGTTTGTTATATCCTCTTAATGTTTTACGATGATCTGAGGGGTTATCCTGCAGGAATATTTATGGAAAGATTTTTTTTACAACACTTGTTTTTGTATAGAATATGCAACAAAGTTATTCTAAGAAGGAAATACTGATGTCTACATAGATTATTATGAAAAAAAAGCTGGTACATAATTAATTACTTTTTCCCTCAAGTATAAGCAAGCCATTGTATTTTTGTTTGTTATATGATTATATCAGTGTTGAATAACCCGCAATGTATTTAGTTGCTCTGTGTAACTAATGTTGAGCTGCCTTTTGCATCCACACGGTAGCATGTACTTGTTTATGAACATTATGAAGATGTATTGTGTTAACATGCAGAATTCTTAATTAGTGATGGATACTCACCACTGTATAAGCGCATTAAACTGTGAGACGTAGTTTGCTTAAAGCAGGAATGTCAAGGAACTATTATAAGAACAGAATTGTTTGTTATTTTTAGCTTAGGGAGTGTGTACTTTTTATTTCTTTCCTTGAGACGACGTGTGTGACAAAGAACTGTTCTAGAGTTTGCATGTGCATGTGTTTGGTTCTGAATGAAATACGTTGTGCAATGTAGTACCTATTTAAATAGAGTAGATTGCGTATGTGCATAATGTGCATTACATTATAAAAAACAAAACAAAACAACTCTGATTATTATTATTCTTACTAGTATTTTATTTACCAATAGCATAACCTAAAAAAATATATATATTACATGTACTGAGTGTAATGCGTTAACACTTTACGTGATCAAATTGGACAGTTGTGTTTGTATTCTTTGTATGATTTGAGATGTTTGCGATGTTGCAATAATGTAATGTTTGAAGTGGACAGAACACAGGCTTCCTGGCAGGTGAGACAGTCAGTTTTGTGGGAAGCAACGGCAGCCGCGGCTGCGAGCGAAGACCACGGGTCTGTTTTTGACGTCCATGAAACGGCATTCCGAAATGTGCCTTATTCATTAGTGTAGGAAACATTTTAGTGTTTGTGTTCTTCAAACGTTTAGTGAATTAAAGTCCTATTGAATTCAAAACCACTTGGCTGGAGTGCCTCTTTTTTGGACTTTCCTCTTTTCTGACAGAAAAGTATATATTTTTTGATGTAAATCAAAGTCGTGTACAAGTTTTCAAAGTATTTCCTGTCGACTCCAAGACTGTTTTACATTCCCGCGGCTCTGAAACACTTTCCCGAAGAGTGCCAAAAGATAATAACCACATTAAGCTGTCAGGACTTGATTTCAACACAAACCCAGTCCGAGTGAGGACAGAAAACCATAACAAAAAAAAAAGGGGGGGTTGGGGGGCACCGGCTGACTCGGGTGCTGCAGGATCAGTGTGGACGTTCCCAGCTGAAGCAGCTCGTCGCAGCTGTAAAGATGTCATTGTTTCTCTCCTCTGTGTGTTTGACGCTGGGCACAGCGCTGGATCGTCGCCGGAGCCAAGTTTCCATGCGCAGCCCTGGACGTGCATTCCAAATAACCAGAAGTGAAGCGGAGGGTGGGGGATTCAAATTATATCAAGTTTGTTACGACATCCCCGGCTCAAACAGAGCGAGGGCAGCAAAGTCTCTATGGCAACAATGTAATCTGAGAATTCAAACAAACGGTGGAAGGTCAGCGCACATATGGTTGCACTTAGGGGCGAGAGTTGCTGTTTCACGTCGCTTCATTATTTACTTTCATAAAGAATTAGCCCGATAAGCAGCACCACCCAGTCTTTGGCGTTTAGACGTATCCCAGCGTCCACTGCTGCTCGAGACTCTCAGTGTTCCAGATGAAAGACGGCGGTGGGAAGGGCAACACAAACATTTTCAGCTTTCGCCTTTTTTTTTTTTTTTTTTTTTTTTTTACGATTCCAGCAGTGAAAACACTCATTTGCGCAAGTCCCCAGTCAGGCGGCGCGATGGTCGGTCCTCCTGCGCTTGGCGCCGGCCGTAGGTGGATGTCCTCTGACTTCACATCCTGCTCCCATGGACAGGAAGCCGGTGGTGCTGCATCGCCGGCTGTCTAAAAACAGCTGCTGATCATTTCCAGGAAGCGTCAAAAGCAGCGGGGACTGTGGCACAAGGCCGCAATGTCCTGTGCTGGGACTTGTGCTCTTGGAATCAAGAAACTCTTCTTTATGTGCCAGTAAATGGAAGAGTTATCGTGCAATGATAGCATTTTTTTTTTTTTATAAATATATACAGGACTTGGCAAAGAAGAGGGCCCAGGTTGGAATGTGGTAGAGTGACGTTTTGTAGGTAGATGAGATAAAATTGTTGCTCCCAGTTTTGATGAGTAGTATTGGCTTTATAGACATCACATTATAATTTTAAACAGGGCAGAAATGTTTAGGTTATGGATGTTTTAAAATGTCCAGTTTGATGTTAAACTGTCCTCTTTCAGAAAAGGTACAAGCACCTCCCTCCTTTCCAAAGTCAGCTAAGAATCCCAGACAGGTGTGGTTCCAGCCCTCTGGGAGTCTAAACATCAGCATTTGTCTTTGCTTTTTTTTAAAAAAAGAAATACTTCAATCCTGTGATGTCCATGATCCAAAAACAAAGTGGGTAAAAAAATGGCACCTTTAAAACATAGAACCTGACGCTAAACCATTGGAAAAAAGTAAATAATATTGGTAAAAAACAAAATTAGAAATAAAGTCCGACGCCGTTATTTTATCTCGCCGCAGTCAGTGACGACTATTTTCTTGATCACACCTCCATCGTGCAAACCAAACGATTCCATCTTGGTAACCACGTCCATCCCTTCCCTCACCTGCCCGAACACCACGTGCTTACCGTCCAGCCTGCCGCAAAAACACACAGACAGTTGAGTGATCCCAAACCACTGGCGCCTTGAGTGATATCTTACATTGGAAAAAGTCCATCAAAGTATTTACCATTCGGTCTTCTTGGTGCAGATGAAGAACTGGGATCCGTTGGTGTGGGGCCCTGAGTTTGCCATCGAAAGGATTCCTGCGAGGATTCACAAAAAAAACAATACATTTCTATTGCAAAAGGTGACACTGTGAAGAACATCTTGACCTCTTTTAGGGCACAGGACCAATAACAGTACAATGACGCATTTGCAGCAACTGGGGAAGCATGACACAAATTAACTGCCGAGTGTGGTGAAAGACTGTTTATCTCCACCGAAACTGATGGTAAACTGTGATTACACAACGGCTAGAAATCAAATCCCAAACAATCAGCATGTAAACAAAAGTTTATCCGAGACAGACTTTTTTTTCTCCTTCTGATTATTGCATGCTGTCTTTGCAGAAAGTAGGTCAATCACCTGAAACAGGACCTACTTGAAAACGAGGCACTGCCCCCTAGTGGCAAAGTATTACTCCTGATTTGTTCGCCTATTTCTTAAGATGTTTGGATTAACTGTTTAATTAATAATCAAGATAATTATCTTTTTCGAGAACAAAGGTATTGCTATTGGATGTAGTCGTGCGTGGTGTACATGCAAGGGAAAGTAATAGTACATGAAAACTACCTGGGCCAGTGTGTTTTAATTTGAAGTTTTCATCCTTGAATGATTTCCCAAATATAGATTTTCCTCCGGTGCCGTTGTGGTTGGTGAAGTCTCCGCCCTGTGATGGTGACGGACAAGAACAGCAGCGTTGTGGTTCAAAGTTCCAACTGTCTGCTTCAACTTTGTGTGTGAGAGACTCACCTGACACATGAACTCAGGTACGACCCGGTGGAACACGGAGCCCTTGTAGCCAAAACCATACTCTGCGGTGCACAGTGCTCTAAAGTTTGCTGTAAAATGGGTTTTCATATATTTGTGTCAGGTGACAAATACAACATCAAAATCAGAGTAAAAGACACATACCAGCAGTCTTTGGCACCACATCAGCATTCAGCTGCAATTAAAACAGATACAATTAAAATCTCTTGAAGTGTCGGCTTATATTATGCAGACGTGTGTGTGTGTCACCATCCTGCAGGTGTGACCAAGGTGTTGAGCAGACTAGCACGAGCTAGCTAGCTGGCTAGCAGGTTCGCTACCTCAATAACTATTCTTCCCAGAGGCTCGCCGTCGGCTTCCACATCCAGAAAGACAACAGGGTTCTTCTCCGGACCGGAAGAGAAGAGCCTGGTCGCGGCAATGCCCGGCGGGCTGTATTTCAGCCGAGTTTTTATCTGAAACATCGCTGCTGCCAAGCTGAGAAGGTGACAGGGAGCTGCTAGCTAGCTAGCCCCATACGTGCTGTTAAGTGTTTACAAATGACGTCACAGCAACTCCCGCTCAAACAGCGACGCTGCGTGGATTGTGGAGGAGGTAAATTTTATTTCTGTGGTTTATTATGATGTTTGAAGTGTAAACTAACTTCACAGAAGTCCTCATAATTTGTCTGTTTCAAATCCCCACCTAGTCACAACTGTAATTTCATCTTCTCTCTTTTTTTTTTTTAAATGGTCAGTGTTCACAACTTCACATCTAATTTGTTAGACTGTGGCTCATCGCTGCTTTTTTGATGACATTAATACGAATACTTATGAATACGCTATTTTTATTATTTAGAAGCTGCCATTTTTTTTTATTCAACTGCAGTGAAAAGTAGCAGTCATTTTCTTTTATTAGTTTCTTTATTATTTGCACACTAGGAGTTTCAAGGTCATTTTTCTGCACTAACAAAACTATTACGTGAAATTAGTTTAGTTTTTTTCGATCAGTGGACCACCGCAATTACTCAGATAGCTGCTCGATATCTGACCTTTTCATTTTGATTTTCTATATTTTTTTTGACATGCTTGTCACAACTTGTCATTGTCTGCCAAAAGATGGAGAAGCCATTGATAGTGTTTCATCTGAATACATCTTTATTAGATAAATATTAGGATGTCACGTCATCTAACTACATACAGATTTGCAGGACTAAAAATCACAATGTTTTTTTCCCCCCAACTGTTTTTAGAATATGAAATGATTGTACATAGAATGTACAAAACCAAAGAGATAACTGCCACTTGTGCCAATCACTTCAGATTGTACCTTTATAGCATATTTCTTTTTCTTTTTTTTGCCACATTGCATAAAAATTAGAAATTTGACAAAATCTTTTACAAACTGTAAATTTGGAGACAACTCCCTCTGGAGCCAATCACAGCTCAGCGTCTCCACGTCCCAATTATACCTTAAAAGGTTTCAATAATTTTGTAGCACCTTTATAAAGTACACAGGTAATAGAGAAATACACAGAGGTTTAATATTACACAAAAGAAAAAAAACTTTTTTTTCCTTGGAAATCCCCGTGTGAGGGGGTACATAAAGTATTTTACATAAATGAACAGGCGTGGTTAAAGAGGTCTGCACAGACACAAATCAAACACAGACTCAGTTTGCCAATTCAATGTCTGACAGGAGGATGGAAGCTTTACAAATTCTAAATACACTATGCACACTCCCCCTGGAGAAAATGAATACATTTCTGTTAACGTGTCTCTATTTGTCATTTACATTATATACACATTTTCTTTATTTTCCCCTCCCAAACCCCATCACTCGGCCCCACCCCCCAGAAAAACTGACATTTTACAATAATAATAATAATAATTGCATTCTCTTTTACATCCTCGACTTCTGCAATCAGACAGCACAATTTGTGTTGCTCAGAGTACATGATTTTTGTGAGAGGTTACACGTACATCTACACACTGTGTTTAGGGAAACAACGCGTCCCGAGGCGGCAGTGCATTGTCTTGAACAAACATGTAGACAAACACAAACAAACATCTGATCCTTCAAAAGATAGAAAGGTAAGGTGGTCAGTTTTGAAGATCAGTAAAGCCATTTTTGGTATTTAAAAAATAATAATTCAAATTGAGGAATTAGCAAACAGCGACATACGGCATATTTAAAATCCATCTACTGTACTGCATAAAAACCAAATTAATTTTTGTAAAAACACGGGACAATAACTTAAAACACAATATAAAATGTGGTGACGAAACACAAATTACAGTTACACTTTCTGTTTTCCAAATGAAAGTTGCTTTTTTAAAAAAGAAAACTCATCAGTAGGCCTCAAAATAAATGTTGAGGACTTTCATCTTTAAATAAAAACCATAGGTCACTTCAAATCATGTAAAAATTAAATGGTGGGGTGAGGGGAAGAGCTTTAAATGCATAAACTATAATTTAAATGGACAAATTACTTTTAATGCGGACCCATTTTGATATGGATGTAAAACCAAAAGTTGCCTGGAGACCAGTTTCATGATTCCTTCTGCTGCTGTACCGACACAGGGAAGTGGAAAACACTGTACACAACACACAGGAACTTGTTACAGGGCCAGTGAGAGTGCAATTCATTCCTTACATTGGACCGGCTTATAGGGGACGCTGTGAGTCTGCGGTCTGTGTCAAACATACAGTACCATGTAGCTGACAGTTAGATGTTGGTACAGCACTGTACAGTCGCAAAAAAATACACACAAAGGGTATATACAACAGCTCTGGAGACACTGTTGAATCATGCAGGGTTTTTTCCCCCCTCTCCAAATAACTGCAGTGATGTAACTATAAAAGGGGGAAAGAATTATTACCACAACTGCACAGGTGTTGCTTTAAAATACAGTGATTGGAGCAAAAAAAAAAAATAAAAAAAAAAATGTGTGGGATGTTTCAGTCCTGCATTTACACCAACGTTGCATCCAGGCCGGAGCCCCTGTTAGAGTGAGTGTATAGAGGAAAGCTTTGGTGATGTTTTCAATTTCAATGTGGGACAGAAAAAAACCGAAACACGTATATAAAAACAAAACCATAAAAAACAGCTACATTTAAAATGAAGTAATAAATACAAAAAAACAAACAAAAAAACAACAACAACAATAATGAAGGAGACAACGATGGAGCAGGTTTAGGCTTGACAGACACGACGGGAGCCGTTGGCACACATGCACTTGCGAAGGGAAACGGCGCTCGCTGTGGACGAGGAGGAGCGAAACGTTAATAAATACACAGAAGAGTGCAGGCGCAGTGCAGGAGGGCCGAGGCAGCGCTCAGAGTGGATGCTTCTTCCATTCTGCTTCTCCCTCCACCACCACTCTCATTCCGTCTTCCTTTCCAAACTTTTGCCACCCACTGTCTCCCACACGCAAACAAACAAGGACGACGCGCGCGCGCGCGCACGCACACACACACACACACGTATATAAACAGGTCGATACGGACTGGGACACACTCGCCGCACTGCACAATGCACACTCATTTTCTCTGTTGACAGTGGGAGATATTGCAGTTCCAGTTCCAGTTATTCTGCTGTCCCACACAGGCATTCGTACACACACACACACAGACGCACACACACACACACACACACACACACAGAAGCGTGGTGGTAAAAGGACATTGCATGTGCCAAACCTCTGGAAGAACACATTTCAAATATGTTAAAATAAAAACAAAAAAAAAAACAAAAAACAAAAACCCACTCATGATAGTTTTGTTGTTTTTTTTCACTTTTTTTCCACAAAAAGGACCAAAACGAAGAAAAAAAAAAATTGTGTCTCTCCTCTGCGTCGTTTACACGTGACGAGTATAGCTGCACAGTTTTCCGTTGAAAAGTCACAAGTATCATACACTGTTGTATATTTAGGTCGTTTTAGTGCCATGGCTGTAAAATGGTGCGTTTTCCCGAGTCAGCTGGAAGAACTGGTGCGTGGAATCTTTACACTGGAGAGGATTGGGGGGGGGCGAGAAAGTCGGAGCACGGACTCCCTCGGAGTGTTGGGGTGTTGGGGCGCCTCCTTTCAGCCACGGCCCTGTGCCATACATGCTCCAGCGTAGTGCACGTGTGCGCGGGGGGCTGCTGCGAGTGTCAACAGGAGGTCGGTGAGGTGTCTGTCTGTGGACGGACGCGTCGAGCGCGGGTTTGCACTCCGGGTGGGGTGGGGGAGGGTCGGCTAGTTGTTCTCGAACAGGGAGAGAAGGTCGTCGTTGCTGTTGGTGGGGAGGTCGGGGGGGTCCAGGTACGACAGTAACTCGTCCGGGTTTGCCAGCTCGGGCAGCAGCTGTGGGGGATGGGGGGGAGGGGGGGGCACAAAAAAAGAGAGAGAAGGATGAGCGAAGAGTGGAAAACGGAACACAGAAGGAGCGAGAAAGAAAGAGAAAGAAATGAGCGCAGCTGCAGCAGCAGACGATGTTAGCCGCCAACGGGTAGCTAGCTCATGCCGCCGAGAGAAGCGCTCACACTTACATCCAGCGAGGGCTCGGGCATGTCCTGGGCGCCCGGACCCATCTGGCCGTCTGAGGAGGGGTTAAAGTTCATATCGCCGTGCGGGTGACTGTTCTGCCCCGGCTGCTGAGGTTGAGGCTGAGGCTGGCGCGGCTGCGGCGGCTGCGATGACTGGCCGCCGTGATGCAACGGCGGCCCGCTTTGGCTGCCGGGGTGGGGAGACGCATGCAAGATCTGCTGCATGGGGTTATGGGGCTGATCGGGATGCGACATCTGCAAGGGGTTTTGCAGGGGAGGAGTAGGGAGGGGAGAGAGTGAAGGTGTTAAAAGGAAGGAAGGAAGGAAGGAGGAGGTGGGGGGGGGGTTGAGGGAAGGAGGGAGGGGTGCGTGGGAAGAAAGAGAGGGAGAAGCGAGATGAGTTCCAGCGTGAATCATATGGACCAGGCTTTAAAAAGGAAAGAAAAATGATAAAGTAATGGAAGCTGTGATCTGCAGATGTGTGCGGCTGCGACAGTCCGACGGAGACACACGAGCGGGTGAACGCGGCAAGACGGCAGCAGACGACAAACTTAAAGGAACTTAAAGGAATAGATATTATACATATATATATCTATATAATATATATGTATTATATTTGTGCTCACCCTGCAGGTACACAGGTCCATGACTACATAAGCCATGCTGAGGCCTCGCAGTGGTGGTTTTTGGCTGGGAAGTGCACAGTCTTTAGACTTTGCTTGCTCATGGTTTTTGTTTGACAGCAACTGGAAGTTTATTTCTCATATTTGTTGGCCAGTGTGCTACATTATTCTTTTTTTTTTATATCATTTTTATATGGAAAATAAATCAAGATGATTTTTTATTTGAAATCATAAACCTTGTCCTGGACATTCTTTTTTTTCCAAGTGTCTAACACAGCCCACCCAGCCAAACCCAGAGTCATAAAGACAACAGGAAATGTTGTCGTCACTACAACGTTGAAAGATCCAGCTGGACTGTCAGGTAATTCCGATGGTTTCTCCAGGGGGAAGCAGGAAACTCCGCAGCCGAGCCGTGGTCCTACTCACCGGGTCGCTCATGCCGTGGTTGTGGGGCTTCTCCTGGGAGAGGAGGCCGCCGGGCCCGTCTGGGGGGTGGGACAGCTGGGGCCCATGGATAAAGTCGTTCATGGGGGGGCCGCCGCCGCCGCCGTTACCTCCTCCTCCGCCGCCTCCTCCTGCTCCTGCTCCTGGTCCTCCTCCTCCACCGCCTCCCACTCCTCCAGCAGAGGGGTTTGCGTGAGGGAAGTCGAAGTTGCCTTGGCTGTGGTAGTTGTTGCCTGGAAGGAGGACGAGGGGACGGGGACGCGTCAGGGGGTTGGGTGAGGTTTCACTTCTTACAGAACAAACACGCTTGGCGGTGGGGAGGGGAAAGCTTTCAAAAACAGATGTGGTGATTTTAGGGCTGTCAGCATTAAGGCGTTAACCGCCATTAGTTAAATGCAATCCATAACACGTTCCAGCAAATTTTCAAAATAAAAGCAATTTTCAAAAATTAAATACCGCAATTTTACAAATGCGATCATATTTGCGTATATTATATTTGTCAGTATCTACTATGAGGGTTTGTGAGAAATGAAAACAAACACAGACGCACAAGAAAGAGAGCAACAAAGTGGGCTGGCTATGGTGTTTCCGCGTCTGGTGTGAACACGGCGTAAGCCTTTTTGTCCCTTTTACTAACCTGTTTTGTCGCCTGGCCGATTTTACTAACCTGTAGTAGAACGCCTTAAAATGCAAAATAACGATTTCTGCAATTAAGAAATACTTTACTTTATGGGGTTAGAATTAATCGTTTGACAGCCCTAAGTGATTTCCAGAACCCTTCGTCAAACAGCAAAGGTTTGTGTTTGTACACTCTGCACAACCCCAGCTGCTCTTCCTTTACCTGCGCCAGGATAGTCTCCCCCGTTGCCACCGGCGTGTTGACCAGGATGTGGTGGATATGGACTGGGGCCAGGTCCGTGGCCGTGCCCAGATCCAGGTCCAGGTGCAGGTCCATGTCCGGGTCCAGATCCCGGTCCCGGGCCGGGACCTTGACCGGGACCTGGCCCGAGCTGGGCGATCATCTCCATCACGTTGGGCATGGTCATCTGACTGGGGCTCATGGTCTTGAAGCGCTTGGTGAGCGGACCGTCAGGGTCCTCCTTGATATGCAGCTCAGACTTGATGGGAACAGGCCTCCAGCTACACGTGGGGTCTATAGTGACCTCCTCAAACTCGGAGCTGTTAGGATAGAAGAAGAAAAGAGCGTGTTAAATATGATTGTGACAACAGCCTACGAATGAACTCCACTGGACGGTAGGAAACACACTTTTGGATGGCGTTGAGGATCCCCCACATGTACTGATCCACCTCCAGGCCTTCTAATAACGCTGTTTTACTGAGGGGGAAAATTGATATGGTCAGATGGAGGCTTTCATCACGTCCGTATTTTCATGTCTTAAAGGTCCAGAGTGTAAAAATTTTAAGGAAGCCCACCTGACATTGCGTTTTTGTATTTTGGGCACTGTCAGGTGGGCTTCCTTAAATAAAGCAAGATGGCAGCTAACTAGAAGCAAGACACTTGCTCTGTGTATATTCTTATATATCTGAGAACCATTCCAAAGGTAGGAAAACCAAATTACGTTTATTGTACTGCAAGTATACACTTTTATTAATGTATTTATGGGTAGTATGTTAAGTTTTACCAATATAGAAATAATAAATCAAGCCAAATTTCACACACTGGACCTTTACAAGGACAAAAACCTTCCACTCACTTGCACACCGGACACCTCCACGTCCCCCTCTCACAGTTGAGCTGCAGGTACGACTCTAGATCGAAACACTGCCAAGAGAAAGAGGTCAAAGGTCGGAACAAACCCTTTCAAAGCAGTCAAATTTAGACGTTTTCTGTGAACAGGCGAGCTGGAAAACCTCGAGCATGCACAAACCTGCACGTGTTTGCAGTCGTGCCCCCGGGCTGGGAGCTGGATCCGCCGGAAGGTGATGGGGCACTTGAGCGACACTTTAATGGCCGTCTGCTCCACGCCGTCCTCCCCGTTGAGCGCCGCGTTGCCCGCCGACGCCGCCACGCTGCTGAAGTTCCTCTTAACTGCAACGGCAGAGCGGTTTGAGAGTAGGGAGAGGAGGGGAAAGGGGGGATTAGCCAGTGGAGACTCGCAGGTGCACTTCCAGGCTCAGTCTCAGTGAAAACCCCGAGGAGACGCAGGTGTTTGCTTGTGTAATTAAGATGTATTTATGCATATTAAGCGCTCTAATGGAAACAAAACAAAACAAAAAAGCAAAACAAAGCCGTACTCTTGGTGATGCAGTGTTCTGCAGGAAGGAGTCTCTTCTTTAGGAGGCCCTGGAGGACTGATCGCACAGATGGCCTGTGGACCAGCTGCAGCACAAACAGGTGGGACTGCGGAGAAACAAAACAGGAAATTGGTTAATTCAACGAGCGAGAGAGTCGAGTCATTTGCGTGATTATCAGCCTCGCTCGTGCATCTGCTGAATAAAACAACTGTACTTATTTATGTGTCGTGACTAGCGGCGGGCAGCGTGTCGTGTACTCACGCAGCAGCAGGCGGTGACCGTGATCTGGATGGTGTTCCTGCCAGGTACGCACACGTGCTTCAGGTGCAAGGGCTTGTGGGAGGTCTTGTTGTCGCCCCTCTCGATGGTGAGGGGCGTGGCGTTGACGCTGACCTGCACCGAGGCGGGCCAGTTGGTGTTCATCTGCCTGTCTTCGTGGTGGTAGCACTTGAACTGCAGTTCCAGGTCCGACCTGCAGGGGGGGCGACATGTGAAAGGCATGGATGTATTATAAAAACTGGATAGGGGACTAGTGATTCTTTTCCGGTGGCTACTCGAGGTACTGCAGCCAAAAAAACAAAAAAACATTAAAATAACTCATCACAGTAAGTAAAATGTTTTTTTTATTTGCAGCTTTCTGAAATAAATTTAAACAGTAACATTTTTCCACTGACTAATAACAAATTTAAAAATAAACAACAAGAAACTGATTAAGTAATAATAATATCGTTCAATGAACGTCCTGTCCTGATTGACACATCAAAATGCCAGCAAAGCATTCTGGGATTTGTAGTATTAGCGGTACATGTGCTGTATAGCCTCATGGGCCAAATATGATGACATGGGCCAGAGTTTTGACACCCATGCTCTCTGAGCTGCATAATGCAAAAGCCAAAAACTTTTTTTGTCCGATACGCTGGTTGAGCGCCTACAGTACATTGAAATGAACGGGCCGCCATGGTGGATCCCGGGGGCTTGGTGCAAGCTTACGAAAACAAAGACAACGGTGAAAGGCGCCGCCGGCTGGGGCCGAAAAACAAACGGGCTCCCTGAAAGCAAAACACGGCCGAGGTCGGAGATCTTCAGCGGTGGTCCTACCTCCACATGAGGGTCTGATAGACGGAGGGCCGTAGGTGGAAGACGTGGTTGCTGACAGCCAGGTTGTGCTCCAGACGGAACGGCTCCAGCACCACACCGTCCCTGACGGGGAACGTGAGCCGCAGCTCCTCGTTGGGGTTCGCTGGGTATGAAAGAAACAAACAACCCAGGTTGGACTTCCCATCTGCCCGCCGGTAAGAAGCCGTGCGTCGCCGCGGGGCGTAAATAAAAAGACGGCTGAAGGAGGCCGCTCCAACACTAACCTGGCGGGGGCGGCAGCGCCGTCGTATTTGGTTTCATGTCGGGCGGGAACGGGGGCTTCACGTCCTGATTGGGCGACAGGTAGGGGGGAATACCGCTTCCCGGGGTCATGGGGGGAGTGGGGTTTCCAGGGACCGGGGAGTGGGGGTAGTTGCCGGGCCTGGGGGGCTGTAAAAGGCAGGAAGGTCGAGTGAGGAAAAACATCTGCGCAACTCATTTGGCTCGCACGGCCGGGTCAGATGGAACAAAGGTGGGTGGTGGGTGGAGGTGAGGGTGGGGGTCAGACCTACCCCGTTGCCTTGGCCGTACGAGTATCCACCACCGGAGAAGTTGGTGCTCTGACCGTTGAATGACTCTTGCTGCGAGTGGGCGGGTGGGGGGAGAAAAAACAAATCAGGATGATTTACAACACACCACACCGTAGCGTCTCGCATCAGCCGGGCCCCCTGACGCAACCCACCTTGTAGTACTGGCCCATGGGCATGCCGGCAGGGTACTGGCCCTGGCCCTGCTGGCCCGGCATCCTCTGGCCGGGGAAGTTAGGTGAGGGGAGCGGCCTGGAGGCGTTGGACGGCGGGTACTGGCCCTGCTGAGGCGGGAACTGACCGTTGGGACCGTACTGCTGACCACCGTAACTGGCCTGGAGGAGGGAGGGAGGACGGCAAAGTTGCAGCGTGCGACGCTCAAGAAAATGAACTCAACTAAGTGACAGACCCACGGACAGGAACTGCTGCACCTTGTCTAGTGTATGCTACTTTACTCTGAACTTATCCTGTATTTTATTTCTTAACCTGTTTGTGTTTTAGTGCTTTCTTGTTGTCTGCTTGTTGTCTTCTTCTCTTTCTTGTTGTCTTTCTCGTCTTCTCACACACTTACACTTTATCACTTTATCAAGATGCAATAAAACATTTATGTTATGTTAATCCAACAGTCAATTTAATGTGAATATCTTGTTTTTAATCGGCGTTTGTTCGCTGTTAGGTTAAACATATTTTTAGCCTATAAATAATTTAATTTAATTTAATTTAGTTATTTCTTTTAATCAATATAATCTCCATTCTTTTCTATTGCATTGTTGCTATAATTATGCAAATTTTCCCAATGTGGGATGAATAAATGCTTCTTCTTCTTTTTCTTCTTCTGTATTGGTGAGCTAAAGACAATTTCCCACCCTGGTGAACAATAAAGATTTATTCTATTCTATCCTAAATATCAAGGATGGTTGCGAGCGCAGCTACAGTTGCCGAGTGAGACTTAGAGGCTTCAGGCAAGCACAAGTATGACAAACACAGAGCTGCGCCTAAAAGAAACTACTTAAAAACAGATCATTCTCCAAACTCGTTCATCAGTCTGAGCCATCAGATGGCGCCGCTCACCTCCCCTGGATACGGCCTCTTCACCCCCTGCACCAGCACGCCTTGCCGAGGGCCTCCTGGATACCCCTGCTGAGGCATTCTTTGGCCGTGAGCCACGAAAGGGCCCATGCCCGGGGTCCGGGCCTGGTTCATGCCCATGGGAGGGCTGCTCATATTGGGGTTGTTCATGGCGGAAGCCATGCCGGCTGGGTTCATCCCTCCGGGGGGTCCTCGTGGGCCCGGCTGGTTCATGAACTGGTTGTTGTAGGCCTGAGCGGTGCCCATTTGGAACGACGAGCACATCTGGTGGCAAGATGTAGAATTTTTCAGAGTGAGTACTTCAGTTGCAAAAAAATTGCTCCGTATCTTTGATGCTGTATTTATGGATTCTGCTGCACCTGTCCATATTGGTTCATGTCTTTATTCTGGGTTTCCTGCAGCGCCGCCACTGTGGCCGTCGCCGTGGCAGTGGCGGTCGCGCGGCGGCGCGCGCCTGCGGCGGCTGCTGCGGCGGCCGCGGCCGGCTGGGTGAAGTCCCCCGGTGGCCGCGTGTGGGACGTCATACCCATCCCACCCGGGGGGGCGTTCGGAACTCCAGAGTAACTTCAGAAAACCAGAGGAAGAAAGGAAGGTCGTTAATATCTCCGGGTCGTTTCATTCTCTTGCGCAACAACCTTTGCAACGTGTTGGTCCTCGGACCTCCGCTGTATCCGCCGGGACCTCCGGTGTAGCCGGGCCGGCCGTACATTCCCTGCTGCATGTACGGCTGGTTGGAGCCGCCTTTGTTTGGGAACTGCTGCTGCTGAGCGTTGAACTGGGGCGAGTTGAGCCCGGCCCCGCCTGCGGACATCCCCGATCCCATCGGGTTCCCGCCGGGGTTCATGGGGTTGCTGCTGTTGGCCATCGGGTTCCCCAACACCTGGAAAGAAAAAAACATCCAGTGAGTTGTGAATTATTGAAGCGTATTGTGCCATACTGAAAAAAAAAGGTCTCAGTATCACGTAATTACGTTAAAGTTCTATATTTTTACAAGGTCATTTTCCTGTTATTACATGAAACTATCATGTTATTTTGTGATAGTGAAAAGCTCAGTATCACGTCATTACATGAAAAGTTCCACTGTTTATGAGACAATGTTTATGTTATTTCAAGATAATGAATTGAAATGAAACGAAACGAGGCATCAGCAAAAAATTAAAGCTCGTCTGATCGATTTGATTAAGCTACACTTTAAGCTTGGTTTGAGACATGATCAGATCCTGAACTTACTGAGCACCTTCAGTGACATCAACATTAGCATGCGTAGTTTGAGGAGGAATTTGAAATGCATTGAGTAGTACTGCAAGAATAATGAATCCTTATTGAGGTAGGTTCTAGTTTCATTTACAGTAGTTTACATTCATTTTCATTAAATATTGTGAAAATTATCCATTAAAACTTTCAGTTAATTACGAGATACTTTTTTTTTTTTTTTAGTATGGTAGCAAATGTCTCCGTAGTGAATAAAAAAAATGGACAACAAAAAGAAGGATGAAACACCACAGTGGAGCAGACAGATTGTGTTTCCAGTGACTGCATGGCGCTCGTACACGGTCGTACCTGACTCTGCGACGTGTTGGTCACGCCCCACACCGTCGTAACCACCGACAAGGACCCCGGGGGCTGGTTGGTGTTTTGTTGCCAGGGAACAGAATCGTAGGGGAAGGAGCCATCACTGGAACGTACATCAAAAACAAAAAAAAACATGTGCCTGATGTCACTACAAGTCCGAGGAGAGAGCCGGCGGAAAAAAAGCCAAGAGTGCTTTTGATCCGTCCAAAAAAATAAAATAAAATGCAAATAACTTCCTGGACTTCCTGCTGTCAAATGTTGGGCAATTTGGAATGGTTGGCGTGAGATTTTTCAAAACACGTTTTCAGCCAGGGTGTGCGCTAATAGCTTTGCAGTGAGATGAGGGAGGGGGGGGAATAGGAGCTGTGAGGTCGCACTTGGTGCTGGAAAACTACAAACGTGATTAAATTATTATTGAAATTGTAAAAAAAAAAAAAAAAAAAAAAAAAAAACTTGGCAAAGCAGAGGGCCTTTGGAAGGGTAAATATTCCTATCGAACAAACATCCGAGGCGGAACGTGAGAGTGTGTTACATATAATAAACAGGCCGAGGTCCCTGACGGGGGAGGGGTGAGCGGCCAGCCAAAGTGGGGAAGGGAGTGAGTGCTGTTTTTGGAGAGCGGCTTGTTTTCGCTCGGAGGTCATTGCTTGGAACGGACGCCGTGTTCAGTCTTTTCCCCCCTTAAAGGCAAATCATTCCGAGACGGGGGGAGCGGAGGCGCGAGCATGCCGCGTTCTCCCGGGAGACGACACCCCGACTCACTCCAGGCTCCTCGCACAATCTGACGCTCCTCCAAAAAAAAATAAAACGTGGAAATCTCGTCTCGTTTTGGCTCGCGCGTGTCCTAATCGCCGGATTTGTCCTCAGGAGCGGCGCCAGACTCGCACTTCAAGACGTTCAAAGGAGCCTCAGTGGGCTGCGGCTCAGCTGGTAAATAAACTGTCCGATAACCGAGTGGGAAAAAAATACAAGATCCTGGACTTGAACGGTTTTACTTGAGTTAACAACGTTTTTTCTGCATCCATGATATATTTAAGGTGAAATAGTTTCCCTTTGCAATGTTCCAGCATTTTCCATTACTTTCCGACTGGCGGCCCGACTGCGAACTGACTGAGGTAAAACTCAACCGGCTGACTGCCACAGACGGCTTCCCGCTGAGCCTTGCAGCAGTGTGAACCGGCAGGAGTTTGCTGTCAATGTCTGTTTGTTTGTTTTTTTAACCTGTCTATTTATCTCGGTCTTTTTTTTTTCACATAAAAAAAATCTGCTCCAGGGAGTTTTCTACATGAGAGACCTACAATAAGGCTGCATATTACAGTGAAGGAGAAAAAGCAGCATTGTTCTCCCCAGTTTGAAGATTTCCCCAGTTAACCCCTGGAACTGCTGCTGCCTCCCTCATCACCCCTGGTGGGAGGGGAGGGAGGCCTGGCCGTGACCCCGCTGACCTGTGAGTGAGGCCGGGCTTCATGCTGTTCATGCTGGGCTGCATGGGGACTTTTCCCTGCGGCTCGTTCTGCCGGTTCTTCTGGTGACGCAGCAGGAGGAGGCGACCCAGCTCCTCGCACCACGACGACAGCAGGGCTGCAAGACACAAGGCGCGCACACGTTAGCCTCGCCGCCGCAACGCACACACAAACACACACACACACACACACACACACAAAACAAATTCATCACTTGCAGTGGACAGTTCTGGCAAAACAATGTGGGATGCTGCGTGTAAAACTACCCTGAAAGAACATTTATTTGATTCACCCGGTCTGCGCTTCTCGCTACAGCCTGCAGGGGGCGGCCTAACTCAATAAATATGCTCTGCTTCTCATTCACGGTTCCCGTCGCACCACCTCTGTCTGCAACATCCAGTCGAACTGCTCTCCACTCCTGCAGAGAGGGAGGGGCTGAGGGGGGATGTGTTCCATCGACGCGGGAAGAAGGAAATGCTGATGTCTTTGTGTCTCTGACTTTGTTTACCCATCACAAACAGTTACCGTCCCCGAAATTCTCTCAGACTCCAGCGGACGGTCAGAGCTCGACGGCCCCTCCGATCCAATCAGCGGCGACGAAAGGCGCGTTTGTTTTTGCCGTCCCATTTTTATTCAATTTTCTTGAAATTATTCTTCCCCGACGTCAATCAAACGTGCCAATCACTGTCTCACTGGAGCGCCGCAAAGTTGGAGGGAACAAACGAGCAACAGAGCGACTTCTGGGTTCACTACCTGATTAAATCATTTAGGACTCTATTTTAAGCCTCGCAGACCCAGATACGCAAGGCCTCCAGGATGTGCGGTTGCCAGGTTTGGTGCTTCAAGATGTAGCATGTTTTTGTTCTTGTTGTTGTTGTTGTTGGGTTTTTTTTTAAATGCCGGTGCCCTGAGGTTTGAACATGACGACTAGTTATAGCGCGGAGAAAAAAAAGGGAAAAGCACACAGACTGCCTGTCAAAAACGCCTCGTAAGTGACAGGAACATAAAAATATGATTGAAAATAATACAAAACAAAACAGAAATGGATCCGTTGTGCCTTTAAAACTGAGAGCGCCTTCATTTCTGCAGCGCTTTGCCCAATCGGTAGCCTTCTCCGCTGTGATAGCGCGAATCTCAACTGCTTGAGCCGATAGCGCGCTCCGCCGTCTGATCTGACAAGAGGCTTTTCACACAGACAAACAAAGGGGGGGGAGAGAAGCAGACAGAGAAGAAGGAGAAGAAGAAGAAGGAGAAGAAGGAGAGGAGAAGCAGCGAGGAACAAAGCTGCAAGGTTTTCTTGTGGAGGGCGGAGCGAGCCAAGCCTCCCAGTTAAAGAGGAATTACTCCACCCTGCCATTACGGGGAGCTTATCTCCCCGCTAAATCACCACCTCCACACCGGACGACTGTCTCTCCAGCTGGCAACCCACCATTTAGGCCTGGGGATCAGCTCCGAGCGGCGGCGGTGGCGGCGAGGAGAGAGAGAGAGAGAGAGAGAGAGGGAGAGAGGATGCGACCTGTCATGTCTGCAGAAAATCTGACGGGACAGAAGTCGTCCAGAACGGAGCGAAGGTCACCTTGTTTTAACCTCAAGGCTGCCCGGGGTCAAAGCATCGCACTTGCATCTCCTGCTGCTGGTGCACCGTTCACACCCACTCCCATCTCTGCTGTGTGTCACCTGGCGCAGGTGTGAGTTTCAATCAGGTGACGCTCGCTGCGGTGCGCGACGCGTCGCTAACACTGTATGTATAGTAGCATTGCGTGCTAGTAGCCTTTTCAGTTGAGAATGTGTAGAAGTTTTGACACAGCATCAAATTTTTCACGAGCTAAAATAAATGGTTTGTTGATGTGTTTGGTTGTCTGAAGATTGTGTAGATTCTCTTTTTTTGGATGACATACAGTATGTTGGTCTGCTCCACTGGAGTCCTGCATGAAAAATTAAGATCTGAATATCTGTGCCTATATTTAAACCTGTCAACCTAAAGATAGGAAACTAGAGAGTCTTTACCATGAGTCGTGTCTCATATTATTCCCTGAAATAGAACGCAGGGAAGGCTGCAGTTGCTTTTTATTCCCCGCGTAAGAAAAAAAAAAAATGGCACATTTCAATCTACAGCCAGTGAATGCTCAACCTTTACACGTGGCATTGTGAAGGCTGAACTGACTTTCCTGTTCGACAAAGCAGCAGCCGCTCGAGTGACTCCAGCAGCCGTCGGAGAGCGGCGCCTTTACACAAAAAGCGCACTCGACTCCGGCTCGTGTGTCTCTCGGCGGCGGCTCACGTCCTCCTGCGGCCCTTCACTGCCATTAATAGCTGCTCACGGCTTGTATGTAGAGTATCGATCCCTGACCTGCGCGCCGCCGCATTTTACAGTAGGGCCGTTTGTTAAGTGTGTCAGAGCACTCGGTCATCGTTGCATGTGAGAAATTAAATATGGATTTTACATGAAAATGCGGACGAACCGTCCCTGGTTCGGTCCGGCTAAACGTGATCTAATGTCAGGCAGTCGCGGCTGCGGGCGGTTCAAAGGCAAAGCTCCTCCTTTCACTTCACTTTTTCACTTATTCACCCACTTCAGTCACATTTTTCATGCTAGAGAAATGATGTTGAATCACACCTTTCCCGCAGAAGTACCATGATGGAGGTTAAAGGCTCCACACCGCCGACCATATCAGCGGCTGCCATATAAAAAAAAGTATAGTATCTTGAAAATAAATAAATAAAAAATTTCCTCGACATTCCTTCGAAATTGAAAAAAAAAATTCTGCATTTCATCAAAAGACAACGCCTGACCGGTGTTAAACCCATCTTCAGAACCTTAGCTTTCATCCATGACTCTTGTAAAGCGAAAAGGACAAACTTTTACTGTTAGAAACGGCTGCAAAATCATCGTGTTTGATCTTAAAATAGTCCAGGATAGAGTCCGGTTTGACGCTCTTGAATCTCCACATGCAGTTTGCCTAAACATCCTGCCAAACACAGAATATCCAGAGGATCAAGTGGCGGCTCTGCGCAGCATCGTTGCTGTTTAATATCAGTGTTGACACGACAGTCTGCAGTCGGGCAGGACAGCAGGTGTGGCCGCTGCAGCAACAGTCTGGAGCAACAAGCAGGACCTTCAGACGCTCGCGGGACCTGCTGTCCGAACGACATAACGTCAATCCAGACAACGACGTGAAATCCAGCGCAGGTCGGCTTGGTGTGAAAGTGTTAATCACGACAATCGTTGAAATACCAAGCGGAACCTGCCGCCTCTTGTCGCGGATGCTTCCAGGCTGTTTTTCCAGCCTCAGGGAGAAGCTGCTGCTGATCCTGGTAATTGACCAGCGGGCTAATCTTTAAACTACCAGCAGACGACCAGCGAAACCCTTCCTTTAAGTGCGCGACTGCTGCTCCGGCTGGCGGCGTGACACTCCAGTCTGGAGCTGCTGTGTTTTTGTTTGTCTGTTTTCTTCGAAAAGCACTGTATAAATCCAATCCATTATGGTTATTATTATTATCTTTATTTCCAAAGGGCCTGGTCATGGGCTCCTCTCTGGGCCGGACAGGCAGACCTCCCTCCAGCTAACGAGGTGGTCTGTTCTGCGTTCTGCCGGCTCACTGAGCGCATAAATGAGCTGATTTTTGCGGAAACTCTCACGCAGCCCTCTTCCTAGAAGCTGCTGCTGCTGATTTTAATTCACTCAAGCCGCATTAAACACCGTATGGGTGACTGATAGCCGGAGCACCAGCTCGTTTCCCCCCGCTAGCACCGGGCCCGTAGGAACAGGCTGCAGGGCCCCGAAAGCTAATGACAATCTACGAGCGTACGGCTAAACCCCGGCGCTACTTACTGTGAACTCTGACATTGTGTGCACGAGGGATAAAAACCCTCCTGAGCGAGTGAGTCACAACAGGTCGCTGCCGACACGGAGGACCTTCGTGAGCTTCAGTGAGGCGGACGCTCCCAAGGTGGGAACCAATGAAAAGATTTCAGATCCTGCCCGTCCAACACATTACAAGATTCGTGTGATCCGTTTCGAGCTTTGGTTAAAATATAACATCAAGTTATATAGTTTATAATGGTTATAACTGCCATCTCACTGTTGTCGGTCCAAAGAGCCGCATATAAATCTCCAACCAGTTTATTCGAGTCCAGGTATGAATGAATGTGTAACTGAAGTATTATCGGCGGAACACAGAAGAAGACAAGGTCTTCGAACTCGTTGCGAGGAACATGAAAATACCGTGCATGCGGCTCAGCTGTAGTTTTGTAAATACATCAAAAAAAAAGAACAAAAACACAGACAAAAGGAGGGCCGAGCCAGATAACAACTCACAGTATCTCAGCATGAACACTGCGGCACTCGACATTAAAGCTTTCTGACACAATGTGTGGGATGATGAAAAAGAAAAAGAAAGACAGAAAGAAAGAAAGGAGCAATTTATAATAGATATCAAAGGCGGAGAGAGTCTGTAAAAACACTGGCAGGTAGGTCTGCACTGTGTGGGTACAAACTGTTATGCAAAAGGACAAATATGGAAGGACGGTAACAAATCCTGCAAAAGTTAAAAAAGAGTCATGCTTTTTTTTTTTTTTTTGCAGAAGTGTGATGGAAGCTATTTAAGCAGTCAATGATATCCCCCATCCTGCCCCCTCTCTGTTCAGCCGACTCCTTTCAAGAGAGGAGCATGTCTAATGGGCTTTAGTCTCAACAGCTCGAAGGCAGAGGAACTCAAACATGCCCTGCAGGGAGACTGTGGCTCTGTGTCACAATTCACACCCAAGCAAAAAAATAAAAAAAGTACAAAATAAATTCTGCCTCTCATTTAGCTAACTGCTCACGCGTGCTGGCTCCTTAAAAACCCTCTGAAAACGGCTTTAAATTTAAGACAAAATTTTCTTTCTTCTCTCAATTCCTCCAACTGGCAGGTAGGACAGAGTTTGGTCCTCGACCTCTGGCTGTGCACCAGGAGCAGGAGCAGAGGGACAGGAGGGCAGGATGGATGGGAGGATGCTGGGCGGAGGACAGGTGGAGATGGAGGGAGTGGGCGGACCCCTTCCTCCCCGGTTTGTGTGTGTCTGCGTGTGTGCATGTGTGTGTATGTGCCAAGCCAAAGAGATGCTGCAGCCCAGAAGGTTAGGGAATCTCTACCTGAGTCACTCTGACATCTCCTGCAGCTGCTGGTTTCTGTGGGGGTTCAAATTACAACATTTTTAAACGGGGCAGAGAGTCATGAGAATCAGCAAGAACACCAAAACACAGAGCAGAGCGCGGTGCGGGTAAAAAACAACAACAACCCAACGACAACAACAACAACAACAGTAACAACAACAACAACAAAAATGTGTCGCAGCTGCCAAATGCCGTCGATGAGGGATCGCACAAATGACAGACAAAATCAAACAGCATGTAGACGTCTCACATTTTTGTGTTCATGATTTCGGGGTTTGAGTGAGCCTGAGTACAACCTGCAGCCAGAATTCAACATTCAAGCAACTTTGGCAACACAAACTATCCACTTTGCAAAGTACACATTGATCTGCTAAAATCTACACATGCCCTCTACGATGCAGAATATTACAACAGCGAGACATTGGTCTTAAATTAATTATTAATTATTTTTCTTACAGTATGTGTCTCCAACAGGTCAATAGCTAAGTCTCCATTACAGTTTTTCGCAAAATAAAAGCAACATTTCCAAAATTTCGACAAAGTACAATTGCGATTTGCAGGTGTTTGCATTGAACGAAAAGCCGTAATTCTCGTAAAATCTCGTCCGCGAGAATGACGAGAATTTCGTTTGCGCTTGTTTGTTTACGTTTGATTGCTGTCAGTTGTAAAAAAATATTCACTCTCCCCCTCTGTCCAAACAGAAAGCATTTTCACTTGAAGTGAACTGGTCACGTGACCCCAGTACGACACGTCCTGCGACGCGAAATGCGAGAAAAGTGTTTCCATGACACTTTTGCGATATACCTCTATATCGATATGTCTGAAAAACCACCTCACGAGAGCATAAAAACCTTATCGCCATAATTGAGAGGTTTTCCAATGTTTAAGTATTTCCATGACCAGTTTTTTTATGACAATATTTAGGTTTCATGCAATTATGGGGGTAATGGAAACGCAGCTATTGGCCTCTAAGTCCACGTTTTGCTTCTTTGAAGCTTTTTAAAACGTCAGCGTTTCAGAAGGCAATCTAGCAGACAAGCCCTCTGTGATCTCACAAACAGTCAGTTTGACAGTTGTTCCCACCCCTTTTCCAAACAAGTGGACAGTACAGCAGAGCACCACTTTTCACCGGAAGGCTGCAAACAGAGGGCTAAACGTGCTGAGATCCAGGGTCGCTCACGATGTGAGTCTGCTCCAGTGCAGTCTGGGAGGAAAAATAAAGCTCTGACAGCTCTGGGATTAATACGGGACTTTTAAAATCCATCCATTCGTCATTCATTCAGGTCTTTTATTGAAGGAGGACGTTGAAAATGTTTTTAGTATTGGTGTAACTGAAAACGCAGGAAAAATTCAAAGCCTTTAAGTGCCGCAGTCGCTTGGAACTGAAGACAAAAAAAACCCCCAAAAAAACGCATTCTGTTTCCAGCATATTTTAGAGGGAAGCCAAGAAAAAAAGAAAGAAAAACGCTATCACATTTGGTGCCTGCCAAGCGCGGCACTCTAAACTCACGCGGCTCTTAAGCTCAGCCTCTTGAAGTCAGATTTCCAGTGAGCGCTGTCAAAACATCCCTCCAGTGTCTCCACATACATCTACCCAACCGCCGGGGAGACGGAGCGCTCAGCAGCTGTCGGCCCGAGACAGAGAGACACACTTGACCAGAGAATGACTTCAAAAAAAATTAAAAATTAAAAAAAGAAGTTAAAAAAAAAAATGCATCATGGAGATGCTTCCTCTCTACTGACGCATCGTGAGAGCATCCCACACTCTAAAACACTGCACTTCCTGGTTTGTGCGACTGTTGGGGCTGTCAGGGATGCAGGAGGGTGTCGACGCAGTGGCTTCCATCACACTGTTTCAGAAGCAATACGTAATGCAATGCATAATGAAGGACTATCAATTAAAATTTCTCTTACGCTCCTTGGAGGCGGCTGTCAACTAAAGAGTTCAAGTGACGTAGCGAACACTGACGATGGTTTATGCTGGCTCCAGTCTCCACAAAACTAGCAAAACTCAAAGGCCACTTATGTGATTTCCACAGAACTCGGCACTGCACAACTCCACTTGCGTAGTTGTGCGGTGCCGGGGAGACTGGTTGTTTTGTTGCCAATTGTCACCCTCTTCTTCTTCTTCTTCTGCTTCTTCTTCTTGTGCATTTTATTAGCATCGTGTAACTTTATCCAGAGCGCCACCTACTGGCAAAACTCGCGGGACTCCTCGTAGGGAAAAGCTCCCAATTCGGGTTTGTTCTCCCCAAAAGACTCACAACGAGGCGACTGCATCACTTTCCTTGCTGCCAAAGCTTTGGGCAAAACAGAATAATTGCTAGAATCGTTTCAAACAAAGCAAAAAGCTGCGTTTGGCTGCAATGAAAGCTGAGCCATCACAACTTGTTTTTCAAAAGTTGCTTCTAGGTTTCTTTCTCAATCACAAAGTTCATCCTGCCAGATGAACTTCCCTTCTGAGACTCGCGACCTGAAATGACTCGGTAGAGAGGGGGTGGGGGAGGTGGGAGGAACGTTTGCTAGATGATTCACGAAGCAGGCGCCAAACAATAAACGCGTGGCTGGCGCACGTACGGTTCAAAGTCAAATGCCGCGAATGAGTCACGTGGAGAGAGCGGCTGGTGGGAGGTCCTTGGAGCGCGCCGGCAGGCGGTCAAGTGAGGCAAACAACTCAGAAGAGAATAAAAAAAAAACAACAACGTGGAGGTCTTCAACCGTGCGGTCAGCGAGAGGAACCTGGAGTCGGTCTGACGGGGAGCTTCCGGGTCCCCGGAAAAAAAAAAAAGGGTGACTGGTGTCGAGAGCTGGTCCCTTAAATAAAGAGTCAAAGTGGCCTTAAAGAGCCGCGGGAGCGTCACGCTGCTTTTTATCACCCGGCTGCCCTTTAATCAGTCATGTGACCGAGCTGCCGCTTCCTTCCTGGGGGGCGTTCACTGAGAGGAGTATTAATAACTGCTCAAACTGCGGCGACAAACAATGAGGACGCCGACTCTGCTGCTACTGAGTGTGTGTGTGTGTGTGTGTGTGTGTGTGTGTGTGTGTGTGTGTGTGTGTGTCCTCCTGTGACTCCCTGGACTGGCAGGCAGACAGACAGTTTGTGGCTGCGAGCGCCGATCAACAACTTAAAAAAAGACGCCACGGCGGAGAAGAAGTGGGTCACCTCCGGACACGGCCGTAAACACACACGCACACACCCACCCTCACACACACACACTCACTCACACACACACACTCACACGTGCAAGAGGTCTGGGTGTCTCCTAATGGACCGCATGGCAACAGCGGTCA
>CM020516.1:10710000-10755000 GCA_009823395.1 Thamnaconus septentrionalis
GATCCCAGAACCATCAGCAGGGCCTGGGGATGATTCTGACTGTCAGCCACCCCACCCACCAACCACCCTCCCCACCCCACCCACCGACCCCACCACAGCCGAGCCAGCCAGTCAGCCAGCCAGCCAGCCGGTCGGCCGGTCCGAGACCAGCCGAGCCTGGACGGCAATCACATTACCCCGACGGAGGAACACAGACAGCGAGAGAAACACAGCAATCAATACGGAACACTGACGTCTGTCTGACCACTTCAGTTCCTCCCGACAAGATGCTTCCACCACCGCAGCTGAAAGAGGATATTTGGGCTTGAATAAAACGCACGTGTCTCAGAAACGGGGATGAAGTTTCCAAAAGCATCGCTGTCAGAAGACACTGACTGGTGGCGTCTCCGTCAGCCGTCCAGGGCGCATCGGCGACACCTTCCCAACCATCCATCCATCCATCCATCCGTCCATCAATCTCCGTCTCCATCTCTTGCCCTTCCCCGCTGCCTCTGCACATTTCACTCTGACAAATGCATAAGAACAGAGCGATCCGGCAGGACCGTGGGAGGCTGCGGATCAGACTGACTGGCGTCTGAGCGCTGCTGCTGCTGCTGCTGCTGCTGCTGCTGCTGCTGCTGCGCTAGCATACAGACGGAGAGGACGCGCGACTCCAGAGGGAAAGTCTGAGTGCTAATTGAAAAGTCCAGTCGCAGAAATGTGACACAAAACGGTAATGTCTATATATCTATATGAAAAAAGGGGAAATTGTAAAAGAAGAATGATCTTATCTTTGGAAAAAAAAAGCTGATAAAATCACAAGCAGCCGTGTTTGTGCGCCCGCCATCCACAGGCTCTGCAGACCGATTTGATTTGACTGACTGATGGCCCGATGAGAGCGGTGGAGCCACGGAGGCTTCGCCATGTTGACGTGACGACAAACAAACACGCTAACGACGCAACAAGCGGCCAGAAAATAGAATTTGAAAAAAGAAAAAAAAAACATGAGAGGAAAGTAAAAGAATCACAGCGGGTGACGTGCAGCAGAGCGAGCGATCCTGAGACTCAGGGTGGGCGGAGCAATGAGGACGATGAGGCGACCGAGTGTGCGCTGAGATTTTCATTTTTTCTTCAGAGAGAAAAAAACAGGACAAGGTTGTGGCCTCTTACCTGCAGACTTGGGGGTGAACTTGTCCCTGTTGGCGGCGCACACAGCCAGCAACCTGTAGCCCAGGTCCAGGTCGAAGCCTTGCTGAGCAGCCACTCGACTCACCACCTGCAGGGAGGGGCGAGCGTTTCGTCAGGCGTTCGAGCGGCAAAAAGTAACGTGGTCTAAAAACGCCGAGCAATCGGGATCAGGGGAGTCAAACTGGCTGTGCAGACAGAGCTCAGTCTGCCAAACGTTACTTCCTGGGAGAAGGTCACACTGCAGACAAAGCCAACAGCTCAGATACTCGCTAAAGGTTACTAGCGCAGCTACGATATGAAATGAAATTATTTCCCTGCCACAGTCGGAGGCGCCGGTTCCCTGGTCGCCCTTTGGTGTTCAGGACTTGGGACCAAATTCATGAGACCTTATGAACCTTCTGCTGCTGAAAGCATTAAGCCAACAGTGGCTACCTCCTACCTCCATGATTTGTAAAAAGTGAAAAGAAAGAAGCAAGAATTGAACAAAAGAAAAACAAACCCGTGCAGGACACCACTCCAAAAAAACTGAAAAACAAACAAACAAGCAAACAAACAAACAAACAAACAGTGTCAGGGCTTCTTGTGCTAAGAAGAGTAAAACTAATCCACCTCTTTAAAATTCACTATAACCTCTCCAGGTCACATTTGGTTAACGTTTAACAAGCAGCAATAAGTGTTGGTTGTAGGTCAGCGAAAAAAATAAAACATAAATCAAACATTTCTTTCTGGGACTCCAATATAAAGTAGTGGTGGTGGTGGTGGTGGTGGGGGGGGGGGGAGAAGGCACTCGCTGACTAACCCTGGCATCAGGAGGAGGGAAACACTCTTTGCTTTTTATCTGCTGGCTGATAAACTGCCGCCCTGCTCCAGCTGACCTCAAAACACACATTACTGCAAACAAAGCAGGCCGGCGCTGCTCTTCCCGGAGCCCACACTGATCGTAAAGTGCTTCTGGTCGCAGGTAGTTGGCGCTCAGCGAATAAAAGTCAATAAAGGTGATGGTGGTGGTGGTTTGTCCGATCGCTGTAACCAACTTGATAAATCCATTCATCGGAATTCGTTTGCAGCGGTTCAGAAATGCGACAGTCAACGAGGTGAATCCGTCCACGATATGCAAAAGACGAGCTTCACATTTGTGGCTTTTTATTTTGCGTTTTATCCCCGCAAAACGCGTGGAAGTGCAGCTCGAGTCCGAGCGAGGCGGGGGGCTCGCTGCCAGAGACGCCAGCTAGCGTAGATTCAACATGGATTTAACAACGTTTCACCTCGTAAGCCTTTTTTTTTCCAGATTAATCTCCGAGGATGTTCTGGGAATCAGCCACATCGGCTGCCAGCCATCAGCTGGCTGAAGAATCAGTCTGCTGCACGTCAAGGAAACTTTTATATTATTTATCAATATTTTATATCATTATGGACTTAACTACATGTCTGCTTGCCTTCCTATTGAAAATTGAAACTGCTGTGAGTGCCTTGAATGGCCCCTTGGGGACAAATAATCCGTTCAAATCAAAGGAATTGACAGATTTTAACTTCAATTATATTATTATTA
Source organism: Thamnaconus septentrionalis (assembly GCA_009823395.1). NCBI lineage: Eukaryota > Metazoa > Chordata > Actinopteri > Tetraodontiformes > Monacanthidae > Thamnaconus > Thamnaconus septentrionalis. The sequence continues at coordinate 10,712,717 of CM020516.1, forward strand.
TTGTTGCAGTTCCCTCTATAACTCTTCCCCGCTGTGTGACAGACAGCATTCTGGACATTTTTCCTGGACTCAATGGCAAATGATGCACAAACCTTGCTTATCCCTGCCTCTGCACAATTTGACCGTCTTTTGCACATCTGCTTTGGTTGTTTGTTGCACATAGATTGATTTGAATGCTCTTGTAACTACTGTAATTGCTGTATAGCTTATTTTTTGTACCGTTTTTAGTGCTGCAACCGTGTACGCACAGCAAAGACCGAGGGCTTCACCCGAACACGTCCGTCTCTAAATTTGCAGTCGAACACGCGAGGCACTGGGGCGATAACCCCCTCCACTCCCCCACCCCCACCCACCCAGCTGAAAGAATGAGCCGACTTCTCCCACCGCCGCTGTAATTCTCCAGATAAGACGGCGTTCTTCACTCAAAGCCCGATGAAACAATATAGCTGATGGAAGCCCCCCACCCCAATCCTCCCCCGACACCCCCCCCCCCCGCTGAGACGGATCTCGGCGGTGGGCCTCCATTGTGTGGCCCTTTATCAGCCTTTAAGAGGCTTTTATTGTGATTTACACATTAATGAGCATTTATCTGTTTGCTCACGCTACCACTTCAGCTCCGGGAGGCTGCGCTCTCTCTCTCTCTCTCTCTCTCTTTTCTGAGGCTGATCCATACGATATGTGTGTGAAGCGCCACAGACTGCAGTGGTGGTGTTTCCAGATGGACGTGATGCAGTGGCAGTGGCAGTTCCTCCGCTGGATTCAGAAGGGACGACCCGTAAGTCTTTGTGTTCACCGTCACAGAGGTCATTGTGATGCACAACGTAACGAAGGCAGCACGATTCGTTCAAAAGTCATTGTATATTTTGCAAACTCACAATAATTTTCCTTTTCCACTGGCATAAGGTGTTTTTTTTTTCCATAGAAAGGAAATAAATAGAATGATAAAGAGAAACAGGTGTGCATGACACACACTTGTCTGCTATTTCTAAACCTCAAAGGTGGCAATTTTTTTTTCGTTCCAGAAGCGAAACTGCAGCAAAATGTCAAAAACTGTTGTAACCTTATTTAACCTTTATTTTGAAATAAACAGCTTTTCCTTCCTGTCTGTTTATACTGCCGTCCTCTGACTGCTCTCCCAACCTTGTTTATCCGCTCCAGACCAAGAAATGTAAACACTTCTTTCTCCCCCACCAACCCTGACATCAGATGTTCAACTAAAATCAGCTTTAAAATGAGCTCAGAACAGTTTTGTGGAGATGTGGATCTGACTGACTGCCGGATACGAACTTTAATCCACTGCAACCTGTTTCAAGTCAAAGTTCAAATCCCGCCTCAATTGTAAAACAAACACTTTCTCAGAAGCCTCCGAGTGGACGCATCCGTTCACTTATTTATTTATTCATTTTTGGTCCTGACTCTACAAAAATCTAATTACTGTTTTGCTCACGTCTCTAAAAAAAAAAAAAAAAAAAAAAGTACCTGAAAGAGCAGGGAGGGGGAGAGAAAGAAAGAAAGAAAGAAAAAAAAAAGCTGCAGCCAAAACCATAATTGGTGTTTGCGTACCGTCAGACATCCCATGAGGCTTTGCTCGAAAGGTCGCTGGAAGGCCCGGGGATCCCCGCACCAGTCGAGCAGCTCTGTGGCGGCCGAGTGGAAGTTGGCCGGGTTCTGTAAGTGCTGTGCAAACAAGAGAGAGGGAGGCGCTCGTTAGATGACGAGGAATAATCAGCGTTTTGTTGCGTCTCAGATTTTGGGCGACAAATTGGAAAAAGCGCTGAACCCAAATAGTTTTGGTGGCCTCTGTGCTCAATGTCTTGTTGTTTCTGCCTGTTTTTCCCTGCGAGGACCTTGACTCCTTCCTCAACGCACACGCACGCACACGCACGCACGCACACACACACACACACACCCGCCCGCCGCCCTGCTGCAGTGCGTTGTGGGAGGAAGATCGCTCCGCGCGCAGCAACAATGATGCCACTGTTTGCAGCTAATCTCCCTGGGCGACGCCCAGTCCTCGCCCCCGTGACCCGCAGCCCGACCGAAATCTTCCCCTCCCGTCCTCGACACCGCACAACACAACGCAACGCAACGCAACACAACACAAGCGGCCGCGGCCGTCTAATCTCTTTCAGCCTCTGTGTCTTTCTCGGCTGCTCGCTGAGGCCTGAAACAGCTCAAAGCTTCTTCCCTCTCGTCTTGAAGGCGACTACGGCTGGCAGGACGGAGCAAGCGGCTCTTTTAAGAGAGAGAGAGAGAAAAATCGGGGGCTCCCTTTCGCCACGGCTCAGGAGGTTAATAGTTTGTTTTTTTTTGGCCAGCTGGCCAAATTGAGACCACTTGAAAGTAGTTTATTATCCTCATCTGGAGCAGAGGCACTCTTGTTTTGTGTGCGCTCCTCAGGGGGAAGGTGGCAGTCGTTGTCTGTAGGGGGCAGCAGAGGTGAGCCTGGTTTGAAAGGGCTGCGTTTTTTCTACTAGAACTAGACTAGAAACATTGGCCGTCCAGAAATAAGAAAAATTTAGAAATCACGAGACCCTGAATCTCTCGTTCTTTCTGACTTGAAGCTTAGCAGCTAACCAACTTAGCCGGCGACTGGGTTTGGCTGACGACAAAAAAAATCGGGGGGGATCAGAAGTAGCGCAGCGGGGGAGGTGGGCAAGTAGTGGTGGCAGTGCTTCCTCCTGCCGTGTCACCCGTCGCCAAGTCCACCTTAACAACCTCGAGACTCCGACAGCCAAGCGAGAGGGGGGGGCAGAGTGAGATAGCTGGAGGAGCACCAAAATCTGCTGCTGCTGCTGCTGCTGCTGCTGCTGCTCAGGGTCGGACGAGGACAGAAACAGAAACAGAGATAAGGCGAGGCGGCTGCAGCGACTCCAAACCTTGACAGGCCCGTTTTCTGCATGTGAGCCGATGATCAAGCTGCGTTGGAAACACAATGACAACAACAACAGCACAATACCTGGCCACCGGCCAATCGCGCCGCCCTGCCAGCAGGCGGCGGCAACCGGCAGCGAGCAGCCTCCTTTGAAGTCTCTGCCGCGCTGCCGAGTTCTGAAGAGCACGTAAACCCAACTACAATCAGCCCCTTGATTAACCTACTGCAGCCGCGCTAACTGGAGCCGCTACCGAACTTATGACGCCGCGTGGGTTTATAACAACCTCGTACGCTGACGCACTGGAACGCGAGAACAATCCCGAGTGGCGGAGAGCGAGCGTTACTATCCTGGGCGCCTGGACGAGCTGAGTGGAGCGTTTAGCAAGCAGGAGAAGACCGAAAGAGGACGCATCCTCTTCTAATGAAAGACTCAAAGGGCCCGTGATTGGCTGACTCACTAGTGAGGTGGCGGCGTCGTCGTATGGATGTTGGGATATATAAAGGATTACGCCCACGCAGCATTAAAAAAAAAAAAAAAAGAAGGAAAAAAAACAACATCAGAAAGCTTTGCCAAGCAGCCAGTCAGTCAGCCAGTCAGTCAGCCAGCCAGCGACTTCTAGTCGGCGATTAATCACAGGCAGAGGCGGTAGCCCAGGGTCACGTCTGTCTGTTTGTTTCTCTCTGTGTACGTCTGAGTGAGGGAGTCTCCTGGAAGCCGGCAGCCTGGAGGAGGAGGAGGAGAGGAGGGGGAGGAGGAGGAGCGGGAAAGGGGGGTGAGGAGAAGGAGAAAGAGGAAGAGGAGGAGGAGGAGGGAGCACGAAGAGGCCCAGCGTACATCCGCCAAGGAGTCGGGAGCGTGGCGGAGCAGAGAGGGGGCGGGGCTTGGGTGGTGTGGGTTGGAGGGGTGGGGGGGTTCTCGTGTCTTTGAAGTCGCTTTGTGTTTGTGTTTACTGCCAGACCCCCCCAAGCCCCCACACCCCCACCCAATAACCCCAGTTTCCCGCTCTCTCTCTCTCTCTCTCCTCTGTCTGCCTTCCCTCCCTCGGCAACATGATCTGTGTGACGGCCACCTGCTGCTGCTGCTGCTGCTGCTGCTGCTAATGGCGAGAAAAAGAGACGGGCGTCCATATAAGGAGCTGAGCGGCAGCGGGTCGAGTCACGGGGAGGAGAAATAGAGATTCTTGCTCTCTTTCCGTCGAGAATCCATCTTTCGCACGGCCGAGGAGGAGGGGCGGGTGGGGGAGTCGGGGGGGTCCAGCGGGCTGATGGGAATCTTTGCAAAGAAAAAAAAAAATACCTGTTTGATGCACTGCAGCCTGTCATTGGTCTGCTGGATGTGCCGGTCCATTGATGGTAGCGTGTTCATCTTGCTGTCTCTACCGGAACGCCATTAAAGAGTCTTCACTCTGTGAAGAGGGGAAAAAAGAAAAGAAGAAGAGGGATGAGTGGCTCTGCCAGTCTCTCTCTTGCACACACACACACACACACACACACACACACACACACACACATTTCTTAGCGTATGAGACTTGAAATCAACAGCTTGATGGATTCTCAAACAGGGAAGCCAGCTTTCTTCACACACTGACTCATTCAAGGGTTTCTGGCAAATGTGTGAAAGCGTGATGTTCCACAGCCGTAGTATTGAAGAAAGAGAGCCTAGAACGCGCAGGGGGAAAAAATGAAATAAAAATGACTGATGAGCTTGACGCTACCTGCCTGAGGCATAATGACACAAACACAAACGAGAAAGGACAAACGACGGAGGAGATCATGCAGACGCTCAGTTCATATCCAGACTTGCCAGAAGTTGAGATTTACAAAAGAAAAGAAACTTGATCCGTCAGCATCTTCTGTCGCACAGGAAATTTGCCTTCCTCTGACCGTCTAGGAGATACAGTGACTAAAAATGGGCTGATAAATCAATTGGCCAGGTAATCAGGCTGATTAAACCAGCATATATTGACACCAGAAACCGAAAAAACAATTAAAAAAAACAACTGTGTTTGTAAATCTGTTACAGTGTATTTTAGTTGTAGGCATGTTTATTTCATTATTGAGTTGAAAAAAGCAACCATAAAGAGTAAAACTGTGCAGTATTTATCGGCCCATTGGCATCGACGGCAGCAGCAGCAGCTGCCGGGGGAATAAAAAGTACCGGCGTCCAGCGTGTTCTGTCCATCAAACCCTGAACCCTCATCCCCGCACATTTATTTCCCCTCGGTGTCAGGCCAGCTCACATTGCTCCACACAAAAGCCAAACTTAGAAAGTAGGGGCTTGTGGAAGGAGTGGTGAGTGACGAGGGGGAGGTGGGACGGTGGTGGTGGTGTTGGGGGGGGGCTCATAGTAATAAAAGCTGCTTAGTGCTGATAAAAGGTCCCCAAAGATCACCCGCTGTGACAAACAGAGCGAGGACCGAGGCCGAGGACCCACGGCGAGGGGAGTTTATGCTGAGTCTGGTGGGTTTTTATCTTCAAAAGAAGCCCCTGCAAGTCTGCTGCGCGCTAAGAATATTTTTCTCTCTCGCTCTCCCCCCCCCACACACACTCTAACACACACAAACACACGCACACGTGCATGCACGCTGTGGCGGCGGCGGCAGCGTGTCAACACAAAGGACTGGAATATTTCGCTTAGATTAGGCTTCAAGGTAAAAACTTCAAAGCGACATCTTGAGAATAAGAGTGTATTACTAATCCTCGGAGCTCAGGCATTAGCGGGCTGGAATTACCTGGAGTGCACTCGCACTAAAGTCTCAAACAACAGATGACGCCGCGGCGGACGCGTCGCTCTGCGGCCCGAGAGGAGGGTCACGTGATCGTGGCCGAACGGCTTTTGTCAGGGTTTTTTTTTTCCGTGTGGGCGGCACGCATGCACACACACACACACACAGAAAAAAAACCCCAGTCTGATCTGATGCTCTGATGCAGTGGTGTAGTCTAGTTTATTCTAGTAGGTACACTCTGACCCCCTCCGACTCCCCAACGTACACATTGGTCCAGCCACAGCTACTTGAAAACAACAACAATAAAGTTTCAGCTATAAAGTGCAAAAAGTGGTGCAAACACAAAATACATTTTCTAAAGTGCCACTCAAGCACTGATGGACCCTCAAAAAGATCAGAACATAAAACATCCTTTGAATCACATTTTTATACAGGAAAGTGAACGTTGAGCAATGATGCGTATTTTGCGCATTTTTCAGTGATTATACGGTAATTCGGAACATTTTCTCCTGGTTATACGGCGTCCACCTACGCATCACGTAGACTATGCCACTGCCCTGATGCCACTGCCAGGCTGCCCTTTTTTTTTTTTTTTTTTTTTTGCCGCGCCGCACCTCCTCCGCACGGCCAGCAGGTGTCTCCCTTCCCCTCCGCTCAGCCTCCTCTCTCTCGCTCGCCAGCGGCTCCGGCGAGGCTCCTCTAAGCTCCTGACAAGTGCTACAAATCCCCTTCAGCAGGCAGCCCGGCAGCTCGGCGCACCGCTAACAGCCCAGCGCTGGCCCGTCTGACCTTGTGGCTATTGATTAACTGTTTCCTCACCGGGGCCTCCTCCTCCTCCTCCTCCGCTGTCCCTACACACAACCCCCGGCCAGGAGAGAGTGAGAGGCTCTGAAACTAGCCTTTTACCACCAACCGTCTCGTTTCATTCTCATTGACTGAACTGCGTTTTTTTTCTTTTTTTTTTGTTTCTTTAAAGCAGAAGAAACGATGTTTGGCAGCAGCAGCAGCAGCAGCAGTTAGTTGTCGTGCCGGCGAGGATCAGAAATCAATCCACTCAACTCAACTGACCAAAACGACAACCACAATCCTCGCTGGGGGAAGTGGGGAAGGGGGGAGGGGCGCGTGCGTGTGTTTGTGTGTTGCATAACAGACAATGCTTGAGTGGAAACATGGCAGAATCGTCGTCCCGCTCCCGCCCCACATCCTGACCCCTCCCTGCCTCCCTGCCTCCCTGTTCGGCTCAAAATGAAGCAGTAATCTGGCAGATGATCGCTGGAAGGGGAAGAGGTGAACGTTGACGTCGCCGCTGCCTCGGCTTCTCAACACCATGGCCGAGAACAGCTGGACTGAAAAACCTCTGGGTTTTTTTCTTCTCCCCTGTCGTGTGTTTTCATAGATCCAGTTCGTCTTCGTCTTCTTCTCTTGTTTTTTCGCCGTCACGGGTTTGTTTGCTCGCGCCAGGCATTTTGGGCTTCCGCTCTGGCGAGCACACGGTGAAGACGCTTTATCTTAATTGTCTCCCAAACATCTTAATCAGCCGCAGTCAGCGCTGCTTACCAGAGGTGCAAAGCAAAGGATTACACATCCAATTACGCCGCGGCGCAGGCACACTGTGAAGCCCCCCACACACACACACACAGCCACACTCACTCACTTTAAAAAACTGAAAAAGCAACAAAAAGAAAGCAGCAGTGCCGAGCTCCTGCCGTGAATCAGAGCGAGGAGACAAACCACAAATAATGCCAAGATCTGAGCAGCTCCTGTTTTTTCCCTGCCCCTGTTTTTTCTTCCCCTGTCACTGTCTGAGAGAAACACATGCACGCACAAATCGCAATTTTTGTTGTTTTTTTCTTTTTGCTCCTTTTTTCCCCCTCGTCGAGTGAAAAAAAAAAGAAAAGAAAAGAAGAAGGCCGGGGGAAGTGGGGCAAGAAATAAGTGTTCAGAAGCAACAAAAAAAAAAACAACACAAAGTAATGTGAAAAGCAGTGAAGTATGGCTGGCTGGAGGAGGGGCGGTGGGGGAAAAACAAAAGAAAAAGAAAAAAATATCTCTTCATTATCAGCAGGCGCAAAGAAAAACACGGAGCCGCTCGCACCACGGCGGCTTTCTCAGGTCACGCCGAGTTCGACCGTTGACGCAGATGTCAGAGTCAGACTGAACTCCGACGATATTGCGTCGGATTAAAGGGGCCTCGACGCACACGTGCAAGGAAGGGACAATTTGAGGCGAGTGAGGCGCAACAACAGCAAAAAGGAGGGGGGGGGGGCTCTAAAACTAAAGATGAGAAAAACGGGGTGAGAAGCATTAACCACAACTTCTCTGCAACTTAAAAGTGACACGCGCAAGGCTGACTGACGGTAATCGTGCCTCCGACCCTCCAATAAACCACACAGAAATTCTTTTGGCTGGTCCACTTTCCAGAATGTGAGCGAGCTAAAGCACCAGTGGTGATTCAAGGTAAAAGCCTTCCAGAGTTTCCTTAAAAAGGTACTTTAAAAGTGAATAAACACAAAACTGTATTTAAGTCGTACTCAAGAATAGCAGGTGCCTCCAAACTGAGGTCAAAGTCCACCAGCAACTCAACAGATATCAAGATTATCTAGTGGTAATCTGTGTGTCTCCAGAATAGATCCAGAAATGAGATAAAACACTTAATTCTTGAAACCAGCCCTTTGTGATGTCACACACATACTACACTTTTAATTATAAATGAGTTCATACTTACACAAAGAAACACTTTAATTTCAACAAGAATTTAAAACCAAGGTTTCTTTGTTTTTTTATGAACTGGAGGCTGTTAAACAGAGGGCTAACCCTGCTCTGCGGGATGAAAAATGACAAACTGTTCTCTGTTTATCAAACTGGTACGTCTGCGATGTGAACAGTCTGACCCGTGCGTGCTCCGTTATCACAACCCCCGCTGTCAGATCTCACTCTGCGTGACCCGAGCGGCTGCCGACTTCAACACGCACTTCCTGGTCTGTGCGTTTTGTGCTTCCCGCCCAGAACTCCACCGCAGCCAGACTCCTGTCAGGGCGTCTCCGACGGCTATTACACGGGACCTTTAAATGAAAGTAACTGTGGGGATTAAATGCCACTTCAGATAATAACGCCCTCAGTTATGTTTTTATCCTTAATCATCTGCCGCAGAGTGTTTAAGGCACAATTAAGGGATTCGCCGTTGAGCTGGGCTCCTGTTAAAGCTCATCCTCCGTCATCCAATACGACTGGAGGAGAGGGGCCGTCCTCCCCCTCCTCCTCTCCCTGCTCCTCCCGCCACCGCCGCCCGGAGCTCCTTCCTGGACCGGAACCACCCGGCTGGGCTGCTTTTCCACCCGCCTTCCATTTTCCGTTCCGTCATTTCCCCTTTTCCTGCTTGCTCACATCTCATCCCCCGTGCCACTCTGCCTCTCTCTCTCTCTCTCTCTCTCTCTCTCTCTCTCTCCCTCCCTCCCTCACTCGCCTCTCCTCCCCCATCCAGGGGGGGAAGCTGCCATAACAGAAGGTGGAATAGATTCATTTGCCCTTAATGTGGTTTGGGCTGCAGTGTGGCACGGCCAGGCAGCAGCGGCGGAAGCACTCCCCCCCCTCCCAGCCTCTCTCTCCCTGCTGCCCGTCTGCAGTTCATGTGTTTTCAAACAGGCCAATCAACACCACTAACGTCCGCTGGCCTCTCCCTCCCTCCCTCCTCCTCCTCCTCCTCCTCCACCTCCTCTGCTTCCTACAATCTCTGCTCTCAGTGTGTCTGTAAAAAGCCACCAATCCTCTGTCCCGCACACACACATACACACAGACAGACCGCGCACACACACACACACACACTCCATTATCTCTAATGGCAAACTCCAATGGCCAGACAGTCCTCTTCTTCATCTGATCCCCCCCTCTCTCACTTCCAGCATCTTCCTGCAGTCTTCAGTCATTTGCATTTTATTACTCTTCGTCATTTCCTCCACGGGGCCAAACAGCGACACCGACGGCAGCAGCGGCGAGACCTAGCAAGAACCGGGGTTTGCGGAAGGGATGGGAAAAAAAAAAACAGAAAGATAAAGGACAAACTGCCAGTGCGTCTGCTTGTTTGTATTCTATTTTAATGCGACAAGCGGGCAGCTATGTGACACCGAGACGCCGCAATGCAAACAGCTGTGATGCGAGGGCTACGCGAGCCGGCCCCGTTTTTTGCCGTCTATAAATACGGCGCTTCAAGTCGCGCAGCACTGCAGGTATGCGCCACCAGATACTCCGGGGAGCGGCCCATTATTTCACCACTCAGCGCGGCACGTCGGCCCGACTGTTGAGGCTGCTCCGCCGAGGGAGGCCAGAGGTGGGTTCAGCCGGGGACTGGCGGCACCGGGGGACTCGGCGACGTTCCGCATGATGATTGGTTTTTATGAGAAAATGACTGTTTAGACGGCGGGACCAGAGAAAACAAAACAAAAAAAACAACACTTTTTTTTTCTGTCTTTGTTTTTTTTGTCAGTGTTTGTAGTTGCAATTTGTGTTCTTCTTCAAGCTACAGAAAAAACCTCCTGAGACTAAAAAAAAAAAAAAAAAAAAAAAAAAAAATTAAACCAGACTGAGAAAAATAAAAATCTCCTGAGAGCGAAAATGAAACTAGACTGAATATTGGACACTCGCCTTGGGACCACAGACACGACTACAAATGAATTTTAATGCGTCTCAGTGTCAGCTGAATACATAAACACAACCTTTCAGAAAATCACAGTTATATAGAAGTGAGAAGGAAACCTGAAAGTAAACTTTGCCTCTTTTTTCCCCCTCCCTTTCATTCTCAACTACCGTTCACTCGAACAAGTGTAAAACCAGGAGTGTCTTAGAGGAACAGCTGTCCAAGAAAAGTGTTATTTTTTCCTATCAGAAGGTCCCACAGTAGGAAAAAAGTCCCGGTGGGTGGGAAGGAAACCGCATGAAGCAAGAGAGAGCAATGAACAGGCTGACGACAGTGGCTGATATCACGATTTCGATCAAGATTAGGAACGGCTCAGGTCGTATCCCATCACGGATTCAACAGCGCCCCCTTTAAACAATGGCAAATGATAACGTCTTTCTCTGGCTTTGACAGCGAAACGTCCAGAAATAAGGAAAATCCATCCTGTACTTTCGCAAAGTGTTAGCCAAGACACACACTACAGAATTAGCGCCTTTGCGACATCACAAAGGGCACTGTTAGCGCACTCTCTGGTTAGCTACTGCGTAGTTGCTCTAAATTGGAGAACAAAACATTTGCAGACTGCACGAAACAAATCAACAATATATCAAAAATATCAAATTCTACTAAAAAAAATTACAGCAGTTTTTCAGATTACAACTGCTGCCACTCACTGTAGGATATTGACTGACAGTTACCGACGCGCCTCCCGTGCCCTCATCACATGCCAGATCACGGCGCGGCGCCGGATCAAAATGCTATTATTTAGCCTTTCAACCACTTGACGGCATAGGCGAGGGATCGGCTCTCCAGCTAACGCTGCGTCGAGTGCGCCAACGGGGGGGAGGAGGCTGTCCGTCGAGCCCCAAGGTGGGTAATGGGGTCATCATCCACATGGCTGAGTGTCACTTGATGAACTCCCTCCTCATCCTAAAGGATCCTCCGTGTGCTGAGTGCTACAAATACCAGCGAGAGATGCGATTTTTGCAGTAGTTTATTTTACCTTTTACTGTATTGCGATTTCTTTTCTTCGAGTTTTCTCTCCTGCCCAGTGGGCTGCACCTTGTGCATGAGAGATGCCATATAAATAAGGTATCACTATTACTATGTGGAAGGCCAGATTGTGGAGAGCGGGGCGCAGGCAGCGCCAGGTGGCCCAAGGCTGAAACAGTGTCAAATAAAATTGGAAGAACAGCAGCGTGTAAAAGGTTCTGCGGAGGACAAGAACAGCGCAGAGGAGTCGGGAGTCGGGAGTCGGAGGTGATTGACAAGCGCAGCCTGCCGGGCGGGCGTAAAGCGAGCCCGGCGGGCCGGACTCCAACCGAGCTGTTAGCTCACACGCCGCCTCCCGCGACTGCTGAATGGGTAAACTGACAAATTCCATGTCCTCCAGTTTCAGCCCCGGCAAACTGCTGCTGACCCAAATGCAATTAGGCGACGCGGGCGCACGCTCTCACACACACACACACACACACACACACACACCGGCGGTTGGAGTGCAACACATCGACGGACGGACGGATGGGTGAGAGAGAGAGAGAGAGAGAGAGAGAGAGAGAGAGAGAGGGACAGGGAAGGCGGAGGAGGAGTGTGTGTGTGTGGGAGAGAAGGGGAGCGGTGAGAGTTACAAAGAGCGAGGGTGATTCAACCTGCTCAGCAAGCCATGAAATGGTATTGGTGTCATTAGGGAGAGCAAAAAAAAAAATATATGTATCTGTGCCAGTCTGCCCTCTGTGCTCCCCTCGCCGTCCACGCTGAAGCAGCAAACCAGCGTCGCCCAGAACAAAAGGTCTCGGCTTTATTCGCCCTCAGCGGCTGAACCGTCTCTTTACACTGTACAGGCTTTTTCATTTATTTGTTTTTTTTTTTTTGCAGCGTTTAGCGCAGGGGTGGACAGACTCATGGGCCACAATGGGTTCCTAAATTTGACAGAGGGGAGCTGGAGCAGGAGCAGATGGACGGAGTGCTTTGGTGACCCACCTCATAGGAGGAAAAATATATCATGTGATTTAATGTCTATGGAAAATTAGCAAAATATGTGTCTTTGAAGCCCCACGGTACTTAGCTCTTTATTGAAATGACTCTTAAAACACTGAAAAAAATGATGAAATACAGCTATTTCATTACTTTCTTAGTATTAATATAATTTCTTCACTTAGGGGGGCCGGATTAGAAAGTTTAACGGGCCGCATATGGCCCCCGAGCCGTAGTTTGCCCACGTCTGGTTTAGTGTCATGCTGAAACCAGTGCACAATGTGACAAAACACACACAGTCGGTCTGGTGCAGAACTTACTACTTTTTTTTGAGGGGAGGAAGAAGGAAGAGGAGTAGGAGGAGGAGGAGGAGGACGAGGAGGAGGAGGAGGAGGAGGAGGGGGTTTCTTTTTCACTCTTCCACTTTCAACAAACCAGTGCAGAAAAAAGAATCCCCGACCTCGCTGACGCTCAAGTAACAGCACAGAGGGACCAGGAGGGCCAAGGACAAACTCAGAGAGCTGCTACACACTGTGAGCAAAACGGCAAAAAACCCACCACACAGCATGTGGCACCTGGTTGGATGAAAACAGTTGCGGTCGACTTCCCCGCCTGCTGTTGATCTGCTAAACCACAAAGAAGTGCAAAAATCAAGTGTTTCCTGGTTCTGTAGCCGCCTGCGTTTTGGCCATTCTGGGTAAATGGCACCCAAATGTAAAACCTGCACCATGAGGGTCCTGCCCTCATAATGAGATCATATTAAAAAAGATCACTGGAACAAAAAGGTATTTTCTGCTGCTGATGGGCGAACTGTTGCACTTTAGTTCTCTGGTTGAATTTCGCCATGAAAAAGACGGAAAATTAAACACATTTCTGAAAGAAGTTTGAGGGGAAATCGCTGAAGGTCTCGAACAAAAAAGAGGCTCTGCGAGACGGCGGCCGTCACAAAGATGATGTTTTCAAGGTCTGCTACAGACTAGGAACAAAAAAAAAAGGCTTCGGCGGTGTTATTTTCTTCTTTTATTTTTTAACTAAACGCAGAGCAGCCAGAGAAACGCGGGCAGAGCAGAGAACCCGTGTTCCCGTTTTGCCTCGTTAGCCGCACGGCACAAAGCGAGCGCATGCTTGTTCACCGTGGGCGGGTTCGAGCGGCGAGCCACTGCCTGTTGCAGGAGGATGGGAACAAAAGTAAGCAAACAAAAATCTGCCTAATTGAGTTCAGGCAGCGTCGGGTGTCAAACAACCAAAGGAACAAGCAGCAGCGGCGCAGGAGCGAGGACGGAAGAGAAGAATCAGCCGCACAACAACGCGTGCGTGTCGCTGGGTTTGGGTGCGAGAGGAAGACGAGGGTCTGCTGAAAGATGCCCTGATCTGCTCTCTCTCTCTCTCCGACACACACCCGAAGGAGGCGGTCTCCCTCCCGGAGACGCATTAGCCGGAGCGGCGGCCGAGGCCGGGAGACGCTTGGAGGGGAGCTAGAAGGAAATGGTTGCGGGGAAGAGGATGGCGAGAGGTCACCGCCGGGTAATTTGTTTTGGTCCACTCAGAGCGCAGACACACAGGGAGCAGGTAAACCAATTACAGTGTGACATGAATCACTAAGACCTGCAGCAGGGGGAGGAAGGAGGAGGCGGAGGGGAAGAGGAGAAGGAGGAAGAGGAGGAGAAGGGGGAGAAGAAGGAGCAGAAGGACGAGAGGAGGCGAGGGGGACGAGGAGGGAGAGGAGGGGAAGGGAAGGGGGAGGAGGAAGAGGAGGAGAAGGGGTGAAGGAGGAGGAGGAAGAGGAGGGAGGGAAAGAGGAGGAGGGGGGAGGGGAGGAAGAAGAGGGTGAAGGAGGAGGACTGGCTGGCTGACCAGGTGTAAAGTCTCTCTCTCTCTCTCTCTCTCTCTCTCTCCTCAGAACCGTGATTACACATCTGGAGGGAGGCGACGGGAGCAAAGCGCAAACAGAATCTCCTCCCGCCTGCCGACAGCGAGGAGCTGGTGGGCGCGCTTGTTAGCGCTCGTCCTCCCAGGGGGAAACAGTTTGTGGCGGGCGGGCGGAGTTAAAAAAGAAGGAAAAAAGAAGCAGTTAAAATTCACACCGTTCTGTCGGCGTTAAATCCGTTTTCATGTTTTTGTTTTTCCCTTTGAATGGATTGAAATTCAGCTCTTGGAATGTGATGCCGGTTTGTACCGAGGGAGGCTGAGCAACCAGGTGGTTCCTTCGAGTTCTGAACGGGCTCCGCGCACATCGGCGCCGTTCCAACCGCTGCTGTGCTGAGCGTATTTGTGATCAGTTTCTGTTTCAATTTAGCGTCTCGTTTTCAAGGAGGTCCTACATTACATACAAATAACACAAAAACATTACACTACAAAGACACACAAAACACACTGCGCTCCGACTTCCACAGCCTTCCCTCCACCACATTGCATCACAGGCTCTCAAAATAATACGTTCAGGGTCATGCCAATCACGTATACACACATAGCAATACAAATCTGCATCACAATTGAACATCAGGGGCAACAGAAGGCAACTGCAGTTTTAAGAAAATAATTAATGAAATGAATAAAGTGAGAAATGATGTTAAAAACAAGAACAGCTTGTTCTTAAATGGGAAAATGAATTTGCTCTAAAGGTAAAAATAGATGTGATGGACGGTAAATTGTTCCATTCTGATGGGGCTTTGCACTGGAATGACCTGCGACCTGTTTCTTTAAGGATTTTTGGGAACGTGGAGATGTAAATTGTATTAGGAACTGTTTTAAGCATGGTGGAACATGGAATACATTTAAAAAGCAACAAGACGCAGTGAAACAGACGCCTGGGTTTAGGATGATGCCAGTTGAGGGGGTCAAACATGAAGCAGAGTTCTGAATGATCATCAATGATCAGAGTCTCCATGCAGAAACAGAGGTGGTTAGGGAACTATTCGGTTCTTTACTTCACCCTAACTCGGAAATTTCATAATTCAATTTAAATTCCACACAGAAAGGCCCCAATTCTGGGAATCGAACCTACAACCTTCTTAATGATGATCGTCTGCCCACTGCAGAAATCACAGAAGAATAAAACGGATCACGAAGGCAACGGGATTCTGGCGTCTCTCGACGAGACCGAGCTTGAAAAGCTTGTTGGCGTCCGTTTCCGAGGCGGCGGTGCGACGCTGTGAAAGAAACGGCCCGGCTGGATGCGAGTGAGTCACCAGTATTTACATGACAAAGACGGTGGCAATTACTTTAATTTCCTTAATCACTGCGGTGGCTGTCAAAACAATGTTGCGCCAAGCCTCAACCGCCGCCACCGCCACCGCAGGCTACGCTACAGAGCTATTAGCTATTAGCCAAGTAGCGGGTCAGCGACCTCGCAGGTCCGCTTCAACTCTGGCAGCGACTCTCAGCAGGGATTTAGAACTCTGACCCTCCCAAACACGGACAGACACGTTCTGTGAGGACAGCAGCTGAAGCAGCCCACTGCTGTACATTCAGGTCTAATTAAATGTATAATATATCAATGTATCACAATATCATTCATGTACATCAACATGTGTACATTTATAAATGTCACACACTTCTGCATTTCTATATTTGAATTATTTATTTTCATATATCTACATCTATTTTGTGAGAGCTTTGTGGTTCACCCTGCAACTCACTCTGGCCTGTCTGCCACTCTGACTACTTCTCTCTCACTCTCTATCTCTCTCACTCTACATTGTACTTCCTTTTCACCCCAGCTGGTCAAAGAGAGATGAATCAGATGAGACTGTTTTTTTCTCTGACCGTATAAAGAGCTTTGAGTCGTCTTTGGTTGTGACGTAGCGCTGTCCAAATAAAAGTTGATAGATTGATTGATTGAACAACCAAAAAAAAACGAAGAAAAAAATGACTGTGGAGGATCTCAGTCACTCAGGTCATCCTAATGCAGAAGGCTTAAGTTGGGGGCAACTGGACCTGTGGTCTTTCTTTAAGAAAAACCAACCCTCCAACAAGGCTGTGGGTTGTTGATGGTCCTGCTGGAGATCCCGGGGGAGGTGAACTCCTCACGCTGGGGCTTCACAGCTTCAGAGCCCGACGCCGGCCCAGTAGGGGGATGTGGGAGGGCGGGGGGGCAGGACTCTCGGGGGAAAAGGTGGTGCCGAGTTCCTGCAGTGTGGAAGCGACCGCCTCGAACACGAGTGGTAGCCCTGAAGTCGTTCCCGGGGAGCCGACTGCTAACTGGCCATGTGCGTCTGTGGGAGGAGGAAGACGCTTCCTTCTCTTCTTCTTCTTCCCAGGACTCCGCCCCGACTTCCCCCTTTGCCCCCTCCACCCCTCTCTCCAGTCACACCCCTTTTTCCTCCTCCTCCTGCTGTATCCTTCCATCCCTCCACCACCTCCGATTCTTCATCCCTCCATCCTCCATTGCCTTCCTTCCTTCCTTCCATCTCCATCCCCTTCATCCATCCCCACTCCCCCCGCCCGCCACTCCTCTGGCCCTAAAACCAACCCCCCGCTCCCACCGCCTCGGCCGCCCGCCCGCCTGCCCGCTCGCGCCGCTCACTCCGATGGCTGTTACCATGACAACCCCCCCTCCCCCTCCTCACCCCCACCGTTCTTTCAGCTCTTGCAAAATAATGAAGACAATGTGTTTTCCATTTAGATGAGTTTTCTGCCGTGGCGGCGGCGGCGGAGATATGGAGTGTCCGTCCTGCCTCCTCTTTCACTGCGGAGGAAATGGAATAAAAAAAAGAGTGGAGGAGGGAGGGGGGAGGGGGGAAGGGGAGGCGGAGGTCTAACCTGACACTCCTCGGCTCTGCCTCTTTTTATCCCCCCCACCTCGCCCACACACACACACACACACACACACACAGGTTAAGGTGCCGTATAAACCAGCTGGGTGGTTACAGTCAGACTGAGCAGGTTAATATTTTACAAGGTTGCACATCCACTTGGAACTCAAAATAAAAGAAGATAGAAAACAAACCTGACTGGAGGCTTGTTCAAATCATAGGTGTCAAACTCTGGCCCATACGAGGCCAATACAAAATCACTCCCAGAGCTGGCCCGCCGCTATCATACAGCGCATGTAATGCAAATACTACAAATCCCAGAATGCTCTCCTGGCATTTTAGTGCATCAATCAGTACAGAGCGTTCATTAAAGGGTATTATTATTATGACTTAATTGGTTTATTATTGTTATTTTATATTTAAATGTAGTATCCGCCCATGGAGAAAGGTTACTGTTGAAATTTAAATCAGAAGGCTGCAAATAAAAAGGATTTCTATTTACATTTTATTTATTTTGATGAGTTTTTTTTTTTTTGTTTGAAATTAGATTTATTTTATTAAGATTAAGTTTATTGTATTTTATTAAGCTTTGCTCGTTCCATATTCAGGTTGAAGCAGAACTTGTTTGGGTTAATATAAAAAGGTTCACTGTTATATCTGGGACAGATTTTTTTCAACAAATATTAATGTTGGCCCGCAACTTTGACCAAGTTTTAAATGTTGGCCCCGGTGTGTGTTTGTAAATGGAATTTTTGAAAGTCAAACTCGTGGGCAATGGGTCAGATTCTACCAATGACAACAAACTGCGAACACCGCGAACAGGACTCACTCCGTGTTTGCGTTGTTTTCTGAGGGACTTGTCGATGACACGCTAACAATGCGGCACTCCGGCGAGGAAATAAAAGCCGTGACACGTGAAATAAATGGTGGCGGGCGGCGTTTTCTCCGTCTGGCGGCGAGTATTTATTAACTGTACCAGGAGTCGCTGGCGGCCCGGAGCTCTGAACGGGCTGGAAAAGTCACATTTCCGCAGTTGTGAAAGGTAATTCAGCCACAAAGCGTGTGACATTTTAATCACGGAGGTGGTGGTGGGTGGCTACTGCAAATGAGCAAATCTTGCCGGCTTTTTTTTTTGTTGCTCCACTGCCGTATTTCTAATGACGGCAGCGGCGCAATAAAAGGCGTTGGCTGCAATTAAATTTGAAGGAGGACAGAATTTCCTGAACGTCGCTGCTGTCGGGATGCTGGGGACTAAAACGGGGGAGTGTTTGTCCGTTTTGGGTCCATCTCCATAAACACACACATATGCACACACAGGAAGGTGGGTGGGTGGATAGAGGGGTGGCAGTGCACGATGTGCACTCCCGGCTTGTTTACAGTGGAAAGACTGAGTCTGGGGCTAGTTTCTTTTGCTGTTCTTCTGTTTTTTTTTCTTCGGGGTCTCTTTTCCAGTGTTTACGGAGAGCGGCGAGGAACAACACTTCCTGAGAGGAAAGCCAGCTTTCCGAAGCCTCAGACCAGCAGGGTTGGGGGGGTGGAGGAGGAGATGCTCTGTCTCCAATTTATGTTTTCCACCCGGCGCCGTGTAAACACCCGGCGTAGAAAACCTGGAATGCGCACGAGAGCGCACGGGTGTGTTTCAGATAAAGGCGCGCACGCAAAGACAAGCAGGGCCGGTGGGCGGCGGGAACTCACTCCTCCCCGGAAAAAAAAACAAAAACAAATTCAAGGAAAGAGGCTCCAACGTCACTCCATGAACTTTTTCCAAACTCTTCGCAGCTTCCGCTGCTCAATACCGGTGATTAAAGTGAGACGTTTCCACTCCCGGTGCCTCAGTTAGTTTTAAATTACAATCCCATCAAACCATGAATGAACCTATTTCGATTTAAAAACACCTACAGGAAGTCGGGAGGGCCTTTTCTTTTCTTTTTTTTCCCCCACCCTAGCCGGCAAACATATCGAATCAAATCTGCGGCCCCCTGAAAAGCCGAAGCAAAGGACGGCTGAGGGTGATTTCCTACTGGAGGCTATTTTTCCTGATTAAAAGGCTCCGCGCTCTGTTTTCCTGCGCCATGCATTGTTCTTTCTTGTCAAAACCAATCACCTGCTCCCTGGCCGCAACGCGAGCCAACCGCCGACCGAGCCGACAGAGATTGATGCACGTTGCGTTGAGCGGCGGTTCAGCGCCGAGCCGTTGCAGCTACGGACGGGAGGCGAGGACGGAGCTGCGAGGGATGCGGTGATTCAAGCCAGACGTTGCGTCTCTGTGAGGCGGCGGCAAAGCTCGAACCCTGATTGTCAGTCAGAGAAGTGCTACAGGAATCTGTTGGCTGGAGCTGTCAAAGTGAGTGTGTATATATTGTTATATATACGCACTACCAGTCAAAAGTTTGGAGATAGCTGTTTCTTCTTTATCTTTACTACTTTCTACACTGTAGATACCTACTGAAGACATCAAAGATATGACCAAGATATGTGGATTAATATGGCAAAAGAAAAATAAGTGAAATACCTAAATATGTTATTTTAAATATATTTTAATTTAAGGATGGTGAATCTAGATTATCTAAAATATAAAACTGGTTTGTCGTCACTTTTTTGCTTAATACAAATTCCATACAGTATGTATTGGGGTTACTGCGAGATGAAATAAAGGGAAGGCTCACAGTAAATGAATGATGATGGACAGATGTGGTCATGGGTATATGGTGCGCCCCCTGTGGCCACACGGCTGCAAAGTAAAATGCTAACAAATAATTAGGCGATTCTAACACATAATAATTATCTATTTAATTCCCTGGTTTAATGGAACAGTTCAATCCTCCTGAGGCTGCGTGCTCACAAGTCGCTCACTTGTTTAACATAATAGCTCGTAAACAACAACCCTTATTGTTATCTGATTAATCAGTTTAGCTGTGAAGCTGATCTTTTTTTCCACGATGCTCAGTGATTCAGTTGTGCACTTGCATAGAAGCGCTGTTGCTGCTGCTGCTGCTGCCGCTTCAGGGTCTGTCGGGTCTTTGTAGCTAAAAGCGCAGCGAGGTGGCGACGCCTCATCCCATCTGTCGACGTGCAACAATAAAAAAGTCAGAGTCCCTTCTCCTCCCGGGTTCCTGCGCTCGTCGGTAAATAAGACCCGGGCTTGGCGGGTACGCGCCACCTGGCGACGTACAAACGGGTGCGCGTACAACACGAGACGGAGGCGTTTTACACACACACACACACACACACACACACAGCGACCAGATGTACGCTGTGATGTCGCTCCTTTGATTAGCGGGCCGACCGCGCCGCTGGGAGGGGTTAAAGTGCCTGAGCGACGCGGCCTCTTCCCACGTGCATCCATATTTGATGCACGCCATGTGGCGGAGAGCGAAAAAAAAAGAAAAACAGCCCTCGGCGCTCTGATCTTCTCAGGACGCTGCCGTCAAAAGGCAGGATGGCAGCCTTCGCCATACTACACTCAATACGCGCCCAAAGTGTGTGCTTTTGCGCGTCTCTGAAAAGGTTTTTTCCACTGCTACGCCGCCGTCCATCGCCACCTGCAGGGCGCAGAAGCATCTGCAGCCCCGGCGACCGACACGCACACAAGCACACTAACACGCGATACAAATCCCTGCGGATCAAAACGCGGCAAACCCATCAAATCCAGTGAGCAGCCTGTCGACCGATCATTCTGGGAGTGAAGTGAACCGCCGGCTGCTGGACGGAGGGAAGTGTGAGGGGCAGCGAAGCCCAGAGATTCCCTTCCCACTTTTATTAATTGCCACTGTAAAGAAGCCAGGTGGGATAATTGCACCCTCCTCACCCCCAAAGTGGGGGTGCGCGCAGCATGCATTTTTAATGAGCGCGCACTGTTGCTCCTTGCGCCGCAGACAGACTGCAGATAAAGCAGATGCTGTGAAATGCTAATTTGTGCCGAGCGGGAAGAGGGAGCCGCCTCGCCACGGTTCCGCCGCTGTTGTTTCAGCGCCATCGGTGCATTTGTATATTTATATATATATATATATATATATATATATATATATATATATATATATGTGTACATATACATATGTGTATATATATCCCAATCTCAATTGACAACTTCTCAATGGAAAATCCTGAAAGGCGGAGAGAACTGCTCTGTGTGAGTGAGTCTCAGCGTTTAGCCCACTTGGCCAAAGCCGAAGCCGCCCTACATTGACGGGTTGGCCCGCTGACACGAACGGCTGCTCTGGCCGAGAACTCTGACCTCTGGAAGGGCCTTGTAATGTTCTTACTGGCCTCCGAGCAGCGAAGGGAGCAACTGCGGGCATTAGAGCCGTCTCAGCGGGGCATTAGAGGGCCGCGCCAACCAGGAAGTTCAGACGTGGGTGGCCGGGAGGGTCAGATGCATTTGAGTTGAAGGGAATTAAGGTAACTGGGTTGAGTTTAGTTTAGTCCCAGTGAGAGTCACTGGCTGGTCACCACTGTTCAGTGCCTCCCATTTGTCTACTTTTTATCCCCGAATACACCAGAATAAAATAGAAATAGCTTCTTTCACAGAGACATAGACACACTTTCTATTTATCGTTTAGCTGTGGAGGAGAAGAGAGGATCTTTTAAAAGGGGATAAACCTCCTTCTTGTCAAGATCACCATTGACAAATCAGATCTCTAGTGGTGCAAACTTTTGCCAAAGCCAGTCAGAAGAAGACACTCTGACCAAACTGCTTCCACTCGAGCCCCTCTGCTGGCAGTAGCCTCCTGTCGGTCCCGCCTCTTTCTCCTGGTGGAACGCTGATTGGTTCGCCTACCTTCGAGCAGCTGCGAGCAATTCAAACAGGGAGCTTTTCATGATGGATCTTAAGAGGGTTCACATTTAAAATCTCAGCCATGCCGCCGGCGTTCCAGGTGTTTCCTGTGAGGAATATGTCCTGTTTTTTTTTTCCCTCAATGAATCCTTTTTAACACAAAAAAACAGTAAGTCAACAAGTTCTGGCAGCAAACAGCTTTGAGAGAGAAATAAAACCACGGAGGCTCAAAAAAAACAAAAAACTTACATAATCACACTGGGACTGACACATTTAACAAACAACTTCCTGTTTATCAGCTGACCTTCCGCGGATCGCTCGCCGTTAGCTCACGTTTGACGTCAATCTCGTTCCGCTGCACTCAGCGGGCGAGGGAGGGACAAGTACGAGCGGACAGTTTTATCTGCGAGGCAGATTATTTTTGAAAGAAAGAAAAGAAAACAGGAGTGAGTGAGTGAGTGAGTGAGTGAGCCAGTGAGCCAGTGAGCCAGTGAGCGACTTCCTGGAACGGCGGCAGGGGCGTCCATGTTGTCGGTGCATGTTTCTCTTTATGCTGTCAGGGTGGCTGAGCAGAGCAGCCATCAGGGCCTGGCTCGCTCGCCCGCCCGCCTGCTCTCTCCCTCTCTCTCTCTTTGATGCAAGTACAAAAGCCGCCTGGCGGATGTGAGCGCGCGCCACCGACCCCTTCTCCCTCCCTCCTCCACTCTAACCTCCTCTCGCCCAGCTCTCACTCCCACCCTCCCCCCCACCACCACAACCCCCAGCGGGCCAATCCTTTCCTCTGACTGAGCAACACACACACAAGCACAGACACTAATACACACACACAGTAGGAGGCGCGGCGAGCTGAGCGTAAGCATCTGGATCGTGCAAATGAATTCTATTTTCTGATGGCAGACAGACGGACCCGCCGGACAGCCGCCGCTAATCTGTCACCCCCGCCGCCGCCCCCCGCACGCCATTACCGCCACCTATAATCCTCCCGACGGAGAGACACGCAGCGAGCGAGGAGGAGAGAGGAGTTGAGGGGCGGCGGAGGGGTGGAATGCGCTTGCGTAACGGCGAAAAAAACACTTTTGATCTCGCCCCCCCCTCCCTCCCCCTCCCCCCACTCTCACCCTCTGACCCCTCCCACCTCCCTCTCCCCTGCCCGGGGACGAGGTGGACTTCCTGGCGGCTGAGCAAACACTTGTTAGCCACTTTTGCTAATTCCACTCAACGCAACGGGAGGATGGTTGATGTTTCACTCGGGAGACCCCCCCCCCTAGCCCCTGCCTTGTTTGATTTGCTGGCAAGCTGGCCAGAAGTGTCCACAGCAGCAGGATTAATAATAATAACAACGATAACAAAACTTCGCCGTCACTCCGACCCCTGGAAGGAGACTGAAGACTTGGCCGTTGACTCTGTGTTTCTCCCCATCAGGGCATCACCACCGACTCGTAATTTGGCCCAATCTGGGTGGGGGTGTCGTAAAGATGAGGCACATGAGCGAGCGTCGCGAGCGTCGCCAGCGCGACAGAACGCGCTTTGTATTCATTGCGGACAACAGGGCGGCCATTGGAGGAGAGAAAACAGCAGCCATTGATTTTTCATGCTGCTGGCCTGGGCGTTTTCTCCGTGGCAGGGCTCCGGTCGATACGTAGCACACCGACAGAGAGAGAGAGAGAGAGAGAGAGAGAGAGAGAGAGAGAGAGAGAGAGAGAGAGAGAGGAGGGAGGGCACCGGCAGGGTGAAGGGGTGAGACAGTGGGTGCCGACACGGTGTACGTGCAGCGTTCGCGACAAATCAGGATGAAAGCAGCCATCACATCTGTTGCCGTCACTTCGAGAGGGCGAAGGAGGGGGAAGCGAGCGATGAGTTCAAGGTCTCGTGTTGCACTCCTCGGTTCCAGATGTGTCGACTCGCCGAGTTAATCGCCCCAAAAAGCTCTCGGCAGCAGATCGGGTTAGCCCTCTGTTTGCAGCCTGCAGCAAGAGCGCTTTGGTTTTAGCTCGATCCTCAAAAACTGATTTCTGGGGCTGAGCAATAACAAGGGGACAAGTTCACGAAACCTCGGAGAGGTATTGGTGCCCTTTGTGACATCACAAATGGCCGATTTCCAGTTTGAATCAACATTAACGTGGAGTGACAGCAGCAAACCCAGTCAGAGACAAGAGAGATAGAGGAAAAAGAACCACTTTGCAAACACGAGGCTGGTTAACGGCACAGTGAACCAGTGACCCCATGATGTGGTTTCTTTACTGCGAGTACAGCAGTGAGGAGGTGGGAGCGTTAAATCCTTCATCAAGTAGCCCCGCAAATCAACATTGATTTCCATGAGGCCCTACGCCGCCCGCCAGCAATAAGATGTGTATGTGTGACTGCCACACGCAGTCACACATACACACACGCACACACACACACACTGCAACAATAAGTGTAAAAACACGGCGACAGCAGGCAGCAAATAAACTTTTTGTCCAACCGTAAATGCCACCATCTGAACAGGAAAACCACTTCCCAGCACCTGTCAGCTGCTGCTGCTCCATCTGAAAAAACCCCACTAAATTGTGTTTATTCTACGGTATTAACTCATTCGCGCCTGATGCAACCTGATGGCCTGATGCTTCATCACTTTCTCCCTTCAGTGCCAAATGCACCCTGGTTATCTTTAACGTATCATCAGCATCATATTATTATTATCACAGGCTGTGAATGACACTGTTGTCATGAAAAAAAAAACAACCTTTAGGTTTTCAGAAAATTATGAAAGTTTTAAAACAACATTTTGCACCGAAGTCTTGCTCTGGTGTGAGAGAGCATTTTTTAAAATTGCCGCCTCGGGCTTTCTTCCAGAAACTTGACTGTTCTTTTCGTTTAAAAGTAAAAACTCCAATCGTTTAACTGCACAAACCCTCAGGTCCACATTCTTATTCGGGAGACAAGTTTGTTCTTTGGCGGAAGACAAATGTGAAAAGTGCCTAGACAGCAGACAAGTCTCCTCTAAAGCCCCTCATTAAATGCATTTCTCGCACTGCACGCTCCAGAGGCCGACTCCCTGCATTGTTTACATGCATGTTTACCTGCCCACAGTTTCCCCTGCCAGCGCACATGCACGAGAAATTGCTCCACAAACACGGCCGTGCAAACAGGCCTGTTTGCACAAGTGCTTCTAGCGCGACACCAAATGTTCCTGCACCAGTTTCAAAATTCTAGTGAGCTCTACGACCAAAAAATATTTAAGAAAAAAGAAAAAAGAAAAAGAAAAAAAACCCAAACAAACAAAAAACAAGGCCAGAGAGCAGAGCCGCCTACTGATGGAGCTCAGCAACTTTTATGTGACATGAAAGTTATTCACACTAAAATAAAGACACAAACGGTCGATTGTTTTGTTCGGCTATTCTCGCCCAAATGTTGTAAATGTCCCTGTAAAGTCCCCAAATTTTGAAAGCAAAAGTCACAAGAGGCGCTTGTTCAGTCTTTAAAGCGCAGCGGAGTGTGTTTCTCGATTATCTTTGGAGCGATACAGCGTCTTCAAAAGTTTAAACAGCGACAGCAGGAGCTTAAAGCAAACATACGGCAATATTTACAGTGCATGTGACAGTTAAATAGTAAATATGTACCATTCATCATTCACTTTCCTTGGGCCTCTCGAAACAATCCCGTGGATGTGTGTCTACGGGTGTGTGTGTGTGTGTGTGTGTGTGTGTGAAAGCCGGGGCCAGTTTCTCCCTCGCACAGCTGAACTTTGACCTCTGAGGCCCGGGGAGGAGAACAGATGACCCCCCGGCTGTAATCGGACACTCTGGGTTTCCACAGACAGACACCTGAACCTCTTCGCTCTCACTGCACAACAACACACACACACACACACACACACACACACAGAGTCAGAAACACCTGTTCCGTCAACACAGCCGCCAAGTGCCCAAACACGCGCACAACAGATGCACTCGAACTGACAACAACAAAAAAAAATACACACATATTCAACAGCAGCACAGAGAGAGAGAGGAGGCGCTCGCAGCGCTGCTTTCAAGAGGCTCTTTGTGCTGTTTTCATCCTCGGCACGGCGGCTCCTTCGACTTGAACGAGATATGGCTCCGTAAGCGCAGAACAAAGGGGGAAGGTTAGCATCACTCACGTCCCCTTCAGTCCAGAAGCCAGTCAGTCCTTCACGGAGAGGAAAGACGACGAGGTCTGACTCGGCCAGACGGCAACAGGAAGACGATGCTTCAGATGCTTCAAGTTGAGTCTGAGTGACAACGTCAGATTCGCTGGTTTAACGCACAGTCCTTCGCACGTTGACACGTGCCGATTAGGCGCGAACAAGCCCTTTATTCCGGAACACGGGGACTATTTTCAGCTGCGGACTGATACACACAAGTCACCCAACGCAACTTTTTTTTTTTTACAGCTTCGATGACTGTAAATTTGGGTTTTATCAAATGCCAAAAACATAAACAAAGCGAAATAACACAAACCCACATACACAGACACACCCACTGGCCACTGGCCAACGACTTGCAGCTTAAAGATCTGCATCAGCCAATAGAAAAACTATGATCGTTTGACCATTAGAACAGTCCATGTGGGCCTGGGTGCAATAGTGTCTTGGCAGAGCAGCGGTGGGGGGGTTGTGACGGCTCCAGTCGGGGTCATTAAGACTCTCACACAGAAAACAAGCGGCCGAGGTGACCCCCCCCACCTCCCCTCAGGGGTGAGTGAAGGGAGGGGGGCTTTAAATGTTGGGGGTGCTGAACGCTGAAGCCACCACGTTCCATTTTTGTTCTTTCCTCTCCATTTTTCTCAGCTTGTCTGATATAATTTTGCCACTTAGGGCCTTTTGTTAATAGACAATGAAAATAAAAATGATGAAACTAGACCACACTCGAGTGGTCTAATTCTGCAGCTCGCTCCTCCAAAACCACGGCATCAACCAGGAAACATGTTTTTTTGTCCTCCTCTCCTCGAACATCAACTAATAGCAAAATAGCAAAAAATAAAAACTCGGAGCCGAACCCCAAACAAATAAAGCTCAATTCGGCCCATTGAAGTGGGTTAACAGCTCCTCCAGGCAGCGTGAGACACGTTTCATTGCGTGTTTTACAGACTGTCAGCCCATTTTTCTGGTTGAGTAAAAGAAAAGGGGGGTGAAAAAAGAAGAAGAAAAAAAAAACAAAAAACAAAAGCCTTCCACATCAAGCAACGCCAGGAGTTCTTTGGTCTCGAGAGAAAAAAAAAAAAAAAAAGTATATATGCCGTGCAAGAACAACTGTCGCTGGAATCAGATAAGGAAGGGACCCGGAGAGCCGGTGCAGCTGTAAGCGGCTCTATCTTCGCAGCCGTAATGATGAAAGTGTCTTTGAAAAAAAAAACAGAAAGGATTTGGCCGGAGCGTCGCTCTGCAGCTGAGGGCTGATACAGCCGGCGGTGCATCATTTCTCATCTTCAAATCTGCTTTGGCACGGTCAGGAGTGCCAGCGCTAGCGTGTGTGTGTGTGCGAGTGCCGGTGCGTGCATGGCTGGGAGCAGGAAGTTAGCGTGGCACACAACAACGCAGGGACCTCGGCGAGGGGAGGAGGGGTCTGACAGCCAGGGTGCATTCTGGTCTGTCTCTCCTGTGGGTTTTTTTTTATCGCCCCCCCCCCCCTCCTTTCTTTATTGGTGCTATCCTGACAACGTGAGGTTGGATCTTCCTCTCGCTGCTCAGCTGAGCAATCAGGTCACCTCGTCTTGACAGACAAAAACACACGCACACACAGACGCAAACGCGGGGACACACGCAAGCACGCACGCGCGCGCGCGCACACACACACACACACACGCATACGCGCACGCACAATGCATGCCGCCCGCAGCTGTTGCCAATGATGTCAGTCCTGATTTGGCCAAACTAGCCTTTTGTTTCCCAGCGTGAGCACGAAGGGGGCGAGGAGGCTTCGTTTTGGCAGAGCGGCGAGGGCTCCTCCGACTCGGAGGCTGTTTGAG
The DNA here is from genome assembly GCA_009823395.1 of Thamnaconus septentrionalis. Taxonomy (NCBI): domain Eukaryota; kingdom Metazoa; phylum Chordata; class Actinopteri; order Tetraodontiformes; family Monacanthidae; genus Thamnaconus; species Thamnaconus septentrionalis. The sequence goes on from CM020516.1 coordinate 10,740,459, forward strand.
GATTAGCTACCGGTCGCCCGACATCAAAGTGGGACGGCGGCCGCGCTATTTGCTCAGCCAGTGGCTCACGATTTAGAGAAAAAAATTGATTAGCGTGAAAAGTTAATCAGCAGCCAGGGCAAACAGCAGACGGAGATTGCGTTCCGTTTGTGCCTTTTCGCACCCAGGCAGGAGGAATTAGCTGCGGACACACAACTAGTGTCACCGCTGCCACTTTATCTGTTGGTTTTTAATTGTTTGTTGACTGAAGTGAAAACGGCCCATTAGCCTGGATATACAGTACAATTATGAGGCGCATGCTGACTAAACTTTTATTGACTTTTGATTCACAGTCTGAATCAACAGAGTGAATATGTGAACAAGCAAGTGGCACTTTTGCACCGAAACATAAACAAGAGGAGCCCTGTGATTCTAAACACAGACGTCAACTGATGTCAAAGAAATCCTGTTTTTGCCAGAGGGACAAACATTTTTTTCTTCTAGGTGCAAATTAAAGGAGTGTTTGGCCGAGAACTCGGAAAAAAAAAAAAAAAACGCCCAATAGTTAGCGACTTCGCTTTCCCAAGAGAGCCGAACAGCTTCTGAAGGACGACACTGTACGGCAAATTCTGCCAACTAATCTCGACGAAGCCCGTATATAACACAAGAAACGCACCACTGATCGTAAAAGAAGAAGAAATTCAAACAAAAGCAATCTTGAGATAAAATACATTTGTGAAAAACAGACGAAAAGACACAAACATAGGGCATCGCAAAGCTCCACAGAAGTCCGTGGACTCCCATGTCTAATGAGCTGTTTATTAACTTAAAAAGCAGAGAAGTGACTGAGCTGAGGACAAAGTTGCAGATTGCCGCCCGTGTCAAACCGCCTGCCTTCAGCGCCGCTTAATTGCTACTTTCTCATTTTTTCCTCTCTCTCTCTCTCTCGCTCACTCCCTCTGCCTCTTTTCACTCTGTCATTTAACTCTGTCTGTGTATGTGTGTGTGTGTGCGTCTGTGTGTCTTGCATCTGCAGAGAGAGTAAGAAGAAGAAGAAAGCAAAAAAAAAAAAAATACAAAAAACAGTCTCTGTGTTTTTCATGGAAAAAAAGGCGAGGCGGCAATAAATGTAACAGAAGCTAAAAGCAACTGCAGACTCGGCAGCGACGCGGCTGACTGAGCCAACGCTGTTCACCAGATCCTGGAGTCAGTCTCACACACACACACACAAACACGCACGCACCGGTGAAGCTGCGCTGATGAGGACTTCCACCCACTTCCAACCATTTTCCATACCTCTGTGCAGCCTTCTCCAAACCCCAAACCAAACCTGAACCACAATGTGCCAAATCCTAATCCTGATCTGACCTCAGTGACCTCGCCGCTAAAGACCCAGCTCAGAGCGATGGCAAAAAAAAAAGTTTAATCTGTCGGTCAAAAAAGCAAAATGTATTCCAAAACACACACACACACACACACAGAGTAGCTGTCGGTGCCCAGGCTGCCTCCACGCTGCAGATGATAATGAGAAGGTTTGGAGCTGCCCGTCACTCGCTGCATTCTCTCGCTCTCCTTCGCTTCAGTCGCACATCACACACCTGCCAACCGGCCAAAAGACACCCCCAGACCTCTTCCGTTTTCCAGAACATCATCATCTGATCACCTGACACGTCGGCCTGAGAAGCAGCTGATTCCTACCAAAGAGGCAACGACAGAGACAGAAATCCAGCCGGCTGTTTGAAAAATAAAACCGGTGAAGAAGAGGACAATTCGGCAGTGTGTGTGTGTGAAGAGCGAAATGAAAACTTTTCAAGCTGGAGCGCCTCGTCTGGTCGTGACGCTCCACCGCTGCTGCTCAACGATGGGAACCATCTGAAAAGACCCTCTGGACCCCCCCGCTGTGAGCGTTATGAAATATTAACCCAATTAATCGACAAGACGTGCGTTTCCATCACCGCTAGAATTGCACAAAACCTAAATATCGCAATAAAAACTGATAATGGAAACGCCTAAACTTCGAAAAAACCTCAAATATCGCTAAAAGGTTTTTATGCTCTCATGAGGTGGTTTTTCAGACGTATCAATACAGAGGTATATCGCAAAAGTGTCATGGAAACACTTTTCGCACTTACACATCAGTAAACGTGACGTACGGGTCATGTGACCAGTTCACTTCAAGTGAAAATGTCGCATTATGTTTGGACGGAGGAGGAGATGGAATATTTTCTAACAACTGTTCTTGACAGCAAACAAACGTAAACAAACAAAAGCAAACGTAATTCTCGCGGGACAAGGTGTTACGAGAATTACGGCCGACGTGATTCACAGCATTCAATGGAAACATCTGCCTATCGTACGTTCCCGAGGTCGACTCTGACAAACTCTGATCTTCGGCGCTCTGAGACACGAGGTGCTATCGCTCAGTGCATTACGGTTCCTGTTGAACGGCTCCCCGGCGCTCCAGGCTGCTCAGCAGAAAAGCCAGAGCTTTATTCAGAGCGACCGGTCCAGTGCAGTCCAGTCCAGCGGGTGGAAACATTACAGGGTCTTAATAGATCTGCATCTTGATCGGAGGTCAGACTTGCAGCGGATACGTCTATAAATATATATATTTATATTTATTTCTTTGCAGATTGCGATGTGATACCCCGGTGTAGTGAAGCAATTTCCAGCGGCCTGGAGGCAGAACAAAGGGGCAGAGTTCAGCGAGAGCAGAAAGAGCCTCGCTCCAAATATGCCACCGGAAAATGAGGAGCGCAAAGGGGAAAAATAGGGAGGGAGGGGGGAAAAAAAAAAAACATTGAAGGGATTTCACAGGCTGCAGATTTAATGTCCATCTGATGAAGAGGGAGGAGGGAGCGAGGGAGGGGAATCAGGATTAATCGTCTTAGCTGTTTGTTTGCTAATCTGATTTGGTCTGAATTTTTTTTTTTTTTTTTCTTTTTTTTTAGGCAGCTATCTCGGCTCGTGGTTACGGATGCCGCCGCCGCCGGATTGGCCGCAGCCATTTTCACCTTCAACGCGCCAACACGCCAACGCCGTCCCCTCCCCTTTTCCCAGCTGCTTTAGGGTTGTTGTTTTTTGAGCCGGACACACAAACAAAGCATCAGTGCGTGTGTGTCAGCGTCCAAATCCAGAGATGTGGCTGCTTATAAAATTAAATAAATAAATAAATAAAAAAATCCCCCCTCTCTCTCTCTCTGTCAGACGCGTGCGACGGCGGTCCCTGCTCCAAATAAATGACCTACTTTGCACATTAACACACATTTACAAGCAGGCAAATTCCCGGGCAGCTTCGTACTTTTCTGTTTTTTCTTTCCAGAATATCGCTCTCTTCTAATTCTTAGAGGACGGATTCCCTGATTCTTCTTTTCTTCTTTTCGTCTTTTGCTACTCTCCGGGCAGTTGAACACGTTTAACCACGTTACCTTTCAACCAAATGCGGAAAGCAACCGCTTGATACGCGTCCGGCGTGTGGGAGCGAGCGAGCGTGTCCGGAGGAGGTGAAGCCGCCGCCGCCGCCGCCGTCGCCACCGAGGCCAACCTGAGGCGCTCCTGGCTCGGGCGGGCGGAGCTATTTCTGGAGCGACTCGTCTCCCCCAGCTCTGGTGGGTGGGTGGTGGTGGTGGAGGGAGCGGGGGGGCAACCACGCGGCTGCACAGGCCCACTGTCGCAGACAGGAGCGAAGAATGGATTCATTATTCACACGGGCTGTTAGGGGACTGGAGCATGAGGGTGGGAAGTGCCAGTAGGACACGAAGAGCTCACTTTTACTTAACGCAGAAGTGCTCGAGCAAGCAAAAAAAAAAAAAAAAAAAAAGCCCACGTATTGAGAGCCGGGCTAATCTTTTTGAGTTGAGTATTTAAAGGAGATGTGTGAAGAAAATTTCTCCTTGCCTCTGCTTTGCAGCAGCAGAACGTCTAGTGAAGTCCTCGGAAATGAGAAAAGTCCATCCTTTGCTTTGTGTGCTTGTTCCACTTTTCAGACTTTTTTTTGAGGGAGGTTGAGCTGAAAATTTGCCTGTGTGATGTCACAAAGGGCACAGCCGCCTCTCACAGGTTTGGGGCAACACACCCGGACGGGTGTCGGTTCCTTGGCCCTTTCTGAGACCACCTGGTTTTTGTTTCCTTCTGAACAGGTTCAACAAAGACAGGAAGCTAAAGGGAGAAGCTAAAATCTAGCTTTGTTGCAGGAAGGCTGCAAACACAGGGCTAAATACGATCTGGGGTCCAACAATGAAAACCCATCTGGCAAACTGTCAGAGGCCATGTGACCGCTGAACACACACACACACAGAGAAAGACACAAAGCAGCGGCTGAAAGCCCACGGAGCTGTAAACACACGCGGCGTCATATCGAGTTCAGCGAACGCCTGACAGCACGGCGAACGTCCACGAGACTTGACACGGATGAACGTGTAAATGCTTTTCCTCCAGCACGCGCGCACGCAGGCGCACGCACGTAACCACACGCACACACGCACACACACAACAGAGAGGCCAGATTGTATATGAGCCTGCTCACGGACCATGGTAAGAAAATGTCGCAAATGCGCAATCTGATATGCATGACTTGATGTTTCTCCCTGCCTTTTCTTTTTTTCCTCTTGGAAATCGCAGGTTGCATCCATAATTTACACCAGCCTCCGTCTGTTTCTCTCTCGCTCTCTCTCTCTCTCTCTCTCTCTCTCTCTCTCTCTCTCCCTCCTCTCTCTCTCTCTCTCTCTCTCTCTCTCTCTCTCTCTCTCTCTCTCTCTCTGTCTCTCTCTCTCTCTCTCTCCTGGCAATCTGGCTTCGTTTTTTCTTGCAGCTTTTGCTCATTAACATATTGCAGAATGTGCAGATGCCACCAAAAATTATTCACCTTCCAGCACTTTGATGCCATTGCAACGTGTGTACAAACTACACCATCGACATTTTGCTCAGCCCCCTGAAAACAAAAGGCGTTCGGGACGGGGGTCTTGTTTTATTTAAATGAGCCGACTGCGTGTATGAAAGGTAACATTCTACTCTGTGGTTTCTTTTCATTCTTCTTCTTTTTTCTTTAAACCCACACATCCTCATTTATCGCGATCATATCATCCATCAACTCTGCCAAAGGTCTCTGACAGCTCGGGGGGGGTGTGATTGATAGACTGCTTCCTTGCAGTCAAGTTCAAAAATGAATATTTGATTTTTATTTTTTTTAAAACGAGCTCCGAGTCAGAGCTGAATTTGCCACGTGTTAATACGGCTTAAGGAGCGACTGGCGGCACGTTTTTGCATTAAGTGGAGCCTCGTCGCGCTGCTTACAGCAGCAAATGACTGGAAGATGGGGAAGCTGTCCTCCTCCGCGGAGATTAATACCCGGCTGGATAGAGGCGGATCAATGCTCCTACCTGGTAAGTCAGCATTGATCTGACACCTCCAACACTGGAGGTCAGCTTTCAAATCAGCCCTTTCAACTTAGAGGCTCAAAATCCCTACAAAAAAAAAAATCCACCATCTTCCCAATGTATCTTTTACATAGACTATACATGTATAACATGTACTAGTTGTTGTCTTTGCACTTTTTTTTCCACTGAGAAAACATTTGCAATTTGCATTACATTAGCAAGCTGTTTTCACTATTTGTTAAGACCGTCATAACCAGTGAAGCTATGAATTTTAACATGCTGGTATGTTCGGTCATTATTATCTAATTGCGTACTATTCAGTACAATTTAAGCAACTATCTGTGAAAACCAACTTTTATTCTAACATCTACCAGTTTGGCAACAAAAGTAAAGGAAGCGCTACATATGCGGCCCTTTAAGCTTTTTAATCCGACCAACCGAAATTGAAGAAATTATATTAATAGTAAGTAATTAATAAAATAGTTGTATTTCATCATTTTGTCTATGTTTTAAGAGTCATTTCAATCAAGAACTAAACACTGTGGGGCTTCAAAGACATACTTTTGTTAATTTTCAATTGACATTGAAACCAATGTTTTCGACATATCCCATGATATATTTTTTTCTCCGGTCCCTCTGTCAAATTTTAAAACCCATTGTGGCCCACCAGTTCAAAAGTTTGGCCAGCCCTGATCTACTGCCTCCGGAAGAGCTGAGAATTCATAGCTGCAAAACCAAAGAAAGCTCATGTATCACCCACCACCACTACTAAGGGACAGCAGAAGTACTCTTCTTTGTAGATGATATGATGTTTTGCGCCACCAAAATTGGCAATATCTCAATCAAAAGCTGCTCGGTTTTCAATTCAGTCACAACAACCACAATCACAAGTCATTTGCACCACTGTCTCCACTCTTCCGCAAGCCCACATTTGCATTAGGCCCAAACATCTCGGAGGAAAGACACATTGCAGGTGATAAATCAGGCTCCTTACCAGTGTGGATGAGGCCGGTTCTGCGTTTCCTTTCCTGCGAGTCAATATCAGTTTCCTAATCCTCATCAATCACGGCCACGGCTCTGGAATGAAACAAAACAGAATACGAGCGCACATCAGGGAGCGCGACAAAACAAGGCCTGCTTTTCAGTGATAGGGAGACGAGACTTGGGTGGCGCCTGTCGGGGTTGTAATAAAGCACCCTGCCGTGCGTCTGACAGATTGGAATCGCATAACAAGGAGTGACTGCGATGCGGAGGACACGCTTCTCTAATCCCCGCCAAAAATATGAAAGATAAACTCCCTAAATGACAAACACAAGTCACTTCCTTGTCGTCCTCTGCGGTGTTTTGCCACTCTGGGACGCGGAGGCCGTCTTGCCGTCTTTGAACTCTCTCTGGTCTCTGAACACGGAGGAACGTTCTCCCCTCCGCTCCTGGCTCCTCTCGAGCCATGAACACGGCACGGCGATGCTAATGGGCCGACTGCTCGTCAAACTGCTTTGCATGGCCGGCTTGTTCTTTGAAACTCCATGCTAATTCATTAATATTCTGCCGTCTCTGCCTCTCCAGAAACCGTCTGGCTTACAGGACTACTACAGTAGGCGGAAGGAGGGAAGGAGGGAAGGAGGGAAAGAGAGAAGGATGGAAGGAGTCTCGCTATCTTCACAGGCTACAGATTGGCCCACATTTAATTACCGTTAACGCGCAAGCTAAATACGCCTCCATGATTTAGTCACCCCTCCCCAACAAATCTCAGCAAAATTAAATTAGTCATATGAGTTTAATTAACTCAATGAATTAATATTTAAAGTTACATTCGGATGGGAGATGGACAAGGCAAAGTCAGGACAGTTTCCATAATATTTTTTGGAGTTGGCAATATTTCGGCCAACTTTGTGGAAAACAGGAAGTATCTACTGAACATATTTTGTCTTTACAGCCCATGTTTTTGACAGGCAGACTTTATATTCTCTCAAGTTTTTCAGCTTTTTGTGGCCCAGTGCACATGGCTGGTAGAAATCATTAAAATTATTAAAGATAGAAATGCTTTGCTTTACTGGCAGACAGACTTTGCCCCAACTTATAGTAGTACTGTAGCCTGGTGGTTAAAGCGATATGTTGCTCAAAAGACAAAAAGATTCTCACAGTAAATGCAATCAAACATTGAGTCCCACTAGAGGCCGTAAGTCATGTGACCGACACTCTTTATTGCTATATTTTTTTTATCGTTGTATCAACGTATATGGAAGACGGATTTTCACAACACATATTACACATAATATGCAAATATCTGTCGACAGTATCGGCCAGCTGATGAATTGGTTTAATATAGAAACCAACGCAGGCATTGATCATTATGCACAGTGAATTCAGCGTCGTTAGCTCGGAGGCCGCCACGATAACGTTTCGCTCTGCCGAGCTCCATTGAGGAACGATGTAAAGCTGCAACAACACACATCCATGGATGTCACCTCACCTCTGGCCTCTTCACTTGAAATTTCCAAATCATGGAAAACGCTGCACATATTATGAATATAAAACGGCATGCATGAAAGATGTAATCGCCCTGGTGTCTGATGAATCATTTGCAGAGGGAAACTTTTTTGGGTGAAATCCAAAATGTTAACACTGCAGCCACAGATTTTTCAAATTCACACAGAGCATCTATTTTCCATGCTCAACAACAAATTTCGGCTGCAATAAAGAAACAAAAAAATGAATAAACATTGTGCAACTTATTTTGGTGCAGATTGTTTCATTACATATTAAGTTCTTTCTGACCCCACAAGTAACCCCCTTTATTTTTCGGCTCATAAACTCTTTCATAGTTTGTTTGTGTGTTCTTAATATTCCAATTCATGGAATAAAATCCTCTCCCGAACTCAAACCACGGAAAAGCAAAAACAAAAACAAATCTTTTTAAAACAGATCAGGAACAAACTCACTTCCTTGATGGAAACGTCTGTTGCTTCCTCCGTCATTCCGTTAGACAAGTTGGCTAAGCGGTGGCGCCACGCGACCCGACAGCCGCTCGCCACTTTTTTTTTACAATTCTGACTGCACCTCGCCGAGTAGTTCTCAAACACACCGTCTAATGACGGTGTTATTTTCCACTCGTACAAATGCTCCATTATGGAGCTAATTAAGCTGCAGTGAGGGAATAAAAAAAAAGAAAGGAAAAAAAAGCGCACGGCAATTTACTGATCCGTGCTAATGAAACATGAGGCTGGCGAGGCATGTTTTCTCACTCCGGCTGAGAGGAAATATGGCTGCCGAGAGCCGACGGCGGCCTGCAAATCACTGTCACAGCGAACCTCACGACACGGGCAGATTTATCAGGGAGAAACAAACGGAGGCATTGATTCGCTAGTTGTTTATTTAAAGCCCTCCGCGGAGGAGGAAATAAATTCCCTGCCCGTCGGGGACTTTGTTTGCGCCGTCATGTGACGCGGCCACCGGATGCAGGAGACGACGTGGCGCGAACAGGGCTGCGTGCTGGGCGTGGGGGGGCAGGGGGGGGGACATCTGGATTCATCTCCGATGGGGAAGGGTCGGGGTGGAGTGGAGCAGCCGTCACAGATGTCATTGAACGCAGCAGACGGCGAGAATCGCGCAGGAAAGAAAGAAAGAAAGAAAGAAAAAAAAAAGGCTTCCATCTGAATAATTTATTCCGGGGCTCATCTTGTCTCACACCGGGGGGATTTCTGCTTTCAATTTGGACTGTTTTCTGCAGAACACCCCCCATACACACCCACACACCCGTCCCCGTATTCAAATCAGCCAGCCGCTTGTTGTTATTGGCACGCGGAAGGTCAACGTTAGCGCGGCTAGCGCCGTCCTCAGCGGCCTGGTATGCCGCTCCATTAACACCCCTGGGCGGCTGGTGTGTGTGGCGCTCTTTGTTTACCTCGCCGTGCGCGCCGGGTGACACTGGAGAATAGGGCCCGCGGAGTGCAGAGACAGCAGTGTGTGTCTGAGCTTATTAGGCTGCTTTCCAAGGACGCAGGAGGCTCTAAACATTACACTGGCGAACGGGCGGGGACGGGGGGGGGCGCTAATCACGGCGGGAAGATGTTTGGACTGCGGGAGCAGGAGACGGAGCCGGGGGTTTGAGGGCCGGGGCAGACGGGGGGGAAAAGCAAAAGAAGATGTGCTGCTTCCACTGGCTCGCTCCGAAGGAATTTGTGAGCGTCACGTTGGAAAACGGTGACGGAAATTTTGGAAAAAAAGGTCCAGTTTTTGAGTTAAACCATAAAAAGCTAAAGAGCAACGGGGAACGGCCATCCATTACTTTGTTTTATGGGATTTCTGGAGTTCCGCGTTGGAAAGGGTGGTGGAAATATCTTTAAAAAAATTTATGTCTAATATGAAGACACAAGACAGGTTTAGTCGAGGCTTAATAGTTAGTGAGCACTGGGAGACTGAAAGACACAAAGACACTATGGAGATCATGGTGATGTAACATTGAGTTCATGCCTTGTTTATGCCAACAACTGCATTTCAGTTTTGGTTTCCAGTTCGCACGGCCAATAGACTTTCTGCAGCTCTTTCAACCCTCAACAGGGCGAAGCTCATATTCCATTATACATTTGAGTGAAGCTACATCATGGCACGTTGCCCGCATGTTCCAATACAATTATGTAGCCGCAGCCACTCTGTGAAACGTAACATTTGTCGCATTTCTTTTCAGTTTGAACCTACAGAAGCCTTGTGATTAAATTCAGGCTGAGGAGGAGAAGAAGACAAGCAGGAAGAGAAGAGAGTCGTCCCCGCGTTCACCCCTGGCCCTTCCCTGGGCGTCACACTGGGACTGGGACCGAGGACAGAGAGGCTTCGCGCGGGTCACCTGAGACAAGGCAACGCAAGTTCCCATTAGCCAAAAAGCCCGTCAAGCCACTAACAAGGAAGGGAGGAGGAGGAGAGGAAATGGAGCCGCCGCCGCCGCCGCCGCGGCAAACAGCAACTCCCGTCTCCTTCTATCCGACTTTCTGCCGCATCAAGAGGCGTCACAAAGGAAGTGTTGTGTTGTCGGCGGGGCTCCTCGGGGAGCGGATCAATCTATTTCACTCGGCGCTCCATCTACACGCCACAGAGAGAGAACACAGCGCGACAAGCGAGCGCTGTTTGTCTAAAGACGCTCGCTCGTGTTCCTACAGAGCCTCTGCCTCTCTGAGCTGTGGCTTCTGAAGCAACCAGAGAGAGAGAGTGAGAGAGAGAGAGAGAGAGAGAGAGAGAAAAGCAGGTTACGAGGTTGCTCGGGGGAAACTGTGCTTACCGAGCAAAAAGCCTGCGTCACTTCCAGCGGTAAATTGCTACATGCTAGCGTGCACCGATGACAGGACTTGGCTGTTGCTGCCGTCTGCAGGCACGGACGGCCTCGCAGCGGCCGGCCGGGTGGAACGGCGAGGACTCTTGAACCGGCTGAATGACAGAGAGGCGGGCGAGTGAGCGGGCGAGCGGCCAAACCCTGACAAGCAGACACTCAGGGCCGCCGCTAGTGCTAATGCTAATGTTCAGCCAGAGACCAGGACGATGTCTTCTACCAGTCGTCTCGCTGTTAAAACTCCAAAAGGTCAAAGGTCACACCAGGTTTCCAGGCTCGATTTGTCATCGGTCCTACGGAGAAGCCTCACATGACTGGCGACCCAACAGCCTCCAGGAAGCAGGCGATTTAGCCCTCTGTTTGCAACCTCCTTCCAAAATGATGTTCAGTTTAAGTCGCCCCTGTGTTTTAGACACAAATCCAGAGCATCTACTTCTCATCCCAGACTTGGGCAGCCTCATGGGAGTCGCTGTCCAAATAATTGTTGGAGACCCTTAAATTTTAGCTCAATCCCAAATATTCTGAATAATTACAAGAAATTTCTTTGTGCATTTTTAAAATGTTTGGCAGCATCAGAGGAAAACAAAGGGAAAGTAATTTGTTCTTTCTTGTTAATAAGACAAAAAAGAAAACTTCATTCTTGTAGTTCTTGTACTCTGGAAGTGATGGGATGACCTTGCTGAAACACCCAGCTGTGAGCTGGACGGAACAGTGCAAGTGCAGCATGTGGGTCAGTGTTGGCACTAAAATAAACAGCACTCACACCCTTAAGACTGATTCTTGGTGCAATACAGCACATTGCAAAAGTGTGAAGCTTCCAGAAACTTTCTTCCGACGGCGTGCATTTTCTGGATCTCTGGAAAAGATCATATTTAGCCCTCTGTTCGCAGCCTCCTGCTGAAACCGACGCGTTAAGCAGAACCGTCCACGTGTCTGGAGAACAAAGGAAAGAGAGAACAAACGGCTGGCTGGAGGGAAACCCGACGTGATGGGTTTTCTCTTCTCGCTTCTCGGGCGGAGCTGATCAGACACATCGAGTCAACCTTAAGAAACCAGTTGTGCCCCCTCCCTGTGACACGGAGGAGGCCCAACTCTCAGCGAGTCCTCGGGCCTCGACCCGCTGCGTCAGGAGCCCTGGGCGCTCGGCGGCCCGCGTGTGTGGAAACCTCTGTGTAAACTGCAGAGAAACTGAGCACCGGCATGACACAGCATGGAGGAATGTACCAGCGGATGTGGCCAGCTCCCTCTCCTCCCCCACCCTCCTCCCCTCCTCTGTCACCTCCCACCGTCTCCCCTCAGTGGGCAGGTCCGTGTGCACCCAGTAATTATGGAGGTTATTTTCTCCAGAGAGGCCAAATCCCTGTTTATGGGCATGAAGCGTGTGTCACAGAGGGCCCCCGTGTCTGTGTGTGTGTGTGTGTGTGTGTGTGTGTGTGTGTGTGTGTGTGTGTGTGTGTGTGGTGGTGGTGGGTAATATTGTGGGGGAGGAAAGACACACTTCTCCAGCAGGCCCTCTGCACCCCACCACCCCCCACCCCCCCTTCCACCACCCCCAAGAAGTCTGTCATTTAGGAATGAAAGCAATTCGCCGGCGTTCCTTTTTCGCTTTCGACATCCTGAACCTCATGTGAGAAGACGGCAAAAAAATATGAGAAAAAAAGGTTTTGCAGGGGAGCCACCACCTCTGCTCGCTCCTGCCAAAACCAGGAAGTGTTATTCCTGGAAACCACCAACGAAGCAGCAGCGGCGGCAGCGGCTTCAAATCTGTGCCTGTTACTCATTCACAGAACTCTTCAACTCTCCAAACAGGAGACAATATTCCACCGCCATTTCAATGAAAGTTCCCCTCCCTTCCCTCTCCTCTCCTCTCCTCTCCTCCCCTCCCCCGAGCCAGACGCCCGGGAGAATCGTGACCTGGGCTGCTGCTGCTGCTGCCGCCGTCCCTGCATTTCCTTCTTGGCAAAGCGGCTCCACAGGAAGCTCTGGGGGCTGCGAAGGGCCGACGGTTGACAAGCAAACCCCCATCATCCCCCACCACTGCCACCCCGGAGTTAAAAAAAAGAGAACACTTTCCGAGCCGACAGGCCAGGTATTATGTTGGTTAATTAGAGGCAAACAGGAGTCGGCGCCCCTCTCCTCTCCTCTCCTCTCCTTTCCTCTCCTCCATCTGAATGGCACCGGTCTCGTTCGGGGGCAAACAAAAGGCTGGAACAGCCTGAACCACAAGCTCGCAAGTGAATCTGCGTGGAGCAAAACTGCAAGCCGGGGTCAGCGGTGCACGCACGCACACGCTAGGCCCAAAGTGAAACGGGCTGCTCCTCCCCTGGTGGAAAAAAATAAATAAATAAGAAAAAAAAAATCTGCTTCCTTTCCGTTTCATCACGCAGGCCTGGCTTTGTTAGCGTGCGGAAATGCCTCCAGAGGGAATGAAAATACTGGCAAGTCCCTGCAGCTCTTTTTTTTTTTTTTTCCCCGAGGAACGACGGCTCCTGCAGCTGCGAGATCACACACACACACACACACACACACATGCAGAAGTGTACGCCAAGTGCCAGTCGGAGGCCGGGGGGGCTCAGGTTACGCACGCAGATAACCGTGTTAACCTAAAGAACATAAACTAAGGTGTGCGGTTACGGAGCTGCGGGGAAGAAGAAGCCCAACGCCGGCGCTCGATCAGTTTCAGCGAGGTTTTTTGTTTGTTTGTTTTTTTTTTGTCACACGGCTGCAAAATTACAGGCAGCGTCGCTGTGGAAGCTTGTGCTTCTCCCGAAAAAGGAAACATTCCGGGGTTTTCCAGCTTGGGAATTATACATAGATAAAGAAGATAAAGCGAGCACTTCCTAGAAACATTAGTGAGAGTATTGTCTTTGCTGCATAAGAAATAAATGAAAAAGTAGCACAGAGGGCAAGAAGGCGTTTTTTTCTTTTGCACCCTGCGATTATGGAGAGTCGAACGCAGTCGCCGGCAGAAAAGAGGGCAAACTTCACTCCTCTCTTTGGGCACAAATATTAGTTTTTTTCTCAGTGCTCCAAGTCCTAAATGTTCTTAATATTTCATGACCTCACTGCGCAGCCATCTCCGCCGTCCAACAACACGTGTTTGCAATCAGACGGCGGCGCTCGGAAAAGCAACAGACGATTGCAATTAAACAGTTGATGGTCTGCAAAAAAAAGAGAAAGAAATCTCCATATTCCTCTAAAAAAAAAAGAGGAAAAAACGCTGGGTTTTAAAGGGATGCAAGATGTTTTTCCAAGGGGGGAAACGCTGCTGCAGTCATGGAAGGGCAGCCAAGGGAAAAACCATCTGCATGTGTGCGAGCGAACGAGCTAATCAAGCGCTCCACTTTTTTCTTTTTTTTGCTAAATGCTAAACGACGACTCTTGCAAATTGACAAACTTTTGATTTCTTTTTTTCTTCTCAAAATCTACGCTCATCGAGCAGTCAGGTTGCTCCATCGAGCCGTCTCAGCGAGTTCACACTCTCCCAGCGCCGCCCACACTCTCGCTCACTTGACCCAGGAAATTTTGAAAACAGTATGCTATTTCTGTTTAATAATTCATCTAAATCGAACATCCTACACCAAACCGACACGCTCGGCCGCCTACTCCTCCAATGTCTCCCTCTGGTTTTTCCTTTATTTCTGCCGCTCCGAGTGTTCCTGGAATGGTACTTTTAATTACCATCATCGCACTGGTAGATCCACTTTGATAAACGCAGATACGGAGGGTAGACGGCTCCTGTGATGATAACGTCAAGACTCAAACCGGGCCGGTTGGATCCCGGCTGTTTGGTTCCGCATCGTAAAACTTAAAGAGCTTCACCTCTATGATTGAAGTCTTTTGCTATAACCGGGCCAGACTGTTTGGC